>VBSM01002121.1:5977797-5999392 GCA_008086735.1 Cheirogaleus medius | reverse complement strand
CCCAGGAGTTTGAGGTTGCTGTGAGCTATGATGACACCACTGCACTCTAGCCCACGCAATAGAGCGAGACCCTATCTCAAAAAAAAAAAATTCTTAATTATAAGGTTACAAGTGGTGCTTCTCAGCTAGCACAGATTGATTACAATCCTAGCACAAGTGAAAGCATGAACCTTTCTGTTTTCCACTTCCTTCTTTCCTTTCCCTCCTTTCCCACCACACACACACACACACACATACACACACGCACACACAGCACTAAACTCCTGGCTGTGGCTGATAGTACATATTGGTCTCTAGGAATACTGGTGCTTTGTTTTCATTTGCTTGTTTTCCTTGGTGTTATTGTAAGAAAGAAATTATATTAAAATTACAAACAGCTACAATATCCACATTTGGTTGATATTTTTTGCATGTGTGTCTAATAAATTTAAGACTTGTGCAGAGTTACCATAATACTTCATGAGTCTAGACAGTTTTTTATAATCTTCCCTTCAAAGGAAACATCCTATGAAATTACCAAGGACTAAAGGACTACGAAAGAAATTAAAAGGTATCCTCTTGAAACACTCTGGCTATTAAAACTGGACTTATTCAGAGGCACAAAAGGAAAACCTAAGTCAAAAGGCAAGAAGATGTATGAAATTGGTATATAAATAGAAACTAATGCTCAGGTGTTGAAAGGCGATAACAGAAACTCAAGGGAAAAAAAAAGACCTGCTTTAACATCAGGTCTTCATTTTGAAATCAAAACAGGAACTTCAGAAAAGGAAAAGAAGAGAAGAAAAAGAAATTTAGATCTAGCAAGTATGATTGGTCATTCATGAAGTAGAGAAGAAATGGGCCAACTCTGAATCAAATAAAGTTTTGAAAAGTCAACTGAATGTGTGAGAAAATCTCCAACATAGGTAGATGAAGAAGGTAGATGTAAGTACAGTGGGAGAAAAGGTTGTTGGAGCTTCCGTTGACCAGCTTCTTAGAACGTACATAAACAGGCCTAGTGAGAGACTGAGGGCTTAGCAATCCACCTAAAGGACCTACCATATTCCCAAAGGATGCCAATATAGCCTGCCAATGTTCTCACAAAGGAATCAGAGCTAAAACTCTTAACACTGCTTTTTCTTGGCATGTATCTTCATCGTAGACCTAATCAGGATGGATTCAAAGACAGCAGATTCTCAGCATGACCAGCAGGAACATCTTCAACTTTATTGATTCACACAACAAATTAAAATTGGGCATGGAACTGTTAAGAATTGTTTAGATGTTAGGTATACAGGGCAGAAGGCCCTGCTCTCAGGGAGTTTACATCCTGAAGGAAAAGAAAAACAGAGAAAACCTGGGTTCAGATCTTGGTAGATATGATGAAGATAAAGGTTAAAGGGGAGAGAATATGTGTGGCTGGCACTGGGGTGGTTTTTATAGTAGGGTAGCGTTGGAAGGAATTTCTGGAGAGGTGACTCAGCAGAAGGAATTCAGGGCATAAGTCAAGAGAGGAGTGTTATAAGCAGTGGGAAAAGCAAGTACAAAGCCCCTGAGACGGAACTGAGCTTGACGTGTTCAGAGACAAGACAGCTAGCATGGATTTAGGAGAATAAAAAGAGGCAAATGGTAGACAGTGAAGTGAGTGAGGCAGGCACGGGTGAGATCAATAAGGCCTTGAAAGATGGGGCAGAGAATCTGGATTTTATTTTATGTACACCTGGAAGGATTTGAACAGAGGAATGGTGTGATCGGATTTGCTTTTAAAGGGCCACTCTGGCTTCTGGGTAGACATTGTGGGACAAGAATAAAAACAGAAGGAACATATAGGAGGTTACTTCAAAAGTCCAGACCAGAGATGATGGTCTGGGTTGGTAAACTATGGAAGAGAAATAATCAAATGTATTATGTTGGTTAACCCAGCAGGCCTTGTATATGAATAGATGCAACACACGAGGAAAACAGAGGAATCTAGTGTTAGTTGGGACAAAGAGGAAGGGGAACAGGTGCTTTGTCTAGGGGTTTCTATTGAGAAAAAGACGACATTAGGAGATGTTTAGTCTACTAGGAAGAACAAATTGACCAGAATGGGGGCTTCCAAGAAGGAACAAATGACATGTCAAGGGGTCCCCAAGTACTGACCAGATATTCAGTCTTTGATAGGGGGTCTCCAAGGACTGACCAACCAGAAAGAGTTAGAAAGGCCACAGAGTGGAGATATGATCAAGGCCACAAATGAGGGTCTCTGGAGCATGTGTACAAGTAAGGTGTCAGTATGCTCAAGTGACTTACCCTCATTAACATAGTAAAAATCACACCTACCAGCACCATGACAGTTAACAAATACCATGGCAGCCCCAGAAATTGCCTAATAAGGTTAAAATTGGGGAGGATTCCCAGTTCCAGGAATTCTTAGCCTTTTTCCAAGAAAAACCATGAATATTCTACCTCCCACTTAACATAAAATTAGGGAATCGGCATAAAGGGAAAATCTTATTAAACTCAGGGTCTCCACTTGCAGGGTTGACCCATTCCTTCTCTGGAATGTAGTATGCTTTAATAAACTTTGGTACTTTGCTTGCTTGCATCTGCTTGGTCTGCTCATTTGCTCTGCTGACTTGGTCCCAGTAACCATTCCTTGGTACTGGGAACCACAAACCGGGGGGACCTCATATCTGGTGCCCCACACCTGATGGTAGAATGATTCCCAGCTTTGGAGCCTGAGAAACAACATAAATAATGGTGTCCTTCAACTCTACATAAACTTTATTTTCCTATGATTCTCTTATGAAAATAATAACTATACTAGTCTATCTACTTTGCAAACCAGTTTGACAATTTGTTTAAAAATTAAACATATACTTACCATATGTTTTAGTAATTGCATTCCTGATCATTTATCCCCCAAAATGAACCCTATGCCCATACAAAACCTATACATGAATGATCATATCAGCTTTATTTGTAGCCCAAAACTGGAAACAATCAAAATATCCTTCAGTGGACGAATGGCTAAACAGTAGTGTGACTAAATCATGAAATACTGCTCAGCAATAGAGAGGAACAAACCACTGATACACTCCACGTAGATGTATCTCAGGGACATAATGCCGAGTAGAAAAAGCCAATTTCAAAAGGTCAGATTTTATGTGATTCCATTTATATGACATTCTCAAATCACAAAATTATAGAGAACAGATTAGTAGTTTTCAGGGGTTAGAGATGGTTGGGGGAAAGGGCAGGTTACACATGAGGGAGATTTTTGTGGTGATGGAACAGTTCCGCATCTTGATTGCAATGGTCATTATGGGAATCTACGTGTGTGATAAAACAACATAAAACTATACACATACATTGCACCAATGTCAATTTTGATATTGTGCTATAGTTATGTAAGATGTGATTACTGGAGGAAACTAGGTGAGGGAACAAAGGCCCTCTCTGTACTATCTTTGCAACTTCTATCGAATCTATAATTAGTTCAAAATAAAAAGGTTTATAAAAATCTCAAGCAGGTGTGGTGGCACACACCCGTAGTCCCAGCTACTCATGAGCCTGAGGCAGTAGGGTCACTTGAGGCCAGGAGCTCAAGGCTGAAGTGTGCTAATATCATGCTTTTAGCATGATCTAGCAAGTGCACTCTAGTCCGGACAACATGGTGAGACCTTCATCTCTTACTAAAAAGTCCAACTATGCTCAAGTATCAGGCAAAATGCACTGTATAAATATAAAAAGTAGTACTAAATACCATATCTGACAAAATGTTGTCTTCTGAATTTATAAAGCACATGTCTGCCCACACATCCTACCACTTTTGGTATATAGATATCAGTTTAGTTAATCATCAGGATTTCTGCGTGTAAGAACATTTTCCTCCTGAAAGCCTAGAGAGCAAACAGCACTTGGAATTTTCACTCTCTAACCGCAAGCTCAAATCAGCAAACAGAGTGTGTATATTCTTATCTCTGTACTCGTGCAAGGGAATTTTAGAGGAACAGAAGCTAAACAACTGCTAATACTGGTGCTTCCAATAGCTTTTAGACATTCTGAACTATGAAAACTACCTGCTTAGACCCAAGATATTGACCTCTTATGGGCCAGTCAGGGCTCCTGGACTCCAATATCTTTCTCATCAACATCAAAATCTCAACCTTTGCAATGTAGAATCCAAGAAAAGATGGCTTAGATCAAAAACCAATGACTATGATCCAAAGGCTCAAGAGGTGCTAATAACACTAATGACATATTCAATAAAACAATCTTATGGTTACTTTAGGTATCAGAACTAGGCTTGGATAAATTATCTAAGTCAACTTGAAGGTATGGATGGTGGTGAATTCTCCCTCAAGATCTTTTAAAACAGCTTCATTGGTATGTATTTCCTTAATGTTCTGGTCTTCTGATGTCACCCGGTCTGTCTGAGTGTAGAGCACCTGGTCTTTGGCCCCTCTAGAGGGCATTCTACTTCCAAGAACACCATCCAAGACACTTGGAACTCAGGCACACGTGCTAAATCCTAGACATTTCTCATTGCTGAATGAGCTTATATTTATTAATACTAATCCTTTCATTCCCTCAAACAGACATATATTCAACCTACAATTTTTGTAATGAAGACTAGATTTATAAACCCTTTTTTACTAGTCTTAATCATAAAAAGCTACATTAAACTGTATCCTAGGATCAAGTTTAATTCAGAAATTATTAGCTAAAATATTTTATAAACTATATCTCTCTCACAGATCTCGTCTGCTTTTTGGAATTTAACACATTGCCAACAATACCAATGGAATGTGCCAGATGTCACCTCTTCCGATTTCTTCAGGAGACCTCTGCCAGGTACAACACTATGAAGATAGTTAAATCACAGCGTTCCCATTCTGATTTATGTATCACTCTATCCACGCTGTTTTCCATGTGTTATTACATTCTAAAGAATAATATGTATTATTTTGCATTTTTTATTATCTAAGGCCGAATAAAAATTAAACCAATTGCAAATGATATGTATTAAACTCTTTTATGAAAACAAAGTAGTTCATTTTAATCTTATCAGAGATTTGAAGCCAGGAAAATTGCCAACAACAACAGTTTTTTAAAAATGAAAAAAAATCAAGATACTTACAGCCAACCATCATCATGGCCACAGAAAACATCTTCTCCACATCTGTGGTAGGAGCTATGTTTCCAAATCCTATGGTTGTAAGGCTTGTCATGGTAAAGTAGAGAGAGGACACATACAGGGAGTCCTTGCTAGGTCCTCCTTCCCATATCCCTGCACTGGTATTGTATCGATACGGAGTCCCAATGCTCAAGGCCAGCTGGTAGAGCCAACTGTCTATTTGGATGGTGTTCGTGACTTCGTCGATGACCTCGTAGTCTCCAATGCTGTACCATATGCAGGCCAGCCAGTGGGCGACCAGTCCAAACACACACACCAGGAGCACGAGGACTGCGGCGCCGTATTCTAGGTAATGGTCCAGTTTCCTAGCAACACGGCCAAGTCGTAAGAGTCGCACCACTTTTAAAGAACTGAAGAGACTGCTGATTCCCTGAATGAAAGAAAAGACATGACATGGCACTTTCAGAAAAGAAAAAGCTAGAAAAACAATACAATGGCTCACCTTCATGAACTTGATCATGCAGGTATAGACTAAGAAAATACATACAATATAGCTCTGACTTTAAGTAAACCAAAAGACTCAAAAAGATAAACTTTTATTTAAAATGTGCAGATTTCTTCCCACTCAGACATATCTGTGAATTATTATATAATTATATCAAATGCAATTAGTTTTTCATTAGATAAGAAACACCCAATTTATTTTCATAAGTAGAATACAAATGGCACAGAGAAAAACTGAATAACCAAAGAAGACAATTGCTCGAATCCAATATATACAGAGTGTAGAAACAGGAGTCATAAATTCACACCTTTTATTTCTTCTTCCTATAAAACTTTCTTCCTACTCTAAAAGGTTTCTTTTTATTTCTTACTTTACAATAGCTACAAACAGCAAAACTCCTGAAAAAGGAAGCACAACCTTACAGCAAGCGAACAGGAAATACTTATGTACATACGGAGAGAATGAGCAAATGTCATTGTTGGTTCCACTACCTCCTGCCACAGCCATGATAAGCACTAACTTCCCAGAGCTCTGAAAAAGTGAACTAAGCTGAACCTAGAATGGGTACAGAGCCTACTGAGTCCTATTATCCTGTAGCAATATTCACAGAAAAGAAAACCAAAAGGGAACATCAGCCACAAAATTCATAGTCTGTTGAGAAGCTTAAAATACCAAATAAAGCGTTATCTAAATCAGAGATTTCTTAAATCAAGGAAGGTCCTATAGTTACTTTTTCGGAAGCATATGGTAGGCCACCTGGGGAGGTAGGAAAAATGTATCCCTGATGTAGATCACAAAATAGGGAAGAAGGGAAGGAAGATAGAACATTGCTGGGGGAAGTTTCTTATCCGATTATCACCTATAAGTCGAATGGAGTCCATGACTTCCTTACTGCTAATTCTGTCCCCCAGAAATTAGACAGGAATCTAACATAACCTGCTCTGAGCCTAATTCTGACCAACATGGAGGAACTGGCTGGTGTAGCAGAATAGATATAACATTAATAAGACTTTAATTATGGCATGGTAAAGTTCTTTTTATTGTCTATCCACTCAGGCTGGCCTGCAGTGGCACAATGATAGCTCACTATAGCCTTGAACTTCTGGACTCAAGCTATTCTCCTGCCTCAGCCTCCCGAGTAGCCGGGACTATAGGCACATGCCATCACATCCAATGGTAAAGTTCTTTATAGTTAAAGTGGAAAAGATTAGGAATGCATTTGGTTTGTTATACTATACTCTATATGGTATTATATGTTTGAAATTTTTCCTAATAAAAATGTAAAAAAGAAAAAGAAAACAAAGAAAAGTAGAAACAAGGGACCCTATAGAAACAAAAGAATAGCAGGGTCACTCTGCCAGTTTTCTGTCTCAACTTCAATCTCCTTAGTCCTGCCTCTGTTTCAATGGCAATTCTCAAATATTATGGCATGTTTACAGTCTGAAAATAAATTCTCATTTCACTTGAACATTTGGGGGAGCAAGAAACATACTGAACTTTAGATAGTTAAAAAGTGTAGAATTAATAAAATGCAGAAGACAAATTGGCATCATATAGTGACATGAGATGCTGAAAGGTAAGAAGGTTCAGGAAAGCTTGGAAGCTCTCAAAAATGGAACTGTGTAATCATGAAGAAGAAAGATGAAAGTCAGCATTTATTGAGCACGTCTATAAACAGACTCTGGGTTAAGCTCTGGGGACATTAAGATAAATATGCCTATGCTTCTGTTCTAAAGAAATCCATGATGGAAATGCATGAAAAACTCAGAGTTCAATTTAAAAATAAAAGCAATGCTGCTGTAAATATTATTTTCTAGTTAGCTCAAACTTTTAAAAGAACTATGGGACTTCTGTTTAAATATTACATAGAAAAGTCATTGCAACTTGAATTCTTTTCTATAAAAACAAAGAGAAGAAAAAAACAGAGAGGAAATCTCCATCCTATTCAAACTACAAAACAGCCACAAAACCCAACTAGAATGTAAAGAACCAGGGCCTACTAGATTTAGGCCCAAATGGTGGGATGACACACACCCTGATCTCTAGCAGGCATATTTCTCCAAAAGGGGGCACCCCATCCTGACAGTCGCCTGCTCTGGACTCCACTTACTCACAAGTAAATTTTCTAACATTTAGAAGTAGTCTAACTCTACTTAAAATTACAGAATATTTTGTGAGTTTAGAAAGTAACAAAAGATTAGTAAAATAGATATATGTACATATATTCTGTAAGCACTGCAAATTCTCTCTGCCATGAGTTCTTTTCTTTTTTTTTAATTTATTTATTTATTTATTTTTTATTCCATGAGTTCTATGATACCATTTTCTCCTGGTTTTTAGCCAACTGCCCAATTGATATCTCCATCAAAATCATTTTCTAGGGCTACCCTTTTCCAAGTTTTTATTTTGGGTTAGGATTCTCATCATGATTGTCCTCAGCCCTTTTCTGGTTGATCTACCACATATCCATGTCTCAACGGTCTTCTATATATGAATGAGTTGCAGGTCCACTTCTCAGCATGCACACATACAAAAAAACTCTCTCCTGCATTCTTGATACATAAGCCAAATGTCTGCTGTACATTTCCACTTGGATGTCCCACAGGTATCCAAAACATACTGGGTCCCAAGGGGACTCTTTCGTGTCTCCCAATCAACTCTTTGTCACCTATCTTGTGAATGACATCATCACCCACCCACTCAGACCTGGCACTGAGCCTCAACTCCTCCTCCTTTCTGCCACTTCCAGCCAGCTGGTCAGCAAGTCCTGAGGACCTCACCGCTCAAGGTGCCTAAGAGCTCAAAATATATTTCTTAATAAATCTCTCAAAAATTTCCCTTCTTTTCTGTTCCCATGACCATGCCTTGGTCATGATTTCATGCTTTTTTCTCACTTGTGTGACATGAATAGTCTCTCCATTAGCCACCCTAGCTCTCTCTCTTCTGGCTTACTCTAATTCACAGATCACACTATATAGACTACTAGCCTAGTATGTTTTAAATATACATCTATCTAATCATAACCATCTCTAATATAAAATCCTTTCATGTTATCTCATTAACTGTAGGATTAAATATTAATTCCTTACATGCAGAGCTCACCAGAACCTACTACCTGCTTACCTGGTCAGCATCTCTCCCGCTAATTCCTCCATAC
This sequence comes from Cheirogaleus medius, assembly GCA_008086735.1. NCBI lineage: Eukaryota > Metazoa > Chordata > Mammalia > Primates > Cheirogaleidae > Cheirogaleus > Cheirogaleus medius. The sequence goes on along the minus strand of VBSM01002121.1, from coordinate 5,990,629 downwards.
GCTCTCTATGCAGCTGCCACATTCAATTATGTGTAGTTCCCAGAACACCACGCTATTTCATGCTACAAGTTATTCCCTCTGTTCTCTTGGTGGCTAGGCTCTCACAGTTTATGACACTCTCTCCTCCATGTGCACTTCTCTGACATCTTTTTCCTGCCCCTGCCATCTTCTTTGTCACACTCTCATCCTCTCTCCCACCGTGAGAATTAGGTGTCTTTCCTTTATTATACACTCTTTGCACATCTCTATTACAACAATTATCACAATCACACTTTATACAAGTCTGTTTGTATGCATGACACCCCAGGAAACTCCAAACTCCTTGAGGAGTATATCTAATGTCAATTATAAAGCTGGCATCTGGTAATATGTAAAGCAGTCAGTCATTCGATAAATGAAAGAATAAATTTTTGCAAAACGAGCAAATGTAGGCGGTAGACTGGGGGGGGAGGGTTGGTTAATAACAAATTCAGTATGATTTAACAGCATAATGTAGGGAACAAAACAGTCAATGTAAGTTTAGGTTGCATTAACAGAGTATGACATCAAGTATGAAAGAGAAATTCTCTTTAATTTCTCCCCTGACCAGGCCACACATGTAAGAGATACATCAAATATATTCATCAGAGGACTGCCAGAAAAAGAATTCTAAACTATCATCTATTGGGAAATGAGAAAGGAACTAAAAACAAAAGAGTGGGGCAGAGCACTATGACTATATTCAAATACACACTGCATAGATGAGGGCTGAGCTCACTCTGTGTGATCTTAATGTGGGAAACCTGGATCCTAGTTGAAGCTACAGGGATAGAAGAATATAACAAAGGTGTCAACAAACCTGTTCCATACAGTTCCACCAGTTAACTAACCAGAAAGCTAGATCATTCATTGCTACTTGGAAAAGATAGACAAAGTAATAATAATATTGACTATTTACTACACGTCAAGTACTGCTCTAAGTGTTTTCTTGGTATTAACTAACTTAATCTTCAAAACAATCCTATGCAGTAAGCATCATTAAAACATGGCCCAGAAAATGAATTTGAGTAAGTTCACACAACTAATAAGAAGAGGATCCCAGATTCAAATGTTACTCATACATTCATGATATCAAAAATTTGTTTTCCCTTGAAGGTTGTTTTTGTCCACATGCAGTTATAATGATTATATATTTGAAGTCATATAATTGATTTAATTATGTATTGTTTATATTGTAAGCATTCCCCGTCTTTTCAATGTTAAATATACTTTTTCATATATTAAAAATTAATCCTACTAAAAAAAAAAAGTCTGGCTCCAGAACCTTTGCTCATTCTGAAACACTTTAACCAAGCACATTAGTACCTTTCATATCGGCTTAAAGGTAGGTATTCTTTTAATGACTGAATGAAGGAGATTAAATACCCAGCCTCCTCCTTTGCTCTACTTAGTCACAGCAATAGCCCACAATAGAGGCCTGTGGGGGCTCTAGAACTCGATATAGCCTGCAGTTCTGTAACCTGGGCCAATTCATTTTATTCTCACAATAGCAGGATACCTACCTTCATTGTTCATATGAGAATACTGAAGCTCAAGCAGGTTGAACAATATCCAAAGTCACAGTTAGTAAGGAATGGAAGCATCACTCAGACCTAGTCCCTCAGATTCTGAGTGCGTTTCCAGCAACAACCAACTGCTGTGCAGCCTTTCTATCTTCACCCCAATCCACCCTACACAATCACTGCAATATTAATCTTCCTCAGAGACAGCCCTGAGCATATCCTCCAAGGGCTCACCATGGGCATTAAAGTAAACATGATCTCTTCAACAGGTCCTCACTGCCCAACCTCTCCTCTGTCTACACTGCCAGGTCATTTTCCACTATGCCTCTGCATAGCAATTGTGCTCCAGTCAAACCAGACTCCTTTTGGTTCCCAGACATAACCCTGAAGTTCCACCTTTGACTTTTTCACAGTGTTCCCTTCACCTATCGGATCAGAAACTTTTATTCAAAGTGAATAATACAAAAATAAATTTGCCTTATTTGGAAAGTCTCACCCTCCCTTGTTTTGTATCAAAGAGTACTTAATGCAATCATTAGAATCAAAACTCAAAATGAAATGACTTGATTTTAAAATGTGCCGGAATACCTAAAACTTAAAACAATGCAAATGTCCATCTCCAGGAGAATGGATAAGCAAATTATGGTACCTTCACCCAGTGGAATACCATCTAAAAATAAACATGAACAGATTAGAGATCTACTCAATAACAAGCATAAATCTAAAAAACACCATGTTAAAGCAAAAGAAGCTAGACACAAAAGAGTATATACTGTATGATTCCACTTCTGAAAAGTTCAAAAACAGGTAGAACTACTCTACCTCTACGGGTTAGAAGTGAGGACAGTGGCTCCCTTTTGGGGGAAGAGACAGTGACTAGAAAGGGTATGAGGAGGCTTTTGGTGTTTTGGTAATACTTTGTTTTCTAATACAGCTACTAGTTACTAGGTGTATTCATTTTGTGAAAATTCTTTGAGCTGTACACTTAAGATTTGTATAATTTTAAGTGCATCATATTTAAATAACAGAAAAATGTTATGGAAAACCCAGTAATCACCTCTGTGTTGTTAGGTTAACATTTCACCAGAGTACATGACTCATGTTAATGATTTCTTGCTCATCGTATGATGTTTAGGGGAGGGGAGGATGTTATATTCAACACTGTAAATAAAAGAGATTTTCCTCATTTTATGATTCACTCTCATTACCTCTAGAGAAAGCACAAATTGCAATTAATTCCTCATTAGCTATTTTAATTTCACTCATATGATAATATTAGATACTTTTAAAGGCTGATCTTCAAAAAATGCCCTTTTTCTGTACTCCCACCCTATTAATACCAATTTTTTGATTCTGCACTTTCCACCAGTCTTCTCTCTTCATTGATTTTCTGCTTTATTTCACTTCAAACTTTCCAAGTCTTTCGTGCCCTCGTCTGCACACCAGTGGCTTTCTGTCTCTATCCCAACTTCTGAGCTCTTAGTACACAAATCCCTGGGGTTCCACTGGTGAAAGAAACTATCAAACACATCAAATGCATAACAGAACACAGCAGGGTTAATGGAGAACTTTCTGTCATCAGCCTTCCACCTTTCTAGTCAATTTTCTTACTTGACAAGCCCCTCAGGCCATAGCAGCTTAAGGAGCAATATCCAGGAGGCATCTCTGTGCTATTAACTCTTCAAGTTATCTTTGTAGATTCCTATGTTAAAGAGATGTGAGATATTATCGGCTTAAAAATAATGCCTTACAAAAATGGGCTACACATCTACTCGCCATCAAATTGGTACTGATTTAAACTATGATACTCAAATAGTTGTAGTGTTCACCAGGGATTGAGGGGAGGGGGAGACCCACATCTTAGGGACGTGACGTACATTGTCAGGGGGAAGGGATTACCTCTAACCCTTCTTAGGGAGAGGCAAAGATATACAATGCAACCAAAATGTCAAAAAAAAAACAAAACTTTTATCGGGTGGTGGACTGGTGGGAAGGGGGAGGAGGGGAAAGGTGTATATTTACATACTGGGTGAGGTGTGCACCACCTGAGGGTTGGACACGCTTGAAGCTCTGGCACGGCGGGGTGGGGGAGGGGTGGCAGGGGCAATATATGTATCCCTAACAATACTTGTACCCGCATAATAAGAGGAAATTTTAAAAAATAAATAATGCCTTACAATGATAAAACCTTCCAAAATATAAATCAACATTCTCATTTGATCATCGCTAACAGAAGTAGGTAGATAGTTCAGCCAATATTTCTTTACCCTTTCTTGCCTCCCTTGTTTTATAAACAGAAAAGAGATGATCAAAGAACTTTCTTGTCCAAGAAAACATGGCAATTGAGTGGAGGCGATAGAGCAGAAATACATATTTGCAGTATCCACCCGCATGGTTTTTCACCTACAGTTCTAACAACACAGAATATTGCAGCAGATTGTTTCAAAAACAACTGTGGCTATTTCCCTTTCTGTAACCACACCCCTCTGCAGTGTGACTAGCAACTCCTCCCATCAAAAGATAAGGTCTATTTCCCATTTCTTGAATGTGGACTGGCCTTATGCCTTGCTTTGGACAGCAGAATGCAGTATGAATGATGTTGCGCCAGCTCCAAGCCTAGGCCTCGAGAGGCCTGGCATGCCTCCACTCGGGTCTTGGAATTCAGCCCAGCTGCCATGTACACAAGACCAACTAGGCTTTTGTAGGATGACAGACCACAGGAGCAGCCATCCATTTCACCATCCTCGACGAGCCAGGCTCCAGCCAACTCACTGGCCGACTACAAATGCTTGCGTGAACTCAGCTGAGATAAGCCAAGCCCAGCCCAAATCAGCAGAACCACCCAAATGAACTATAGACTCATGAGCTGAAAAATGGCGGTTGTTATTATCCATAAAGTTTTGGGGTGGTTAGTTAGGCAGGAAAAAAAAAAAGCTAAGTGATAGAAATATTTTTAAAAGTACATATGTTTATGAGCATAGAATTTCATACTTGTATGTTTTAAGACTAGGGACAATATAGATATTTAGTTGATATAGAGGTCCCATTTTAATAAGACCCTATCCCAAATAGGTAAGATATGAGTATGGAAAGTAAGATTTAATATATAACTGTTAGGTGTTATTAATATTTACCTGCTATATTTGGAAATGTGTCACTCTTATGCCTTGCATAGATTCGTGCTAATGAATACTCCATAAGAAAAGAATATTCAAAGTTAATACTTCATACATATTGGAAACATTTCTCAAAGCCAGTCTCACCTAAAATCTTGACATCACCCTGGGTGAGATCCACGTAGGTTACCCTTCAATAACCTGGCCTTGGAGTTGCTTCACCAATTCATCTCCAAAAACCTTTCCTTTTCTCAGACACCCACTCCCCATGGTCATAATCTAAAATTTATCATATCCTAAAAGTTTCTCTAGCTCTGAAATCTTGAATTGAACCATTCTGCTCTCTGACCCTATATTCTGCTCTGTTGAGTTCGATGACCCAATTACACCAAGTGCAACAGTATTTCAACCTCTAGTCCAATGAACTTTTCCCCAATCTATTAACCTTCTTCAGTCTCTACTTCCTTTTTTATACAGCTCCCTAATTTCAATAATACCAACACCCTGAATTCCTTAGCTTCTCTGTGTCTTCTTTACACTCTCCATCAAAATTTGAATCCTGGCTCAATTACCAGCTTCTTTACGCTGCCTATAGCAAGAACTGCTCAAGAAAGTCATACAATAAGGCAGATTGGTTCCACTATAAGTTCATTATCATCAATTATCTCTCTCAACTACCTAGAAATCTTACTGTTTTTCTTATGAATTCACCCACACACTGCATCTTGAACCTTCTTTAATCTACTCAAAACTCCAATAATTCCCCCTTCAACTACATCTTTCCCAAGGACATTTAAACATCTCATGTCCCTCTCATTAGAAAAAAAAAAAATTAAGGCACCTGCTCATCCTCATAGCATCAGCTATCTGACTGGGGAGGGCGATCTACTTTACTGAATGTACTGATTCAAATGCCAATCTCATCAAGAAACAACTCACAGACACACCCAGAAATAATGTTTAATCTGAGCACCCCACAGTCCAGATAAGATATAAAATTAACCATCACAGTAAGAAATTCAACAGGAGAGAGAAGAGAGAAAAGTATATACACAAGACTATATACACCCCCCACCACCCACACACACATATATATACACTGTGTAAATTTATGTATACATATATATGGTTTAAATTTTTCATGTATACTTATTGACTGTTTTTTGCCCACCAGAATGTAAACTCTGACCAAGATGATGGCCTTAGGTTGATTAAACTTTAGACAGGCTTCTTTCTAACCCTGTGCTTCCCTTTTTCTTAGAGCATTTTACTTTAGAAAACTTTCAATTGTAAATATTCTTTCTCTGCCCTTTTAAGATGTAAATTTTCTCCCAGCCTCTTGCCAGTTTCACAACCTAAGAATGTCTTTCTTGAGGACTTTGGGGCTATTCCTCGGGAATATCATCAAGAAACACAGTGCCCCTATTTCCCAGTCTCTGTAAAAGTGTAGAAGCCTAACTTTGATAAGCACCAATTGTCAAACACAGATGACTTAAACACTGACAAATATCCCTACCATTTGTTTCAGCAAAGTTGAGTTCAATCTCTCTCCCCTATTGCAATAGTCTCTCTCCACTACTGCAACAGTCTTGAATAAAGTCTTCCTTGCTGTCTTTAACAAATGTGTGGTGCAATTTCTAACAGTTCCATGAGGATAAGGAAGGATTTATATACTTATTTACTGCTATATACCCTTACTTAGACTAAACAAATAGCCCAATATATATATTTTTGGATGAATGGGTAAATGAAATTAAGTCAGAGAGGGTTTTTTGCATGTAAAGGATGACATCGAGAGAAAAATAAATCTTTCTAAGGCCACTGCTATAGTTTGGATATAGTTTGTGTCCACCCAAACTCATGTTGAAACTCAATCCCCAAAGTGGCAGTGTTGGGAGGTGGGGCCTAGAAGGAGGTGTTTGAACCATGGAGGTGGATCTCTCATGAATAGAGTGGTATCATTCTCATGGTGGTAAATGAGTTCTCACTCTGGGGAGACTGGATTAGTTCTTTTTTTTTTTTTTGAGACAGAGTCTCACTCTGTTGCCCAGCCTAGAATGCCATGGTGTCAGCTTGGCTCACAGCAACCTCAAACTCCTGGACTCAAGCGATCCTTCTGCCTCAGCCTCTCAAGTAGCTGGGACTACAGGCATGCACCACCACGCCTGGCTAATTTTTCTATATACTTTTAGTTGGCCTATTAATTTCTTTCTATTTTTAGTAGAGACGGGGTCTTGCTCTTGCTCAGGCTGGTTTCGAACTCCTGACCTTGAGTGATCCGCACGCCTCAGCCTCCCAGAGTGCTAGGAAGAGACTGGATTAGTTCTTATGTGAATGGATAATTTCCTGCAAGAGTGGGTTGTTACAAAGCCAGGATACCCCTTGTGTTTTGTCTCTTCACATGTGTCTGCTTCTCCTTTGACCTTCTCTACCATGTTATTATGCAGCATGAGAACCCTCAGCAGCAGCCAGGGCCAGGCCCTTGAACTTCCCAGCCTGCAGAACTGTAAGCCAAATAAACCTTGTTTTCAGTGTGTTGTTATAGTAACACAAATGTGGACTAAGACAGCCATCCCTATATATTTCTGAATGAAGCACCACATCTCAGAAGTCAATCTAAATACACAATTATTAATAACACTAAAGAGAATAACTAATAATTAATCTAGTGCTCAGTCCTAGTTATATAAGTTTATCATATAGACTGGCAGGCTTCTGTACATGGAGACTGTTTACTAAAAATAATGCCTTTCTTTTCCCATATAGGTGAGACTGTCATTATATAGATATGAAATTTTTAAACTGAACTGTTAGATTTCAATGTTGAAGGCAAGAAACAAAATTGGTTCTAAAATTCTAGGAGTATGAAGGCAATAAAAAAAATTCAGTTAATCTAAAAATTTGTAATCATGGTAAAATAATTGTTGCACAAGTTCCTGTGATCTACATCTCTTCATTTACTGTGGCCAAGACAATTGCAACATCTGTAAAGGCTGAAACAAAAGCTTTTGAATAAGGCCACCTCAGTGCAATCCTGTGTATAAATGTTATTTTAACTGAAGATGGTTGATTTTTACTGACGCAATGACTTAAACACAAACAAATCACAGTGAAAACTAGCATCTTCTGTAAAAATGCACACCAGGCATTTGATTGTAAAGTCTATATATTTTTTTTTAGTTTCCCCACGGGGGAGACAGGGCACAAGAAGCATAGCTCTGTGAATTACTACACAGACTGCTATGAGGTGAACTCCCATGGAAGAGGGTACCTAATGCTGCCTCATTGATGAACAGTGATTTCTACTCTGTACCTTTCTGAGTCTACGGATAACAAGCATAATCTCTGATAGTCTTATAAGTATGAATGTCTAGCTGATCAATATTGCAGACAGAAATACGACTTTGTGTTATTTCTCGGTCTCCCTTAGCATGACTTTATTTTTCCAGGACTCTCCTGCCCAACTAAACGGTTTGATTTTTTATTGGAGGAATTCCAGAAAGACCTATTTACTCTTTAGTGGAAAGTATCAGCAGACAGCTTATACCCTAAGATTCTTTAAATCCTTTGCTTCGAAATCCTCACCTTGCTATTTCCACCAACCCTGGACTATTGTATCATATTCTTGGACCTTAATCCTAATAAGGACCATTTCCCTGATTAAGACCATTTCTTTAAAAACAGAGAGTTTTTAAAGACACGTCTTAAATCAAACTTCCAATTCTCAATAAATTCTGTCCTTGTCTTTCCTGATCTCAGACAATGCCAGAGCCTTGCAAGATAGTATTCTCCTGTACTGTGATAAGCAGTAAATTCAACTCAGCTTTGTCTTATCAACAGGTTGTGTCAGTAATGTTTGGGGATCTAGCTTTAGACAGCCTCATGCACCACCTCATTCAATACCTCTAACAACACCAGGCATGGGCTTCAGAGTCCCACAAGAGATGTGCTCAGAGTTCCATCTTTCAAGGAACCCTTAAGCTATACCCTCATCAAGTTATTTATACTTTATTAAAAGTCCCTCACAGTCCAGATGCAATTCATTGATGAGGGATCCTTTTTTAATATAAGTAATATTGCTTAGAAACATAGATGACATATTCCCTTCATTAGTTCTCAAGGGAACAAAGGAAGACAGTTGATCAAATTCAGTTGGTCAAATTCTCACGCAGATGGGGAAATGAGTTTGTTAACCCTTTTCCTACAATGTTTAATACATAATACTTCTTAAAGATGAAGAAATCAAATCCAAAGATAGGCATGTTCCTTGCGAATTAGCATGTGTTATGTGAAAGCATTGACATCAGGCAATAAAATGAAATAATAAAAAGGCCAAATGGAGTAGGAATAAACTTAATTAGAATTTCCCTCAAAGAAGAGTGACAATGCTATGACTTCTCAAGCATGGAGATAATTACTGCATAAAAAGACAATAAAGAGCAACTTCTATGTAAGTATTCATAGTTAAGGTAAAAAATTTTTTAATGATTATAGCATACAAATTGCAATATATTTCAATCATTTTTGCCTTTATATTAGAATTATTTTCTAATTCTTAACAGTAGGAAGCATTTATCATGAAGGAAGATCAGTACAGATGAAAGTTTCTTTTCATGTAAACAACAAAATCAAATAAAGCAACTTTATTGCTATCCTCATTGCTTGTTATTTCCTATCCTCTCAAAGCTAATTCCCTCAGTTAGACAGACCACTTCGTCTCAGTGAAAATTCATACAAAACAATACGTTCCTGAAACATCACTAAAATTTTTAAATATAAGACAAATGTCTACTATCTTTAAATCTGCATATTACCCAATTTTAATAACATTCTCTACCACCCAATTCCCACCAGGAATAGAATTTAAAAGCTCAGACCATAGCTATCATGTTCCAATTTGGAGCTTGAGGCTAACTCTTGCCTATTCTCCAAACCTTTTCCCCATCTCCTCCTTCACCTTGACCCCTCATTTATTCATACCCTTGAGTAGTTTGTGAGAAAGTTTTCCTCTCAAACTAGAAGGTAGGTAGATTTCTGTTCAGAAACTGTCTTGTTCACCTTTCTTTGTCCGCAATACTTTCATTCCCAATGGAAGATCGCAGCTTGGGGATTTAAACCCTAAGGTAATCTTTAAATACATATGGAAAGCTGGCAGACCAGGTCATCTGACTGGAAAATTATTTACATGAGAGCATACTCACTGGAAAGGAACTCATGCGAGGAGACATGAGCATAGTGTCCAAAGGACAATGCCTTGTAATCTGCGAGGAGGAAGAGTTTGGAGCATAGCTAAGGTTATGCCACAGAGGTTTCCCTCTGGCCATTTCTTTCTCATTATAACAAGAAGCAGGTATATTTAGGAAGCATGAAAAGCCTTAATGCCACATTCGCTTCAGTAGAAATATTTGCAATATGGCAATTATGTGTGAAGCATTATGGTAGGTTCTGAAAATCCAAGATGAGTTAGAGAGACAGAGTATCTATCTACCTTGGGGATGCAGAAGGTCTACCTTTGATTCTTCCAGAAACAAGAATACCTAAAACTTGGTTGTCTAAAGATGTTTGCTGAATTTGATTTCATTGCTTGAAGTAGAATTAAAAGATGCCAAATAACACCTTCCCTGAGTCTAAAGATGAAAGACAAGTGTGTATAAACTACTAATCCAATACTTGATAAAAATATACATGATTTTTGATTTCTTAAGAAAGGAGACAGAACAAGATGATGAGCACAAACCTCCAGCAATCGTCCCTCTGCATGAACACCAAATTCTACAACTATCCACACAAGCAAGCACCTTCAGAAGAACCAAAAACCAGGCGAGTGATCATACTACCTGGCTTTACATTATATCAAGGAAAGAGGCACTGAAGAAGGCAAAAAAGACAATCTTTCATTGCCTATGACACTCCTTCCCCATCCCTTGGCAGTGCCATGCCAGGATGGCAAGTGGAGAGAGAATTTGTGTACCTGGGGAGGGACAGTGAAGTGATTGTGGGACTGTGCACTGAAACCCAGGGCTGCTCTGGCATAAGAGAACACAGCACAGGGCAGGATTCTGCCAGTGCCCTCAGGAGGAGCATTTAGACCAGCCTGGCCAGAGAGAAATCCTCCCCTCTGAGACCCCAGTTCTGGCTAGCTCCACCACCAGATATCAAAAAGCAGCCTGGGAACCTGACTACATTCCTAAGGCAGTCGGGCCACAAGGGCTGCAGTCCTTGAGCAATTCCTGTGGCTGTGCTGGCTCAGAGCCAATGGACTTAGGGTGCACAAGACCCAGTGAGACACCAGTGGTGGTGGCCAAGCCAGTGTCTCTGTTACCCCCACCACAACTACAGGTAATGCGGCTCAGGGAGTCTTCTCCCAGTTGGGAGAAGGAAATGGAAAACTGCAGAGGATTTTGTTTTGGCAACTTGGGTACCAGCTCAGCCACTCACTACTTGGTAAAAGAAAGTACCAAGCAGACTCCTGAAGCCCCAGAGTCCAGGCTCTAGTTCTTGGAAGGCATTTAAGGACCCACCCTGAGCCAGAAGGAAACGTGCTGCCCTGAACGGAAGGACCCAGTCCTGGCAGGACTCACCACCTGCTGACTAAAGAGCCCTTGGGCCTTGAATAAACATCAGAGGTAGACGTGGAACAGTCACCACAGGTTTTGGGTGAGACTGGGCTGGCTTCAGTGTAACCTGGTGCTGGTGGCCAAGAGGGAGTGCCCACCTCACTCTTCCCCCAACTCCAGTAGCCCAGCACAGAGAATGAGGAAAGAGAGTGAGAGACTTTGCCTGGGAATCCAGGCAATTCTCCCATATCTTACCCAAGTCCGCCAAGGTGGTACCATCGGGGGTCTGTTAGAGTGATAGCATTACAGGGCTTAGGGCATTCCCAGTGCTGATACAGCTGCAATGACCAAAGACTTAGAACACAACACTCAATTGCCATGAAAAACCTGAAAAGCATTCTCAAGCAAGAAGGGTTCAAACAAGCCCCAGACTGTGAAGATTAAAATAAATACCTAACTCTTCAATGCCAGACATTGATGAACATTCACAAGCATCAAGAAACCCAGGAAAACATGACCTCATCAAACAAACTAAATAAGGTACCAGTGACCAGTCCTGGAGCAATGGAGATATGTGACCTTTCAGACAAAAAATCCAAAATAGCTCCCCCAAACTCAATGAGCTTCAAGACAACACAGAGAAGAAATTCAGAAGCCTATGACAGAAATTTAACAAAGAGATTGAAATAATTTTTAAAAATCAAGCAGAAATTCTGAGAATTCAATTGAAAAACTGAGAAATGCATCAGAGTCTCTCAACAATAGAGCTGACCGAGGGGAAGAATTAGTAAGCTTGAATACAAGCTATCTGAAAACACACAGTCAGAAGAGAAAAAAGAAAAAGTAAGAATGAAGTATGCTTACAAGGTCTAGAAAATAGCCTTGAAAGGGCACATCTAAGAGTTATTGGCCTTGAAGAGGAGGTAAAGAGAGAAAGATTGGGGTAGAAAGTTTATTCAAAGAAATAATAACAGAGAACTTTCCAAATCTGGAGAAAGATATCAATATTCAGGTACAAGAAGGTCATAGAACACCAAGCAGATTAACCCAAACAAGACTACCTCAAGGAATTTAATAATCAAACATCCAAAAGGTGACAGATAAAGTTTAGATTGGAAGAATTAATGTTGCTAAAATGTCCATACTTCCTAAAGCAATCTATAGATTCAATTATAGACTTAAATCTAAGACCTAGAAATTTGAAACTACTAAAAGAAAACTGGGAAAACACTTCAGGATATTAGTCTGGGCAATGACTTCTTGATTAATATCCCCAAAGCACAGGCAACCAAAGCAAATTGGACAAATGAGATCACATCAAACTAAAAAGCTTCTGCATGGCAAAGGAAACGATCAACAGAATGAAGAGACAACCCACAGAATGAGAGGAAATATTTACAAACTACCTATCTGACAAGGGACTAATTAATAGAATATATAAGGAACTCTAATAACTCAGTAAGGAAAAAATCAAATAATCCAATTAAAAATGGGCAAAGGATCTGAATAGACATTTCTCAAAAGAAGACACACAAATGGCCAACAGGCATATGGAAAAATGTTCAACATCATTAGTCATCAGAGAAATGCAAATCAAAACTACAGTGAGATATCATCT
>VBSM01002121.1:5966596-5977697 GCA_008086735.1 Cheirogaleus medius | reverse complement strand
AAATCAGTATATCAAAAAGATATCTGCACTCCCATGTTTATTGCAGCACTATTCGCAATAGCCAATTTTGGAATCAACCTAAGTGTCCATCTAAGGATGAATGGACAAAGAATTTGTGGTACACATACACGATGGAATATTATATAGCCACAAATAGGAATGAAATCCTGCCATTTGAAACCACACAGATGGAACTAGAGAACACTACGTTAAGTGAAATAAGCCAAGAACAGAAAGACAAATCTTGCATGTTCTCACTCTTATGTGGGAGCTAAATATTAAAGACAATTGATCTCATGGAGATAGAATGTAGAACAAGGGTTATCAGAGGCTGGGAAGGGTAGCGGGGAAGGGGTGGATAGTTGATAAGTGGAAAAATATAGTTAGATGAAATGAACAACATTTGATAGCACAACAAAGGTGACTCTAGTCAACAATAAGTTAGGGTATACTTAAAATAACTGAAAGAGTTGAACTTTCACGCCTATAATCCTAGCACTCTGGGAGGCCGAGGCAGGTGGATTGTGTTTAAGCTCAGGAGTTCAAGACCTGCCTGAGCAAGAGCAAGACCCCATTTCTACTAAAAAAAGTAGAAAGAAATTAGCGAGACAACTAAAAATATATAGAAAAAATTAGCCGGGCATGGTGGTGCATGCCTATAGTACCAGCTATTTGGGAGGCTGAGGCAGAAGTATTGCTTGAGCCCAGGAGTTTGAGGTTGCTGTGAGCTGGGCTGACGCCATGGCACTTTAGCCCAGGCAACAGAGTGAGACTCTGTCTCAAAAAAAAAAAAAAAAAAAGAGTTGAACTAGAATGTCCCTAACACAAAGAAATGATAAATGCCTGAGGTGATGGATACCCCAAATACCCTGATTAATTGATTAATCCACATTGTATGCCTATAGCAAAGCAACACATGTACTTCATAAAGATATATAACTATTATGTATCCATAATAATTAAAAATAAATGACTTTTAATTGTTATTAGGATCACTGTTAAAAGAATATAAATCATATAATATTTACTTTCAGACCGCAATCTAGCAATCAATAACAGAATGATATCTGGAAAATCCCCAAATACTTGGAGATTAAATAACACACTTCTAAATAACACATGAGTCAAAGAAGAAATCTCAAGAGAAATTAAAAATATGTTGAACTACATAAAAATGAAAATAAAACTTAACAAGAGTTGTGAAATATAGCTAAGGAAGTGCTTAGAGGGAAATTTACAGCTTTGAATGCATATACTGGAAAAGAAGAAAGATCTAAAATCAATACTCTAATCTTTTACTTTAGCAAACTGGAAAAAGAAGAGCAAATTAAATCCAAAGTAAGTAGAAGAAAAGCAATAATAAAAATTAAAGCAGAAATAAATGAAGTTGAAAAGCTGATTCTCTGAAAAGATCAAAAAATCAATAAGCCTCTGGCCAGGCTAAGAAAAGAGAAAGAAGACATAAATTACTAATATCAGAAATGAAAGAGGGGACAAAGCTATGGATTCAATGGACATTAAAAGAATAATTAAGGAATATTATGAACAACATTGCCCACAAATTTGGTAACCTAGATGAAATAAATGAACCAAATCCTTGAAAGACACATCTGGTGAAACTCACAAGAAAAAAAAATAGACAATCTTAATAGGACTATATCTATTAAAGAAATTGTGTCAATAATTAATAGTCTTCCAAAACACAAAGCATCAGGCCAGGACAGGTTCATGGGTAAATCTACTAAATATTTAAGGAAAAAAATTATACCAATTCCCTACAGTCTTTTAAAGAATGTAGAAGTAAAGATAGTACTTTCTCCTTACTCATTTTATGAGACCAGCATTACTCAATATAAAAACCAGACAAAGACATTACAGGAAAAGAAAAGTGCAAACCAATACTTCACATGAACATAGATGTAAAAATCCTCAACAAAATATTAGCAAATTTAATGCAACAATGTAATAAAAAATTGCATACCATGACCAAATGGATTTATTCCAGGTGTGCAAGTCTGTTTCAACAGTTGAAAATCAATTCATATAATCCATCATAACAACACGCTAAAGAAGGAAAACTTTATGATCATATTAATAGATTGCAGAAAACCATTTGACAAAATTGAACATCTATTCATGATAAAAAAAACTCTCAGCAAACTATGAATAGAGAATAATTTTCCCAACTTGATAAAGAATGTCTACAAAAATATCTATAGGTAACATCATACCTGAGAGTGATAAACTAGAAGCTTTCCCATTAATATTAGGAATAAGGTAAGATATTCCCTCTCTCCACATCTTTTCAACATCATATTGAAAGTTCTAGCTAACGCAAGAAAACAAGAAAAGAAAAGAAAAGCTACAGTGACTGGGAAGGAAGAAATAAAACTGTCTTTGTTCATAGGTGACATGATTGTCTATGTTGAAATGTGAATACATTGGCAAAAAAAAAAAAAAAAAAAAACCCTGAAACTAATAAGTGATTATATTAATAGCAAGGTTCCGGGACACAGGATTGCTTGAGGACATTGATTCAAGATAAGTCTGAGCAACACGATGAGATTCCATCTCTAGTGAAAAATAGAAAATTAGCCAGGTGTGGTGGTGCATGCCTATAGTCTCAGCTACTCAGGAGGCTGGGACAGGAGAATCGCTTCAGCCCAGGAGTTTGAGGTTGCAGTGAGCTATGATGACGCCACTGCACTCTAGACTGGGAAACAGAGCAAGAACCTATATCAAAAAAACAAACAAATGAACAAAAAAGAGGATATAAAGTTAACATACAAAAGTGAATCACTTTCCTATATACCAGCAATTCCCAAGTGGAATTTGAAATCAGAAACATAGTATCATGTACTTTAGCACCCCAAAAATGACATACTTAAATATAAATCTAACAAAATGTGTATAAGATCTACAGGAAAAAAAAATGTACAAAACTCTGATGAACAATATCAAAGAAGAACTAAATAAATGGAGAGATATTCCATGTTCGTGGATAGGAAGGCTCTATTGTCAGGATGTCAGTTCTTCTCAATTTGATCTATAACCACAACAAAATACCAACCGAAATCCTAGCAAATTATTTTGCAGATATCAACAAAATTCTAAATTCTATTCTAAAATTTATATAAACAGGCGAAAAATTCAAAATAGCCAACACAATATTGAAGAAGAACGAAGTCAGAACACTAATGCTACATGACTTCAAGACATTCTATACAACTACAGGAGCAAGAGAGTATGGCATTGGTGAAATAATAGATAGATTAATAGAGCAAAACGGAGAACCCATAAATTGACTCACATAAATATAATCAACTAATCTTAGACAAAGTTGCAAAGTCAATACAATGGAGCAAATATAGTCTTTTCAACAAATGGTGATGGAACAACTGGATATTCACATACAAAAAAAAAAAAGGAATCTAGTCACAGATCTTACATACTTCACAGAAGTTAACTCAGAATAGATCATAGACCTAAATGTAAAACACAAAATTATAAAACTTCTAGAGATTTTAGTGAACTTGGGTATGGCAATAACTTTGGAGATACAATACCAAAGGTACAATCCATGAAAGAAATAATTGACAAGCTGGACTCCATTGAAATTTAAAACTCTACTGTACAAGAGACACTGTCAAGAGAATGAGAAGACAAGTCACAGACCGAGAGAAAATATTTGCAAAAAACATATCTAATAAAGAGCAGTTATCCAAAATATAAAAAGAACTCTTAAAACCACAGTAAAAAAGCAAACAACCCAATTAAAAAATAGACAAAAGGTCTTAACAGACACCTTAGCCAAGAAGATATTCAGATGACAAATAAGTATAGGAAAAGATGTTCAGCATTATCTATCATTAGGGATTGCAAATTAAAACAAGATACCACTATACACCTAGAGAATGGTCAAAGACTGAAACACTACCACTGCCAAATGCTGGCAAAGATGTGGAATGACAGAAACTCTCATTTATTGCTGATGGGAATACATATAATGGTACAGCTACTTTGGCGACAGTTTGGCAGTTTCTTATAAAACTAAGCATATTCTTACCATATGATTCAGTGATCATGCTTCTTGGTATTTACCCAAATGTGTTTAAAACTTGTGTCCACATATAAACCTGCACATGAATGTTTATAGCAGCTTTATTCATAATTGCCAAAACTTGCAAGCACCCAACTTTAGGAAATGAATGAATAAATAAACCGTGGTGCATTCAGACAATGATATGTTATTCAGCACTAAAAAAAAAATGAGCTATCAAGCCTTGAAAAGACACAGAGGAATCTTAAATGCATATTACTAAAAGAGCCCCTATGAAAAAGCTTACAACTATATGACACTTGGAAAAGACAAAACTATGGAGACACTTAAAGTTCAGAGGTTGCCAGAGGTTAGTGAAAAGGGAGGGATGAATAAATGGAGCATGGAGAATTGTTAGGGCAGAAAAACTAATCTGTGTGATACTATAATGGTAGAAACATGTCATCATACATTTGTCAAAACCTATGGAATGTACAAAATCAAGAGTGAGTCCTAATGTAAACCATGGTTGCTGGGTGATAATGATGTGTCAATGATGTTCATCAATTGTGACAAATGTCCCAGTCTGGTGTGCTATTTTAGTAGTGCGGGAATTTATGCACGTATGGAGGCAAAGGGTATATGAGAAATCTCTGCCTCTTCTCCTCAATGTTTCTGTACACCTAAAACTGCTCTTTAAAAATGACATCTATTTTTTAAAGTTTCATGCTCTTTACAAAGTTAGATTTGAAAGCAGATTGCTTAGGACTCAATGTTGACATGCCATCATCAGCTGAAAAACACAGTGAAAAGAAATATCAACCAATTCCAAGGAGGATTGGGTAGTGCTGTGGCTTCAAAGTGTTTGTCCTCTCCAAAACTCATGTTGAAACTTCATCCTCAATGCAATAGTGTTAGGAGGTGGGGCATGATGGGAAGTGTTAATAGATTTGAATGGATTAATGGCGCTATAAAAAGAGCTTGCAGGAGTGGGTTTGCTCTCTTCTGCCATCTGAGGACACATTTGTCCCTCTTGCCCTTCTGCCTTACACCACGTAAGGATGAAACAAGAAGGCCCTCACAAGACACCAGATGCCAGTGTCTGGATCTTGGACTTCCCAGTCTCCAGAACTGTGAGAAACAAATTTCTGTTCTTTATAAATTACCCAGTCTGTGGTATTTTGTTGTACAGTACAAAATGTGCTAAGATAGGCAATGTTTGTATGGATTTAATAAGATTAAAACTAGGAAAACTAAAACAGAAAAATTAGGTAACTCCTACCCATACAACTCCAATATTATTTTAAATTACCTATTGGCTGTAATGAAAAAGCAATAGCAAGCCAACTATATTAAATAATAATTTCTAACATGTTATTCTTTGTAGAAGGTCTGAGATGGCAACAAAAGGAACAAAGAGAGAGAGAGTTTAGGCTGACAAAAGTTACTAAAATCGACAGGCATAATTAGCCTCGCTAATTTCCAATTCTTGTTTTGATGACTGGACCAGAAATAATAATTATCAATGTAAACATATAAAGTAAAGTGAAATAATGCACATGGCAGCTTTGCACATGGCAGCTTGATAAGCATAATTTACGTCAAAAAGAATTATTTTTTGTAAACTTTTCTGAAAATTAAAAATATCTATATATTTCTACTTAGCAGTCATTGGTCCATTCATTTTTCCTCCTGAATCAATGCATGGGTGATTTATTTTCCCAATTTCATTTTGTTCTGACCTAGTTTATCATGTTTACCACTTACTGATACCACTCATCATCTAAATTCCCTGTGTATCATGTTTCCTAAATCCTCCTCTGCTTCTGAACAGCATGTCACCTGCATCTGCCCCATCTTTCTCTGATGTTCTATGGTTCAGCTAAACCTCCCAGAAATCTAGCTCTCTGGACCTCCCAAAGCTGTATTCAAATGCACACTACAAAGGAACTCAATCCTATTCTTTGGATTCTTGGTGACATCTTTTACCTTCTGTTTATGGCTTCTAAGAAATGTGTATTCTTTCTTTTCAAACAGAATGTTTTCCTCAATGGAATCTGTCTTGTCTGCCTCACAATTTTCTTAAAGAATCACATATCCTGTTCATGAATTCCTAGTAAATCAAATTAACTTCACAATGCATGTTGACAATCTTGAAAATAAAGATTATTATTAAGTCTTCTAAGTCATTCTGCACCTGCATCATGTTAAATGATTAAACTGTAATTTTCAGACTCATATTCTCTCTTATTGCCAAGTCACCAATAGTGCATTTCTTCATGTTTAAGTTCCATTTTATTTCTATGTCATTGTACAATTTACTAAAACCTTGCTAACACTTCATTGCTTCATGTCAGTGAGTCACCAATATACATTAAGAGCAATGAAGAAATAACAAGGGGACAGAAGACACATTCTTCACCATCACAGGATTTATAATCAAGCTGAGGAAACAAACATATACAAATGAAATAATAATACCCCATCAGACTTGCCGAATTCTACAAGCAATATTCATTCGTGCCCCTTTTCTCATTTCTTTTGCATAACCACCTTGTGATATAAGTGAGCAGGCATTCCTTCACTTTTCTTATACTGTGGAAACTGAGAGGCAGAGTAACCATTCCATAGTCTCACAACAAAATATGCCCTAGACAAGGCATAAGAGTTCCAGTCATATAACAACTACTATAGTGCTTATGAACATATACAAGGCAACAAAAGAAAAATAATTTTAAACATATTAATGTGCATGCATGTACATAAGTGAAGATGAAATATAGTGAAGATATTAATTAGAGCTGCTTGGGAATGATGCAGGAATTCTACCTGAAAGAGGTATGCTGCAGAGAGTTGGATGCTATATAATAGATAATAAACAGCCAATCTACAGGAACTGAATCAGAAAGACAGCCAAGAATGCATAAAATCGTGTGAGCGAAAAAACTGATAAACATTTGAATAAATCTAAATAAGTGCTAACAATTAAATAAAACAATAATATAATAATTAAAAGAGAAAGCTAAAAAATGTAGAGCCAAAATACAAGACAATAATAATTTGAAGGATAGAAGGTGAACAGAAGTCCTTGAATTATTTACAAGAAAGGTAAAGATACTTACAAATTTCTGAAATTTGTTAAGTCAAATAATGATGTTAAAAATGTAAGAGTAATCAATTAACAAAAAAACTTCCAAACCATTGTAAGGAATCCAGAAGATTAAAGAAAAATTCAATCAAAACCATGAATGAACAGAAGGAAAAAAAATAAAACAGGGAAAATCTAGGGAAAAGTATTTAAAAATAGAAAATAGAATGTCCTAAGTAAATCAAAATGTAATTAATCAAAATAAATGTAAATAGATTAAATTTGCCTGTTAAAGAGACTTTCAAAATGTATGTACTACTTATAAAATAATAACTTAGAATGATATAAAATAAAAAGATAGAAATATACATACCAAAAACTATACAAAAGCTAATTTAGCTATAATAGTATCAAGAAAACTAGACCTTAAGCAAAAAAGTATTATTAGGGATAAAGAAAGTTAGAAAATAATGTTGAAGAAACCTCCCAGAAAGTGTAACAAAAAGATAAAGGATTAGAAAATATAATAGGAGAAGAAAAAAAAAGATAGGTACAATATCTGAATAAAAAGAGTTGCAGAAAGAGAAAATGGAGAAAAGGTGGGAAGGGGTGGAGAAAATCATCACAGGAAAAAAGTCAAGACAGAAGATGTGCTTTTCCAAATTAAGAAAAGGCACCCAGTCACTACCCATCAAAATGTATGAAAATGGACCCACATTAAGGCATGATATCAGAAAGTTTCAGAATCCAGGGACAGAGAAGATATGTGAAATTTCCAGTGAGAGAAAACATGTCACATGTAAAGGATCAGAAATCACAATGGCTTCCAGTTCCTTAACAGATTTACAGGAAGGTAGAGTGCAATGGCACTATGTCATTCAAAATTCTGAAGAAAAATTATCTCTAGCCTAGAATATTATATTAATAGCTAACACAACCATCAATCAAGTGGGAGGGTAGAGTGAAGAGAGGTTCATTTAAGACAATGTTGTTGACAGAATATCTGTTGCATCAATGTAATGAAGGGAGATTTAGACAATTGGCAGAGAGCTAGTGGTTGAATTAGTGATAAGTACATAAAAAACTATGCAAATTTTATAATAAAACCAGACCGATATTACCTCCTAGGAAAATGGAAAGTGCAGAAAGGGAAAAGTAATCGCAGTGTGCTGCAAGTTTCAGCTATAAAGAGGATATTGGTAGGAATAATAATACAATAAAAATATTTATTAAACCAAAAGATGACATAGCTATATTGTGAGAATGAGGTGATGGAAATGGTGTGTGCAAATAATGACAGCAGGTATAAAAGGAAGCTAAAACCTCATCTTGTACAGTGAGAAATCAAAGACAAAACCGAAAACCGAAAAACCAAGAGGTAGGTATATAATCAGGTTTGGTTATAGCATGAAGCAAATAATAAAAGAATTCTCTAAAAAACCAAAAGTGGCTGCCTCTAGACTCTGCTCTTTTTTAAAAGGAGATATTGCCAGTTATTCTTCATAGAGAGTTTACCATTTATCCTCCCTTGAGCAGTGCCTTGCCCCACTCCCTGCTTTTCAGTTCACTATGAGGAGCAGATGCCAAACCAGGGTTATTTGTGCAAGAAGTTTACCGAGATAAATGCCTAGGAAGGAAATAGAGGGGAGGAGAGGGGCAGGGGAGACTTCAGACCACAATGCAGGCCTGACACTTGGGAAAGAGGGAAGGAAGACTTGGGTAGGAAGAGGAAGCTCAGACCTCAGCACAGCCAGTTGCCAGTCACAGAGCAAAAGGAGCAGGTGTAGACCATTTACAGTGTTTCCACCACTCTCAGTCATTGACTGGGAACAGCCTCGGGGAAAGGCGGCTTCAGCATGTGAGCTACAGCAGATCAGAAAATCCCACAGCCCTCAGTTAACTGCGTTCAAAGGTGTGTTGGTAAAGACTTTGATTTGTAGTATTTGTTACTTTCTGTGATGTAAATACTACAGCCACAGCCAATTTCAAGGTACCAATGTGATACAACTGAATGCTGAGTTTGGAAGAGATGCTAATACTGGGCTTTCCCAAGTCAGACACAGGACATCACTGTCTGTGCTCCATGCAGCAAGTTTTCATAAAGAGAGATTTGAGCAGTGTACCTCTTTAGCCACCATACTCACCAGCCTAGTGTCTTAACATAGTTTTTATCTTTGTAGTGTAATAAATGAACGTGGTATTCCAGTGTAGTTTTACTTTGTCTTTTCCTTAACATGAGTGAGGTTGCGGACCTTTCAATATATGTATATATTATAAAATTATGTATGTATTTATACTTATACATGCATTTATAATATATTTAATGTATATTCTTTTCTATGAATTGAGCCAATATTTTGATTATTGTTTTTATTTTTTAATTGACAGACATAATTGCATGTATTTACCATGTACAACACATTGTTTTAAAGTATGTATACATTGTGGAATGACTAAATCTAGCTAATTAACATATGCATTACCTCACATAGTTATCATTTTTGTTGTGAGAATACTTCATGTCCACTTTCTTAGCATTTTTCAAGAATACAGTATATTGCTAACAATAGTCACATTGTTATACTATAAATCTCTTCAACTTATTCCTCCTATCTAACAGAAATTTTGTATCCTTTGATCAACATTTCCCCAAACCCTCTCCCCAATCACTCCAGCCCCTGGTAACCACCATTCTATTCTCTGTCTCTATAAGATCAACTTTTTAAGATTCCATGAGTGATAATTTTTATTAAAATCTTTGATAATTTTTATTAAAATCTTTATGCCTATGTTATAAATAACCAAAATCTTAATGTATTAAAGTGATAATCCATGTAGTATGTGAAATATATTGTTTATTGTCCCCTTATCATATGATTAGCATTTTTTTTTTTGAGACAGAGTCTCACTCTGTTGCCCCGGCTAGAGTGCCGTGGCGTCAGCCTAGCTCACAGCAACCTCAAACTCCTGGGCTCAGGCGATCCTTCTGCCTCAGCCTCCCAAGTAGCTGGGACTACAGGCATGCGCCACTATGCCCGGCTAATTTTTTCTATATTTTAGTTGGCCAATTAATTTCTTTCTATTTTTAGTAGAGATGGGGTCTCGCTCTTGCTCAGGCTGGTTTCGAACTCCTGAGCTCAAATGATCCGCCCACCTCGGCCTCCCAGAGTGCTAGGATTACAGGCGTGAGCCACCGAGCCCAGCCAGCATTTTTAAAATTAACTCCTTCTTACCCTCTTCCAAAAGATAAATTTGAAAGAAAGAAATATACCCTTACAAATGTGATATATGTGGAATCTAAAATAAGAAAACAAATTATTATTCCTTTTCTCCATAATTTTTAAAGTAGCAATTATATGTACAGTATCAAAATAGAACATCTACATTTAACTTTTGGGGAAATGATGTTTGTAATACTGTTACAGTTGATTGAATGTACACATTTTATGGAAAAAGTCACCGAAGAAAATTCCATCTATTTCCTAACACACAGAATCACAGCAACAATAACAAGGTAGTAGAGAATTTTCTACCTGAGCAGTCTACAGAGTAGAATATTTAGGAAAATTAAGTTAGTAACATTATCATTGTGAATACATTTTAATAATAGGTATATTCTATATTGACTCATTTATATATTATTAGTTGAAATTATTGGTTGCATCCTATTAGCTTGATGTAGCAACTTGAAAATCATCCACTATTAAGTTAGAGGCTACGAAGTGGTCTTTTTAAGATATTACACATTTTAAATGTTCCTATTACAGGTGCACAGATAACCCTAAGGACCAGAACCTTGAACTAGACCAGACATCAAGTCATTCTACCTACAAATGTACTCAGACAAAATTTAAAGCAAAAGTTTATAAGGAAAACACCAAAGTGGCAAAAATTTAAGAACTGCTCTTCCATAAAATTTCCTCATCTTTATGTTAACTCTTGCACTGCTACCAGATATATCTGGAGGAGAAGAG
>VBSM01002121.1:5941914-5957443 GCA_008086735.1 Cheirogaleus medius | reverse complement strand
CAAGGAATATTTCATCCCTTTACTTTACCTTATTTTAGTTTCCTAGAAGAAAAAAACGTTAAAACAGCAAAAATAAAATGCATGCATTTTTCTCCATGAGTAAAAATAGGACTATTATCGATTAAATAACAGAAAAAAAACTGAAAGAAAAATATAATATGAATTCATCATCCTAAAAATGTTTTTAATCAATATGTTCTATAAGACTACCCTTAAACATAGATGAAAAGGGAATTTACTACATGATATGACTTTTGGGTGCCAGATCTTATTCTTTCTAACCCTGACTGTCTAATACCATGGCTGGCACATAATGGGCACTAGATCTGTTTTTCATGAAAGAATGAGTGAATGAATGAATGAGGAAATGAGTCAAAAAGTTAAACAGGAATTAACACAGCATCTGTATTATATGCAAATTTTAAAAATTAAAATATAAAGAAGGAAGTACACTCAGCTCATAGCAGGTGTTAGCATAACGCACAACGTGGAGGAAAGGCTTTAGGCTGGAGAAGGTGGGAAGGGTGTGTAGAGGAGGTTGGAGAGGGAGCCCTGGAAACGTTGAGAACCATAATTCCGCCTTCAGAACGAGAACTGGGAAACTTCTAGCAGAAAAAGAAAGGTGGTGGCAAATGTTGAACTGACTCAGACATACTGGAAGAGAGAGATTTAGGAGAAAAGATTTGGAAAGGATTCTTTCTTCCTAGAAAAATCAAAGCCAAAGGCAGGTGTAAAATTGAGACATCATTTATGAGTTTTGCAATTAAAATGCCCTAAAAGATGGAGAACCATTTGCAAAGCCAAGGACTGTTTTATTTCACATTTAAATCAAAGGGAGTTCTCCAAGATGAGCTCCCTGAGCTGCTCGGGAATCTTTTTATTTGTCTCTGGTTAGGGCTTTCTTGAAGTCCCTCATTCCAAACAGCATTTTTCTCAAGACACTTATACTAACGCTGCCCCCCTTACTCTCAGCACATAACCCTGCCAAATTCTTTGTTAAACAAAAACAGACACCATAAGAAATATAACAGCCTTCAACTTCCCTTCTCTCCCCTCCACCTCCAGACTGAACCACAATGGCTCCTGGTTCTTGCATGCACTTCTGTCATCTCAGAGAATTAAGTATTTGTTCTCTCCTGATCACTCACATATTCCACTCATGCACAGTGAAGAAGTTTCTAGATTTTCCCTATCACTAATAATGCCACATTGAATTTCCTTATACCAATCCCTTTGTGCTCTTGAACACGTCTGGAATAATTGCCTGCGTTATTAGGTGAATTTGTTTACTTGATCTCTCACCCACCTTTACTGTACAAACTTTGAAAAAGTTGAGCAGCCACACTGTCTAGGTCAGAGAAAAAAGATGCATCAGCAGTTCTAACTTTTCCCAGTGATACATTTACTGATCTCACCTTTACAGAGACCTAACTGGTGTGACTGATTATTCAGCAAAGTTCGCTGATGTTACTCAGATGTGGTCGATATAGGGTAATGTGAACAGACAGCTGAATATGAAGAGCCTAATCCTTGCTCTGTAAGTTGTTCATGGCATTATCAGAACATTTGTTCTCCTAAAAGCTCAAGATGCCAACTCCTTCTTAATAAAACATTAGTTTAGCTCTATTGGGTTGCAATTAACCTCTTTGTCATGGACTGCTTAATCTTAAAAATAAAAGGAAGTCACAGAGGCAGTTAAATCAATCTACTAGGCTGCAACACAAGATTCTAATCTATAAGAAAAAAGCTTAGGTAAACAATTATACTCTTGGCCAAAGAGACTACATGGTATAATTACTCATATTTCATCTGTTGTTTCCTTTCTAAAGAAAACCATTTGCTTCTACAAGGAGAAAGTTGCTATTTTGACTGTTATTTTTTATTCTGCAGAAGTTTTTTTGTCTCAATTATTGGCAAGAAGGTTCCATAACTATTTGGCACAGGATATTTCACACTGTAATTATCTTGGCAGTTTTGGAGTCTGTTTGAAAATACTGTACAATATAAATGGGCAGAAATTTGGGCCATCTATTTTAGAACACACACGGATAATCAACAAAATGGATTTCTTGGCTGTAATTTTTCCCCTTTGTATTATTATAAATAAGGTACCAGGTACCATTGACTGGGACTCATTATCTGAACAAGAATTCCAAGACCTCAATACCAGGAGCAAAAGATAAAAAAAATAATTTTACCCCCTTAAATTACTGTCAGTAAGTTCAAGACAGTATAATTATGTCAGAAAGAGAGTATTTTCAACCTGTGATTAGTTTCTGTAGGGAGAAAAAAGAGCCAGGGATTAAAGTGGTTAAATCCTGATGATAAGCTTCCACTAGAAAGGATGAGGCAGCATGGTGCAATAGATAGAAATTGGGATTTGAAATCAGACATTGAGTATCAGGATCTTCAACAGTAAAATGGAGATAATAATACTAATTTTCAGAATTACAGAAATGAGAAATAATGAATATAAAGTTCTTGGCATATACTAACTACTCCATCAAAACTGGTTTCCCTCCCCTTCAATGGTTTTTGCTACCATCCACCACAGTAAATAAATAAAATATCCCTATGAGAGTCCTGAAAAGGCTCATGTTAAGTAACTCCAGCACCCAAGGCTGAATCAAAAGCAAGTCTACTGTCTCCAAGTTCAATGCTCTAAACCCAAATCATTTGATATTATGAAATCTCATCTGTTACTTCCAAAAAAAATTCCATGGTTCCTTTAATTTGACTTAAAAAGTTGAAAGATATATTCTTGTGCCAATGTTTTAAAACATACTTTCCTATACTGCTAGCTTCACAGAGATAGTAGGATGATGACTTGATGGCATAAATATTTTATTTCTATTGAATTTTTCATATTAAATTTATAGCTCACATGAATAATAGAAAGTAGCTCATATACACCATTCATAGTTACATTATGCATACTTTTTCAGTAATCTGTTATGTTTTGGAAAGTGTGGGGGAGTTTCAAAATAAGTCTATTTAAAATAAGTTCTACAAATTCTGGCACTGGAGAGAGAGATTTTTCTCTAATGCTTTTCACAATGGGGTTTGATTTCCCCTATAAATTCTAATTTACATGTCTATCAAACCTAAAGTTCAAAACTCAAGCGGTCTGAGTTGTCTGGAGCTTATTCAAATATCATTTTGTTTAAATGAATTATTCATTTAAATGAGACTGTGCTTTACAAAGGACTATGATTCTGATGTGGGGATGCAGATGAATGAAGAGACATTAACTCAGAAATAAAAGTCAACCCTTCAATATTTGCACCCTTTCCCCAACCTCATCTTAAAATGCTGCCAACTTTCAGTTTCCATAAATAGATACATAGTTACCGATACCACCATTAAGGTTCAGCAGGTCAAAACTATGAGAAAGTACTGTACTTTTCTTGGTCAACTTAAGCTGTGCCATGAAATCACTTAAAGTAAATGAGAGAAAACAGTACTCATCTAATACACGTACAAATACAAATTTTACATATATATATTATTTTTGAGAAGAAAAGACTGTGATAGAAAAGCTTTTTACTCAGTCTGATTGTCAATCATTGTGTGAAGGCAAGAAAAATTCATTTCAAGAGTATGTTAGATTACAAATCATATGCTAATCATTTATCTTTTATTCAAAATGCCACTTTAAGGTAATAGTCCACTGTGAGCTATGGGGTATTTTTTAATAGATGTTCCTTATCAAACTGAAGAATTCCCTTCTATTCCTACTTTGCTGAGAGTTTTTATTACGAATGGGTGCTGGATTTCAGCAAGTTCTTTTTCAATGCCAACTGATATAATGATGATTTTTCTTCATTAGCCTGTTGATATGGTGGATTATGGCAATTGGTTGTTGAATACTGAACTAGCTTTGCATATGTGGGATAGATCCCACTTGGTTGTCATGTGTAATTCTTTTTAGACATTGTTGGATTCAATTTTTGTTGAGGATTTTTACATCTATATCCATGAAAAAAACTGGTCTGTATTTTTCCTTTCTTATAATAGCTTTTTTTGGTTTTGGTATAAGGGTAGTGCTGGCCTCATAGAAGGAGTTAGGAAAGTTACCTCTGCTTCTATTTTCTGGAAAAGACTTGGAGAACTGGTACTATTTCTTCCCTAAATGTTTGGTAGAATTTACCAATGAAACCATTTGCACCTGATGTTTTCTTGTTTTGAAAAGATTATTACTGGTTAATTTTTTTAAAAAATAGATATAGGGCAATTGAGGTTATCTATTTCACCTTTCGTGAGTTTTGGTAGTTTGAGTCTTTTAAGAAATTGGTCCATTTCATCCAAGTTATCGATGGTGGCTGCTATAGAGTTGTTCATAGTAGCCCTTTACTATGCTTTAATGTCCATAGGATGAGTAGTGATGGCCCTTCTTTCATTTCTGATATTGGTAATTTGTATCTTCTCCTTTTGTTCTTGGTTAGCATGGCTAGAGGATTATTAACTTGGATGATGTTTTCAAAGAACCAGCTTGGGTTTGGTGATTTTCTCTAACGTTGTCCTATCTTCTATTTCATTGATTTCTGCTCCAAGGTTTATTATTTCTTGTCTTCAGTTTGCTTTGCTTTAAATTGTTCTTTTTTTGTCTAGTTTCCTAAGGTAGAATCTTAGGTTATTGATTTTATATCTTTCTTCTTTTCTAATATACACATTTAATGTTACATATTTCCTTCTAAGCACTGCTTTTGCTGCATCTCACAAATTTTATAAATTGTATTTAATTTTTATTTAGTTTAGAATGTTTTTCTAACTTATCTTAAGGCTTCTTCTTTGACCTGTGGGTTATTTTTGAAAGTGTTATTTAATTTTTAATTATTTGGGGATTTTCAAGATATCTTTCTGTTAGTGATTTCTAGTTTAATTCCATTGTGGTCTGAAAACATACTTTTTAAAATTTCTATTCTTTTAAACTGCTAAAGTACGTTTTATGTAGTCTATCTTATGAATGCTTCACTCCATGTGAGGTTGAGAAGAATATGTATTCTTCAGCTGTTGAAGGGAACACTATAAATTTAAAAACAAACAAATGAGCATTAAATCTAAATAGTAATAGAAGACTATTCTATTTGTTAAAAATGGTATTTATACCTATCTTAAATTTCCCAGGCACTGTGTCCATGTGTCTAGCAGAGGAACAGGTAGTATGGGTCCAAAATTGAATACTTTATTCAATCTTCCAGGTAAAACTGTATTGCCCTACATTATACTTTGACTGGTTTGCACATTGTAAAATTTCTTCTCTTGCAATTTGATGTTAACCAGAAACTGAGCAGATATAGTATTATATACATGAATTCATATGCAAAGAATAAATCTAATGTAATTTTTCCCATAATTATGATTACAGTTAGAAAGATTTAAGCTTCTATGCTAGTTTTTTTTAAAAAAGTATGAAAAGGCAATGTTTGCCAAGTTCAAAAGGAAGACATTTCATTTTTAGTTTCCTAAGAGATTATTTAAAATAACATTTCATAAAAACTAAGGGTATTTGAAATTCTTCATTTATATGACACCAATTTCTAATTTAAACATAATTGGAGAGAATAAGTTGGGAATAAATTACATAGAAAAAGAGGTGATAGCACATCCCACTGACTATTGGTTCCTATAGCAGCCTCTCTAAACATTATAATCAATAAGACTCTAGTCAGGAGGTTTGCGTTTTCCAGCCACTCTTTTGATAACAAAATTATTCTTTACATAACCTAATAACATCTACCCAATAGAATATAAAACTAAATAAATAAAAGCTGAAAAGTAACCTGCAAATGTCAACTAATAAAACTTTAATCAATTCCACAAAATTCAATCAACTAATCAACTGAGCTTTAGTCTGACTTCGAAACCATCCCACAAGTTGTTAGATTTTTTTGGTTCTAAAACTCACCATAGTACAGAGTATTGAAACTTTGATTATATTGATTCTAAATTAACAGTGCTCTATAAAATGTCTTCCGTATGTCTTATCTTAATTCCTTCTATTATGATTTAAATTAACCAACCATTATTTCAACTTTGGATAGCCATGCTATTTCTGTTCAAATGATATGGCTGAATAAAACTGATTCTGAGCAGTTACTAGCATGAACATGAAACAAAAAAAGCACCACAAAGTAGAATTCTGTTTTCTAGTTTAACCAATGGAGTCTGCTAAAATAATAAGAGGGTCTTTTAGTGACAGCTTAATTCTTAATTATAGTAATTCTTCTGAAAATTACCTTTTGTTGAATCATCCTCTATTGGCTGTTTGAACAATGTAATATCCTTGAAAGTGCACAGGAACAAGACCACCTTTTCATGTTCATTTCTTATTGGTGCAATTTGCATGTAGAACCAAACAGGGGTTCCTGTAACAGAGGGAAAGAGAGAGAGAGAGAGAGAGAGAGAGAGAGGCAATAGGATGTGTCATGGCCACAACAATGGTTTGGTCTCCTGCCTTCTCTCTTTCTTCAGCTGCCACCTGCTATACCACGAATCAGCACCAAAACAGTATCTTAATTGCTATGAAGAATTTTAAAACCTTTATTTTTGTATCAACTACCAGTTGTTCAAATTTAATAAGCATAGTTTCAACTCAAAATATCAAAATTCTAAAGTAAAGCACAGGGTGTCATTACAGAATGAAGGAACACAAAAAGGCAGTCTTGCTACTTAAGTAATGCCAGCATCACCTATAGGTCTGGGTCCCTAACCCACTGCTGCTCTCCCCAACTTCCTTTGATAGTCACAACTAGCGTGAGCACTCCTACATGCTTCGCTCTTCTTGTCACTTTGACAAGTGTTTCCAATTAACTGCAACAGCAATGCCTGATGCTCTGAAAGGTATTCCTCTTGAAGGAACATCCAGAATGCTGTTTCTGTCCCAAGGCTTTCTCACTGG
This sequence comes from Cheirogaleus medius, assembly GCA_008086735.1. NCBI lineage: Eukaryota > Metazoa > Chordata > Mammalia > Primates > Cheirogaleidae > Cheirogaleus > Cheirogaleus medius. Next base: position 5,950,542 of record VBSM01002121.1, on the reverse strand, counting down.
TCAGACAGATGTACATGATCACTCTGTGGCTTTGACTGCACCCCCACATCAGAGAGAGAGGGTATTGGCAGCTCAACATGAAACTTCTAAGGCAACCATAAAAAAATAAAATTAAAAAAAAGACATGCCTTGGGACTTTTTGACAAAATTTGTACCCCCGTAATATGCTGAAATAAAAAAAATTTTTTTAAAAGACATGTCCTCAACCCTTGAGAGACACAGGTGTCTTCATGAGCCACTGCTTCTACCTCTCCCACTCAAAGCATGAAGCTGGACTCTTGTCACCATGTTCTCAAAGGAAGGCTATCATAGACTCTAGGGAACAAATCATAGGCATTCAAGACTTATGATTTGGACAAATCAGGAACTGGTATATGCCAAATAATAAATACATGAAGGCACAAGAAATGTCTTTGAAGGAGTAATTATCCATTAAGTGATAAAACACTGAAGAAATGTTCCATTAGAATCAAAAAGACACATTTTCCATGATATTTTATCCAAGCCACAGTACAACAAAGCCCCTCCAAATATTCTACCTTAAGACAGAAAGGTTTTTAGAAGGTTTAGAATTTGAGGAGTGAAATGTACAGTTATTACTAGTCTGTCAGTGAGAGGTGATAGCCTCTTAGAGGTTTCCAATGAAAACCAAATAAGAAGGAACCCCATACCTGTGGCCAAAAATATTCGCCTAATGTTACCATCAAGGGGAATATGCCATTTAGACAAGATGAGGTGACTTAACCACCAGGCTCAAAAAGTCAGAGAAGAGGAGATTTCTATGGAAATACTTAATTCTGACAACCAGGGTTTTTGGCAACCCCAGGGGCCCTGTGGAAGGACATAGCCCTTTCTAAAATGATTGCAGGATGAGACAGGGACTTCAAAACCAATCACATCATCTCCCAGAGAGACTTGTTCTTTGGTTTCTGTTTTCTTATTTCACACAGCATGTCCAGGAACTGTGAGTGATGTGCAGTTTTACAAACCGCCAGACCCAGACGTTAGCGGATACATAGCCTATGGCTGTTCCAACAGGGTGAGCTTGAGGCAGACGGGGTATAAACAAGGAGAAAAGGGTATTAAAAATAAGTCATTTTCCAAACTCTGTTAGAAATCTGAACAGAAAGAGATGATGTTACATGTCATGCCTTCCTGCGAAACAGCAACTTTTCAAATTCTGGCATGGAGTCAGAGCTGTCTTTAAAACTGCTTTAGATAGATTTAAAACTTAGATTTAATTTAGATAGATTTAAAACTGCTTTAGAGGTAGATTTTTTTCAACTTTTCAAGCCACAGGCTCAGACTTCCCAAGCAGGCTGAGTATCTGCCAAGTAGCTGCTGAAATAGTCTTCATATTCAAAAAGGATTGGGAGTTCAAGGGGCCAGGGAGGGTTAGGCAGAGAAGACTGTTGCCACTGGAAACCCAGCGCATTGATTACTTGGAGTAGCCCAGGCTGTCAGAGTTTTGCTTCCATGTACTCAGAAAGAGCCATTTTAAAATCATCATCCCACAGTAAAAACAGCCCCATGCTAATCAGAGCATTGGAGCACTGGACCTAAAGAACAGAGGCTGCAAACTGAAATGGTTTAATTGTGACACCTACTCAATCAGACATCTCAATCCCCCCATTTGCAAAACGGTATTTAACCTAATTACTTAATGGATACGCTGCGAGGATTGGCATTCAGGCATCCCCAAAACCGTTTTCTATAGACGTGTGAATTTTTCTATCGAACATTTTTTAGAAGTCATAAGAATATACGTTTTTAGTTGATGTTCATAGCTTTCAGCTAACTACTTATGAGATTGTTTTAAAGCTGCTTTTAAATAGAACTCCATTATAATACATAGATAATACCTATCCTTATGATTAAAGCAAAAAATAAAAACAAAACCCAATGCTCATAATACACAGAAAGGAGACACAAGTTTTAATCTACAGTGCCATAAGGTATATAAAATATATAAACCACCCTGGAAAGAAGCCTTTGGAAATGCAAAATTCAAGTAATTACTAACATGATTTAAAGTACATAAACAAAACAGAAACCCCACTAAGGTATTTTTGAGAAACTCAGAAACTATGGACTTGCCTTTGATGATTTAAAAGCAGGCACAGGTTTGTTTATTCTGCTTAAATGTCAGAATGAATGACCTCAGTACTATGAGTAATATGGAATATTCTTACATTATTTGCTAAACTCAGGGCGCATAGCTAAATCATTCAAAAAATAGCAAACCTATTTGAAAATGAAGGAGTCATTGGTATGTGGGTCTCCTACCAATTATCGACATGTATTTGGACCTGGTCAAAAAGACCCAGAAAGCATCCACAGCCTGCCTTTTCTCTTGTAGAGGACAGAGATTGGATTGTTTTCTTAGTGACAAGCCAATTGACATTTAGCTATGACTTCAAACAGAAATATCTCTTTGGCCTTGATTCTCAAATGAAAGGTAAGATGATAATACATTCCTTAGGTAAAACCGCTAAAGACAAATGTTCCCATTATCAAGCACACTACTCTGAAGCAATGCCTTTGTCTCTCATAACAAAGCTATCACTTTGTTAATCTGTTAATAAAAACAGAAATCTAATTTTAATTCCAAATATTCCATAGATAACAAATGCATGAGGAAAATGGAGAGGATATATTATGCTCCACAAATCCAACGGGCACTGAACATAGAACAAATGTTTCCTTCTGATGCTAAAATGTTTCCCAAACTTGGAAGAATTTAGTAACCATCAATTTCCACTGAAGATAACAGTGGACTTTGTTATCTTATACCATTAACACTAAATAAACTGGCCCACCTTATGAAGTGACTGTTCTAAAAAGAAAGAAAGGACAATTTGGGAAAGGAGCAAAAAGAGATAAAAGTAGGTAACCATGCAAAGAAAGTGAATTAGAAAGGCGACTTAGCTGTTGAGTGTACTCGCTAGTTTTTTGTTTGTTTTTTCTCCAAACTCTGATGTAAAGTCTATATCACGAAGTACTGTGTGATTATATAAATGAACAGTTTACCACACACAAATCTCATCCTGGAGAACAGCTCACAACAATCAATACAAATTTTCCAAATGTGAATAGCCTGTTCCGAAAGTAATGACTACTTCCAGTAGCCTTCCACACCAAACAGTCTGAGTCTGGCAAAGGCTATATTACATAGTGGTAAGGATTCACCTCATGTAGCTACCTCGTATTCACCTGTTACCTATGTTTTTGTGGAAATGTAACTGCACATGCCCAGTGTTACCAATTACATTTTCCTTTAACCACAAGAAGTTAATGAATTTCTCTGTCATTTTTAGTTGTTGACACATAACTATAGGATATTTACCAGGAGTATTAATTACAAAATAATTTGCTGCCTGATACAAAAAGGTCACATTTAAAATACACCATATTTAAAATAAAATAAAATAAAATACACCATATTTTTCTTCCATTCCTCAAAAGGCTGCTTTTCATAAGTAGAATCATTTATTAATTTTATTATCTAATTTCACCAGTAACCTCTGCCCCTGCCAAGAGAAGGAACGATAAAAATTTTACGTTCTCACTACATTTTAGCTCAACTGCCACTTACCAAAATATAGCATTAATAAAAAGCTGGCATATCTTAGTGGTAATTTAGATACCTACTGTTTTTCTTGTACAGAAGAACTTCAAAGCAGTTTGACTCGTAGTTGTCAAAAGTCTGCCTGACTTTCTCAATGGTCTTCTTGTCAGTCAATTCACCATACATAAAACTGGTGGGGGAAAAAAAACAATCCATTTCAGTTTTGTGTTGTCCTTTAAATGCTACATAAAAATCATACATTTGTCTTTGATTAAGTAGTCAGATGCGGTTATAAAATACAATGTTGCTCCCACACAACTAACTAAAATTATGTTTTCATTGTTGTTTTTGTTTTTGTTTTGGAGGGGTTTGTTCTGCTTTGTTTAGAGATGGGGTCTCACTCTGTCACTAAGGCCACAGTGCAGTGGCAGAAACATAGCTCACTGTAACCTTGAACTCCTGGCCTCAAGCAACCCTCCCACCTCGGCCTCCTAAGTAGCTAGGACTATAGAGCCTAGCTATAAATCCTATTTTAATCATGATTGTTAAACTTCTTTTTAAAAGTTAGCTTTAGAAGTCAGAGAGAGAAAAAGAGAGGCAATTCTTGCTTTATGCTGTTCCTATATGCACAAATTTCAGTCACCATGATTTAGTTAACCACCACCAGTTTTGTAACAACACAGTTCAAATTACAGTGACCACAGTCTGTTAACTGTGACTAACTGCACAACATGCAAACTTTGCTGCTAGCTCTTCGGTCTACAAGTCACTAGTAAATAATAGATGTATGCCATGACCAGGGACCAACCATTTCTTTCAAAATCTGATATTCTGTTCACACACAGACAGCAAAGCATGTAGTCATGTTGCCTCCTTGTTTCTCAGTGATAAACCCACATGGCATCTTACAAAAGTAGATCATTAAAAGCAGGAATTAGCCAACAAAGATTAAAGTCCACCAAAGATATAAAAAGTGACAATGCTGGAAGGGAAATTCAAATTGAACATAAATGAAGTTGCAGAAGACACAGATGACCGTGGAAAAGTGGACATTGCTGTCACTTGAGAAACTCTAGATTTTCAGCCAGAGGGACTTAGTAAAGGTGAACTCATCAACATAAATGAGCAAAGTGGTTGTAACAGAAAGGACAAAGGTTTCCCAGGGGAAGTGACACCAGTAAAAAATACTTCACATTAAAGGAGCTCTACTAGACAGTTTGCAACAGTGAAAGTGAAAAGGTAAAATACTTGAAGTTCATTCAAACTTAGAAAGGAGTATGAAAATTTGCTAAGAGATAGCAAAGATGCTTTCTTTATATCATGTTATATTACAAGAAGGCACATATTGTTTCTTTGACTTGTGATAAGTTTTGCACAAAGAAAAAAAGACTTTAATTCTCAGTTTCTAATGTTCTAAGTCACACTGTACTAAATATTAATTATCATTTTAATCTTCCTGCATTTATAACCAACAGTAAGAGAGTTGTCAATGCTTTAACAATTTTAAAGGTGACAAAACAATTACAATTGTTTCCATTGAGTATTAAGATTACATCACATGGTTTCAGCTTGCATGGGCTTTTTTATGCTTCCATCCTACCATAAAGGACTGCAGAGTATACACATGATGCATTGGCATGCTATCATTTCAGAGGATTTTCTTATGGTCAATAGAAGTGTGGCTAATAGGAGGAAACTAAAGCTGGCATCTATTACTACGGCTAGAAGAATATACAAATCAAAACATAGATTAAGGAGTGAATGTATACACTCCACAAAAACTTTCTAGTGTTTGACATTCTCTATTTTTCTAAGAGAACCTCAGCAAAAATCTGTTATCTACATAACAGAACTCACTCAAGGACTACATGTCTCTAAAACTCCATTCTTGATGGTTTCAAAATCATTATTTATGCACCTATGAATAGTTTTAGATACATAGTTCCACTGCTTAGTTTAATGATCCAGACCATTTCTTCCACCAGGAAAGAAAATATAGCACTGCTAGATGTCTGAAATAAGATTTTGAAAGGTCAAATGTATATCTTTGTTATCGTTTTTCTTCCTGTTTTTAGAGTTCACATATTGGCCAGAGGCAGATCCAAAGTGTGGTGGAACCTGAAGCTTATGCAATCTACGGAGCTCTCTTTAAGGAAAAGAATACAAAATTATAAAACAAAATTAGGTACAGGGCCTTGAAGGACATCCACTCAAGTGAGGGCCCCTGAAATTTTAGATTCATTACCCTAATGGGAAATCTGCATCTGATTTTACCAATCTGTAAAATTTACAACATAAAAAGCATAGTTTGTCAGCAAGATCCAGTAAAGACAAGCAGGCTCCCACAGCAACACCACATTACAACTAGAAATTACAGGGTAACTCAAGCCCATCTTCTAGAACACTAACCTAAGCAACCACCAGCACTCTAGAAACCAAGAAATAAAGGTAAGAAGAAAAGGCAGACCAAAGACTGTCCCAGCACTGAGCAATGTGAATCTTTCATTTTCAACTATTTCTATATTTTATTTAAAAAGAAAAATTGTCATTGTCATTACACAAATGAAATAAGTAAAAGAATCTCAGAATAAAATGACAGTCTTACTCCATAGTCTTACATCTAGACTAACACACGAAGCTTCAGAGACTACCTGTAAAGCCAGCATTGAAAAGCCACTGTTCCTGTCAAAACTGAAATTTCAGCTCAGATGAGTTTTATAAAAATCTCTTGAAGACATTACAATTAAATTAGAATTATTCAGTTAAAGATAACATGGCCACTCCCACCGACCCCCAAAATTAGCTTAATACTATAGTTTTATAGAACAGTAAACTTTTTAAATTAGCCAGTCTTTTACTATTATTTTTAATAAAAGACTCTTTAATAAAGAAGAAACATTTAAAAATTTAAGGTAAGGGCAATTAAACTAACCAAATAGTTGAGGCCTTAAAAAAAAACACAACCATTTTACTTTTACTACTAAATGACATCTTTCTATGGTTCAATAAACAGCAACACGATATTCACAACTGGTCAACAGAAAAACAGAATTAAAAAGCCTGTATATATAACAAGCACTTAGGATAAAAATTGTGAAAATTAATTCTAATAGGATTAAAAAATAAGTTACAATTTAAATTTAAAAAAAGAAAAGAAGAAACTTTGAGGAATTGGTTTACTATGACTTAAGAAGAAATATAACACAGGTCTGATGCAGCTAAAATTCTGAAGAGAAGATTAAAAGAAACAAGCAATTTTTCAAATAAACTATAAAAATTCTGTAATACATCTTCATTAGTTAAGTCCTTCCCATGCTAAAATCGCTTATCCTAGGAAAACAAAGACATTTAAGGAAAAAATCCCAGATTATTAAAGTCTGAATGCTCTTTTTTAAAAGTCTTTTATTTTTTACATTGTTCCACTCAGACTTTTCATTTTAAGTTTATTATACCATATATTTCCAGTGACAGAACACATATTTGAAGTGGCGAAATATAGCAGTTAAATAATAAAAGATATTTCAAAATGGACCATAAAGAATGTCCGAAATGTACTATCTATCCTCCCAAAGCAAGTGTTCTGGAGGTTAATTCAAACTCTGAAAGTATTTTCATCCAAAGCTGTCCAAACCATACTGACTAATCAGTGATTCCATGTTCTCTGTGGGCATGGCACATTTGTTTATTTGCTTGGTTTTGTCACATGTAAATGCTGAATGCTTTATCAATGTTTCCCAAAGCCTGATTCAGGATGGCTGGAACTCAATGCAGTCTTTGAAGGGTTAATAGAATTTGAGAGGACATAAATTTTAGAAATGGTAAGCATCAGGCTTTAGAAACTATATTTAATAATTGTATAGAGTTTTCATGTGTCTTACTGAATATCCCCAAGGAACATATAATAGAAATATTTAAAAAATTACATAACTTCCACTCCCTTTCTTACACAGAATGCCAAGCTCCCCTTTGATAATTATAAATGACTTTTACAACTATATTATTATAGTATTTTATTGAAAGGAAAATAAAATCGGATTCACAGAAGCAATGTAGCTCTGCTGTAGTACTGAGCAGTCATGACATAACAGACAACGCTTGCACTTGGAGGACTATTTACAAACTGGATAATTCTTGGGCAAGTCATACAACCTCTCTGACCCATAGTTTCCTCCTCAGTAAAATGATAATGATGATATTATAACTCAAAGGGTGAGTTAAAAGGGTAATGCACATGAAGTTACAAATTATAATGTGCTAGAAAATGACTAAGCTGCTTCTTATGGATGGGGTTAGAAGGACCTCACAGTCCCACTCCCTTGCTTCTCCACAATTCTAGGACACAGACTGTGCCACTCTTGCCAACAGGCAGGGTTGCTGTGTTTTAAAGGGAGATGCACATGTTTCTGTAAACTTCTTCCTTTGTGAGCCCAGGTGGTAAAAGCATAAGCTCATTCAGGACCTGCTCCTGTATAATCTAATACTTTTCTTGCCACACAACTGACTGGTGGTAAGATCTGGTCTTAGAAGTAAGTGATAAGTTTTCTTTCAGCCTGGTCTAAACCACATCCAGCTCGCCTAAACATCTGGTAGTTATTTTTCATGTGTATTTGACCTAGAAAACTTTAGGAAACAGGTGTCTTTGATTTGTAGCAGGATTTATTTATTCTGGGATTCCTTTTTCTGACATCAAAATCTCACAAACAAGTCTCATTATGACACCTAACAGTTAGGATGGCTATAATGATTGATAGACTTCCAAGGGAGAAAAGAACCTTACAACTCTGAAAATAATATAAACTGATCATGAGTTCCACCAGCCTATCTTACTCTATACTAACAGGGCAACAATGTTCATAAACTAAAACACCACACTCAGTCGCCACTAGTAACTGGTAATATTATATACCTATGGGTTATAGTTCACAGACTAGCAAATGCCTCATCAAAGAAACAACAGAGGTTGAGTAAATGCAGTTGACAAATGTGGTCTCCAGCTCAGAATTGGCAACAACAGCAGAATCATTACAAAGGTTAATGGCAGGTGAACTGAGATCTGCAGT
>VBSM01002121.1:5903309-5925574 GCA_008086735.1 Cheirogaleus medius | reverse complement strand
TTGTTTTTATGAAAACCATACTCTTCTCGGATCCAGAAATTCCATGGACATTAACAATGGTGGTGGGGAGGCGAAGAAAATGGGGGGGAAATAGGTCAAAGGGCACAAATTTACAGTTATGTAGAATGAGTAAGTCTAGAGATCTAATGTACAACATGAGGACTATAGTTAATAATGTGTATTATATATTGAAAAGTTGCTGAGAGGTTTAGCTCTTACCACATAAAAAAGGTTATTATTGGAAGTAGATGGACAGGTTTATTCACTTGACTATAGTAATCATTTTACTATGTGTATGTGTGTGTATATATATATATATATCAAAACACCATGTTGCATACCTTAAATATACAAGGTATCTTTTTTTAAAAAAGACATAGAAAAAAACAATGGTGAAACACCTTTTTTGGGGTTAAGCCTCTCTCTCTCTCACCTTTTTTATGCAAATTACCCTAGAAGTTTTTCAGAGCACTAGCAGGAGAAGTTTTCAGATATTTCAAGAAGTGATAAGACACTTAAACGAATTCTAGAGTACTAAGGAAGACAGAAGACATGGGGTGGAGGTGAGAAGGGAAAAGACTTCACAAAAAGAAGAAAACACTTTCACTCGTTTATAGTTTTGCCAAGGTCTAGGGCAACCTCTGAGGAAAGTCAACTGGATTTTCCCTCTGATTGTACTCATTTAGTTCTAACTTTGGGGAAGCACACAACCCCAAAACCATGGTTGTCATCCTGAAAGCCCTCAAACCCGGGACAGAGCTCCTCCAGCAGAGGCGAAGTGCAGGCAGAAACCCGGACACTGGCTGCGCTTCCAGACCACCAGGGCCTCGGTGAGGAAGGATCAGAGTGCGTGTTCACAGCTCCAGGCATTATTACCCCACCCTCCGCAATCCTCTGATTCAAAAAGCTAAAGAACATAGTCCAAAAATCAATGACCAAAAAGAGAGATTTGAAGCTTAAAAGTAACCCAGTAAAATCCATGAAGCAATCACTAACTTTTTCCTAAAAGAGATTGGTTGGAAAGGCCTTTTCAATGATGCTGATTGTCAAATATTTATTATAAAGTTTGGTTTAAGATTTTGGTGTTATTCAAAAGTTTACTTTGTTTCTCATTAGAATCAGTCTCTTATTAAAATCTGAAGCTACACGTTTCTAATCCACAAGAACAGCCAGACTGTCCAAGCTAATTGCCTGGCCCATGACAGCTCTTTCCTGAACTCCCTAAGTAGAACACAGAAATCACATCTGTACACAGTTACACTGAGCTAAGCTCCCTTTGGCTGCATTCTTCTTTTCTTCAAGGAAATGAAACAGTGACATAGATGACAAAGTGATGCTGCTGGTTGTCTTCAGAGCTTCACTTCAAGCATGGCCCTCTTCCAGCTTTCCCCATCTCAAGGATATCTTCCCTACCTCCACCTACACCCAGTTGTTTGAGCCAAAACCCTGGGAGTGATCATACCTCCTCACTCATGCCATCAATTCATGACTACATCCTAATAATTCTACCAACCGAACATGTCACAGGCACTCATTTCTCTCCATCTCAACTGCTACCAGCCCAGGCCAAGCCACCACCATGTCTTGTCTGGACTATTACACAGTTTTCTGGCTGATCTCTCACTCTTCCCTACAACCCTTAAACAAGTAACCATTAAAGACCAGATTTGTCCATGGCACTAAGAACATAATGCAAAATCCTTCCCCTAGTCAGGCCCCCGTCTCTCCACCCTTGTCTACCATTGTACTCTTGTGCCCACTGCAATCTGGCTGTATTGTCTTCATGCTTCACAAACTTAGCCATCCATTTTCTCTTTCTCTCCTTAGGACTATTCACAGGTTTTCTCGTTGCCCAAAATAGGCTCCTCCCACTTATTGTCTTGTTACCTCTCACTTTAGGTATCAATTTACCCCGTTTCCTTAGAAAGACCTTGCTTGACACTATCTCCCAATCGAAATCAGCCCTGTGACACAAGATCACAGCAGCCTCCCCTTGTCCTGCAAAATGCTTACCAAAATTGTAATTACATATTGGATATGAGTTTATTGAATGCCTGTCTCCCCTACCAGACTCTGAGTTCCATGAGGTCAGGGACCATGTCTGCTCTTCACTATATACCCACAAATATTTGTTGAGTGACCAAATCAAATATAAAAAATTCTGATTCCTATTTAAAGTCATACACTTAATAAATAATTATAAAACAATGTTCAGACATTGTCAAGAATGTAGATAAGGACCACACTACATATATTTCTTCAAGGAACCAACAATACTGTAAAATATATATGTGTGTGTGTGTGTGTGTGTGTGTTCCGAAGCAGATTTCCCTGCACTTCGAATGGCATCTGAAAAATTGTGAATTTAAATCATAGAGTCTATATTATTTTTTAAACTGTCTTCTGGGTGAGTGATATCTATAGATATATATAAGTTTCACAGAACAGTAAGAGCAGAACAATCCCTGAAGCATATGTAACACATTTTATTTGGGTTAAATAAAATCTTGGTACAGATGGCTAAACAAAAGCATAAATAATTTATATGTCATGCCCACATTCACAATGTTGATTTGTGGTATGTGCATTGCTCAATTCAATGTCAATAATAGAAAGTAAGGCTAGTCTCTTTCATGTCCTGGCAAAACACACTTTTATCCTAAAACAACCCTCTATAGCAATATACCTAGCGTGTAGACACATAAACCTTGTACCTTCCACAATGACACTAATTATTATATAATAATATTGGCAATATTAAGCAGACCATCACTGTAGGAGTTTGAAATATGCAAAAAAATCTGTTAATTTATTCAAACTTGTTCAGCTGTCATCAAAGACAAAAATATGCCTCTACTTTCCATCTCCTTCAAGATCAAAGTTACATTTTTAAGTTTCTGTGTTTCTTTGATGGCATTAACTTCATCATTTTTCCATCTACCAAAGTGGTTCAGAATATATGAGATACTTTAACATGTATTTCTGAAATTTACACAAAATATTTCTCCACCAAAAAAAAGTTCAACAATTCAGAATTTCTACTTTTAATGGTGTTTTGTTCATGAGAAAATGGGTTTCTAAGAAGTGAACTGGCAAGAATCATTAGAAGCAAAATATACTGCAATAATGCCCTCTTTGATTTATAGTCTCGTAATACAACAGAAAATTTTCACCCTGATACCATGACAAACTTTTACTGAATTTTATTACAATGAAATTTTTTAAAATACCTGAAGCCATTACACTAATCATATCTTTTTGAGGAATAAAAGCTAAATCAGTTGAGATGTGTTTATCAGGGGGAAAAAAGTATTACATAGTTAATGTTCAAGCATCATTTTAAATCCTGCAAAAAAAACTTTTGCAAATGAACTGCATCTTTTCTGGAGGGATTATATATTTTCTTTGAGGTTAACCTTCTAAGGTAATTAAACACCAATGGCAAGATAACTTATGAAAAACTTCAATTAAAAGACTGGCCTAACCTGCATGTGATAGAAAAACAGAAGGGAGGCTTTTCTGAATGCTTTTACAATCCAATTAATTTTCTAAAGCTTTGCCCTATTCTTTTTATTTCTACTATCTAAGCAACAGGAGCTAATTGTTCAAGGAAAGATACAGATCTACAAATTCAATTCATTTCTTTCCTCTTGGCCAGATTTCACTGGGCCAGTTGCAAAAAGAAGCTGACATCTCTGCTTTATTCTTTGGCATCTCCAAGAACTGCAAGATACTAAGGTAAACAGAACTGATGCTCTAAATAGTAGGGTTTTTACTGGGGGGGGAGGGGCTTGGACAAAGGGGTGGGTTTTGGTTTTTTCTCCAAATAAGTAAACCCTTGGTAAAGTGAGCCCAAATGCTTTTACACTCAGATCTACCAGTTTATGACTGAGGAAATTCTCAACTACTTAAATATTTTGCTTTCTTCAGGTTCGAAAGAGAAAAAAGAAAATCTCCCCTCCCTTACTTTATCTAGAGAAAATATGAAAAGGTGAGTATTTATTATGCCCTCACTATCATGAAGCACAGTGTGAGATCCTCTACATTTGTGGCTCCCTTGAATCTTTCCAGCTACCCTGCAAGATAGTGTCATCTTCCTGGAGAGCTTCAGCGTGTCTCCAGGGGTAAGGGCTAAACGGGAGTCTGTGTCCTCAAGAACTCAATGCTTTGCTCTCCCCACCCCACCACTGTGCCTCAGACAGCAACTGAGAGCCACTGCTCTCCAACCCTAGGAAACGCCCCACAGAGTTCCAGAAAGACTGCCAGTTATCCTGATGACATCTGCTCTAATAAAGACAGAGCTTGCTTTAGGAATAAACAAGGGAAACATATCACACATTTCATTCCTCACTCCTGCAGACCTTTTGTTTCTGAGCTCAGTTAATGAGGCAACTCTTGCCTTTCAACCTGTCATTCTTTCTTTGGTCCATCATAGTTATGTATTATTAATAATTACTAATTTTATGTATTAATTATTAATACATCTGCTGCATATGATGTTAGTATAACATCCATGCCTTGAAATGAGTCAGTATAGTGCACGGGCATGAATTCACTTACTCTGCACACAGCACTTATAGGAGGTAAACAAGAAATAGCTGGCAAAATTCTTTCCCCTAAGGATTGATAATCTGATTGCGTAGTAAGACTAATGTTATACTGAGTGAGAAGTCAAAGATGACCCTGACATTTCTAGATGAAAATACTAAAGATACCTTTAACAAAAATAGGGAAATACCAAAAAAAAAAAGGTCAATGTGTTTAAAGCCGAAAGCAAATAAATTCAATTATGGCCACACTGAGTTTTAGATGACTTGTGAGAAGCATGAGAAAAGAAATTGTATATACCATTGGAAACACAGGACTAGAACACAGAGAAGATAAAATTTAAATTATGACAGGACAAGCTTGCTCTGAAAGGTAGAATGAAGATATAAAAAGAAAGTTGAAGGGAGAACCTGTGTGACTATTTATTCTTTAGCAGAGAAAGGGAAAGGGATGGGAGGAAAGGGTAGAGTAGAGGGAAAAAAAGGGAACCTAGTAAAAAGGGCAGGAGAACACGTACCGTCACAAACACTAAAAGATGAACTGGTAGAGACGGTAGGGAAGTATAGTTTCAAACCCCGCAAAGCCAGAAAAATATGGACAAAGGCCTGGGGATTTACAAGAAGGATATAATTTTAATTTTCTAGAAAGTTTCAACATTATGGAGTAGACAGAAATCAGTTGAAAAGATGTGCAGAAGGAAATAGTGACTAAGAATTAAAGGCAACTACAGATGGTACATTCGAAGATTTAAACAACTAAATGATAATAATAACTAACAACACTGATATGATGCTTATTATGTGCCTGACACTGTTCTCTGCACCTTGTACATAATTACCTCACTTAATCCTCACTCTAACCCCATAGGGTACTACTGTTACTTGTATTTTACAGATAAAAAAAGTAGGTAAAAGTGAGTTAAGTCAGTCACAGAGCTAGTAAGCATCAGAGCCAGGCTCTAATGCAGGCCTCCAGAGCCTAACCAATATGCATACTGCCCCTTACAGAAAAATAGGAGAAATATTACCTCTGTCACTGTGTTCATTATGCTTCCGCAGTGCTAGACCAATGCCTAGCACATAGTAGGCACTCAATGAAATTTTGTTGCATTAATGAATACCTAACTAGAAAGAGGAAAGAGGTCAAGCACAAGGGTGGGTGTTGGTTTTAGGGGACTTTATTCTGATACTATTTAAACTCCATTGTTGAATTTCTCTATTCTTCCAATGCTGTAAATATATGAAAATAAACTCATTTGTACTTTAATTTGCCCCAAAGAAAAAAAAAAAAGCCAACAGACAAAAAAAGGCTTACAAAAAAGAACAGGACAAAGGTTAGCTTTTCCCCTCAGGCCAAGTAAGTTTTTCAATTTTTAGCTAAATCTGACAATCTGAGGCTGGCCCTGTAGTCTCTAAAAACTAAAACCCATTTTTCCTCTTCTGCTGGATACTGCACGGGACTGTAAGCACTCCCCCACCCACCCACCCACCAAAGGCAAACTCACTCAGAAGACACTTAAGCTAGTAAGGATTGATTCCCAGGGATAAAACTCACCATCAATAACTCCTAACTGCAAAATTGTTAAAAATAATAATAATAATTTAATTAGAATCTACAAATTTGTGAACTGTTCTTTCTTGTATAAAATAGTCCAGCTTTTTAACCCTTGGAGATTCAAACAAAAATGGTAGAAAATATTTCAGCTGTACATCAAGTTAGAAGAAGAGATGAGGGTAGGATCCCATCCATGTTCCCCTCTCATGCTTTCTTGAGTACCATATGACTTGCCCTGTACAGTGTGGTTTCTGTTTTCAGATATATGCATTGGTTAACTAAATATTGTAAACTATGTAATTACTTATATAATCTCACTTAATAGATTTCATCAGCATTGTTTTGGGAAAAAATCAGTTACGGACTTGGTTACTTTCGGAGACAAAATCAAAAAGCATTTATTCAACTAGTACTTGAAGCTATGTGCTCTGCACAGGGGAAGATACACAAGTATTTGTAAGGTAGGACTGACAACCTCAAGGAGTTTAGTTCATATATCAAAATTTTCATGACTTCCCAATTATATGTCATTACATCCAGAAACTATTATGATTGTGCACCTAAGCTCAGATCTCAAATCACGTATCTCTTGAAGCCTACATGACTTTATACTTAATAGTTGTATAATATTTCTCTAATGGGACAAGTTCCAAAGACAGAAAGAAATCTATTTTCAATAAAATTTCAAATGGTTTTCCAACCACTCTTTCTTTCTAAATTATTTTGCTCATTAACTTTCCTATCTTTTTTCATGTGAAAACAATATATCATAAAACTATCTAGAATACATACAAATATGTGTTTTTATCAGGTAACAGTGTCCACACATAACCAAATAATAAAATAATTTGTGAAAATAATTACCACTGCCTCCATTTGATCAAATATCTTTCAAGACTTAGCCTTTCCAATATTAACTTATATAATATATTCTATAAAATAAGAATATTTAAATGATTTTTTAATTGTTCTCAAATTATACAAAGGAGTCATGCCATGTATTATTAAGCTAGAATGTTTAGTGGAACATGCTGAGGATTTTTTTTTAATTCTACTCTGCTACTGGTAAAAGAACATGTTTAATAAATGTCTATTTCTTAGAGCACATCAATACATTCTTTGGCCTCAATTTTTACAATAATTGCCATTTGTTTTGGATTATCACTTGTTATTCATGTTTATTTGATGTTATAACATACCTCTTTTATTTATAAAAGTAGTCTATGGCATATTTTAATTTTTCCTCTTAAAATTAATTTTGTGTGGGACATTTCAAAGTATGTCTCACTATATGGTTTCTAACCCTACCAAAAAGCAAAATAAATCCCTAAAATCAAGATTCAGACTTGCTGACTGACAGGAAATAAAACCTCTTAAAATAGGCATATCCTCAATCATATGTCTTTTGAAGTGTAATAATTTGGAGAACTTTGAAGATAATTTGTCTTAGCTTTGTATTTTATTTTTAAAATTTAACGTCAACATACTAGAATCACATAATACCCTAGGGAAGTAACTATAAATCTGTGAAC
The DNA here is from genome assembly GCA_008086735.1 of Cheirogaleus medius. Lineage (NCBI taxonomy): Eukaryota > Metazoa > Chordata > Mammalia > Primates > Cheirogaleidae > Cheirogaleus > Cheirogaleus medius. Next base: position 5,917,940 of record VBSM01002121.1, on the reverse strand, counting down.
TCTTTCAATAAAATTAAATCACTGTTATGACCTAATTCTACTTCACCAATTTAATATAAGTTGTTGAAATAGGAAATATATAGTCATCTTCCCAGTATGATGCCATTATGAATATGACATTTTTCTGCAAAATCATATGCTGTGTGTAATTGCCACAACACTGAAACTGTGTGTTACAATAAAATTTTATCTGCTAAAATAAATGCTCTATTAGTCTAAAATGTATTTGAATTTATTTCTTTACAGAAACTATTTTTAATATCATTCATGTAATCATAAAGTGTTGATCACTGTTGACTAAAATAAATTGTAATAATTAATAAAAACATTTCTTCACTTAACTTTCCTGTCTTATATTTTAGATATTTTTCCCCCAAGAGCAACAACAAACTACACTGACCCCCAATCAAATTTGGGGGACTGGGGGAAGAAACAGAAAAAGAAAGAAAGACTTACTACTTGGTTCACCTGTGACAGAACCTATAGTGACCTCTTGTGGTAAATACTAACTACAGAACTTTGGTGAACAATACAACCTTTTCCCAGGCTACACTCTGGAGAATATGGAGGCATTGTTCCTCCAAGCTAAGAAACAGCTGTTATTCACAAGGAAAGTAAAAAATAAGCATCAACTAAGCTAAAGGGCTTCTTCAGGAAATCTACACAATCACCATCATATAAAACAATCATAACTACTCCCATCTATTTAAAATTAGTGTTTTTATATGGTTTTTATATGGTTTTACCTTTTATAAGGTAAGTTAAAAGATGGCTAGGTAGATGGATTTCTTACACATCCTACTTCTGGAATCAAGCTAAAGATAGACAAAGATGGAAATTTCTAGGGAAGACAATAGTGTCTTGGAATAAGCAGCCCTCTAGTCAGCAACGTGCTGTGTTTGTTATATGAGGCACTGTAGACTCTAAAGCAAGAGACGATCCTGTGGTTTATTTATAAATATCATTTAGGAAGTGGTCAGTATAATTTCAATCTCTTCGATATTAAAGTGGTATATTTTAAGACCTCAGTAAACCAATGCTTCAAAAACACTATGTGGTTTTATCAATATTTCCTGAATAGCATCTTTGGTGTTAAATAATATCTTTCAAGAAAAAATGTCAACAACTTTATAACAACAACAAAAAAGGCCATTTGTTTTCCACTATTTCTTTGAAATTGGATCCTACTTAAAAGTTATTATTCCTTTTCTGTTTCATTTTTAGATCACTAGTTCTCTGTTTCCTCTCCTATAGGTTTCTTTTAAGATCCCAATTTTTACAAATATCAGTTACAGCACAAAAATAATTTTGGATTTTTCCACAAGAGATGGCTGAGTAAAGAAAGTGCTTGTGACCTAGCTATCTGAAGCAAAATGGAAAATTGAGGATCTTGAGCTTATCCCTCTTGAAAGGTAAGTGATTTATAAAATACTACTTTCTCTGTTTTCTTCTTTCCTGAATCCCTTTTTTCTCCAAAGAGAAAAACACTTCTAGTTTTCCACAAAACTAAAAACACACTTCCAATTTTTCATAGTGCATAAAATATCAAATCATAATTTCCAAGAAAAAGACATTAATTTGTAGCTATAATTTTTCAAAATAGTAACCTAGTTTACTGTCACCCAAACCAATCACTTCTATTTGTTAAGGAATTGAAAACAACGTATAAACAAACCATGCTGCCCAAAGACAGAATCAGATTGAAGGTCTTTGAATTTTTTGTCTTTAGAATTTAAAATTCCCTCTAAAAGTCCTAAAAACAGTTGCTTTCTTTCAGGTACTTAACCTCTACCCACAAGTTTACTGCTCCTTACAGCCCAATTTATACTGATAATAGCTCCCATAAATAATTGAAATTTAAATAAAGGAACACATCCTAATAATGTTCTAGACACAAATCTAGTCAGTAAACCCTTGGGGCAGGGGCCTTCTAGAAGACATTGTTCAGATGTAATAAACTCACCACAAAGTCCCCAAACCTTCCTGTCTTAATTTATTTTGATCCTATTAGCCAAAAATTTACCTAAACTTTTCTATTGCATTTATACTGTTGATCTTTACAACTTCTTGGATTAATAATGTACTTTCTATATTTACTAGAATCACATGCTAAGAATTACTGTAATTCCTTTTGTCCAAAAAATATCATCTTGTCTTTTATCCTAAAACTAAAAAGAGGAATTCTCTACTTCTTTTGAGATTTAACTATAAAGTATGTGGGTATCCATGCTACTCAATGGCCCTCATTATTTTATTTTATAGACTTTGAATCACCAGTAACAACTTGCAATGTTTTCCCATAACAGACTGAGTCACTTACATAAAGAAAATAAAAATCCAAGGTGTAAAGTAACAGCAAATAGGCTACAGTCACTACTTTGGGGCACAGAATATGGCGCTGTTATTCTGGGAAATTGCACCTGAGAAGTTTGGAACTTTATTAGGAAATCCTCAGGTTTAGAAGAAGCTCTAGTCAAATATGTGCCACACTTCTTGCTCTTTTGTTCCACATCATGAAAAATGTTCTGATGGATTTCTAACTGGCTGAGATGTCAGTTCATTAGCGATATCCATGGACAAATAAATGCCTCATGTTTTCTCTTTGTGCCTGTTTCCTTTCAAGTCTAATCTGTGTGTGTATGTGTGTGTGTGTGTGTGTGTATGTGGGGTACATGTGTGTGTATCTGTTTGTGTTTCGGGGGTTTTGATGTTTCTTTTTTTACATCTCTCTTTTGCTCTTTGTGTGAGAAAGAGAGTTTGCCTCCTCTGTGTCGGTGGGGTGGATATACACACACTTTATAGCCAAATCTCAAAACAGGCAAAGTAAGGGATTCATCTTTTTAGATGGGTGGATGCCTGACCGTCTGAGTGTTTATCTTTGTATCTCTCTATGAGTATTTCTATTAATATTCTGTCTGACTCTTACATTAAGATCTAATGTTTTCATAAGAAGAAAATGACGCTGCATTAGAAAGAGAGGCTTTTCTTGGGGTAGAGGTAAACAGACAATCCCAGCCTCTGTTTCTCCAGTTCTTAAGTAGATCCTTTCCTTTCTTGTCCTACTAAAGGTCTGCCAGTACTTCACTTGCAGTGTTGTTAAGTTAATGAAATCTTCGATGGAACAAACCTGATCCATCTGTGGGAATCCTGAAGGAAATTTTCTCTGTTAGTCTCAATTAACAATTTCTCAGGATAAATTTTTCTCTTTCTCTGCCAAATCATATAGAAATGACAATTGTGGGATACTCCTGCATGAATGTGTGCACCAATTTATTACTGTAATTCCCAATTTCTGAGGTTCTTCCTGCAAAAGAGTTACTGAGACATTTCAGTATTTATTACATACGCATATGCATATACTTCGAATATCTAACACATTTCAAACAAAGCTCGGGGGATTTTAAGTAGTGGTATTCCAAGTTGGCCATAGGCAATTAGAAGTGGCATTTAAAAATGCCAAAACACAAATTTTCATTTGCACTTGGTATTATCCACAAGAAGAAACATTACACTAATGAAACAATTATGAACATGAAGTGTAAAAACGATTAAATATTCATTAATTTGGATGGTAGATGTCAAAGGAGGCAACAGAAACAGACATGTCCAAGTCACATAAGGTAAATCTTTGTTTCACAGTGTATCTAAAATTAAAAATATTCTAAAAACTGGCTCATAGTCCTGTATAAGAAGTTTCAACCAAAGATGCCATATTAGCAAACTTTAGTCAAGAAATTGTCATCTCCTTTCTCTTCACCAAGCACAGCAAAGCAGAGACTGCGAGGTTTTTTTTTAAGGCCTTCTCTGAAAAGTCCTCTCCCAGACCAAATTGCGTGGAGTTGAAATAACCCAAGAGGATGAGAAAGCTGAAATAAGAATCCTATACTTTAAACGGCTGATTTCAATAACCCTTAAATTCCCCCAAACTCTTTGTTTTAACAGCAATATCCCCTTGTATTCTAGGTCTATTACAATATTAATAAAAGAAGGTAATGTATAAATATAGAAACTGCCTACCATTATGAATTTATATTATCATAACCATCAAAAACACATGTGAAATCACACTGGAATAACTAAAAATATTATAGTTATAAAATAGAATACTAAGCCAGACCCTATTAGCTATTTTATCAATCCAAATGCAACACTGCTGCTTTAGACTTGTGTGATATCAGTGGCCAAAGTGGAAAAAATAAAGTCAAAAACCTCAAATTAAAACTAAACGCCAAGTCATAGATTTAGAAAATACTTTGGGACACTTAAATACATTTAGCCCCCAATTCAGAGGAAATATTTGCAAGCCTAGTTTTAGAGGAGATCTTAATCTAAGAATCAGTATAATCTAATCTACCAACTCAGGGAAAGCATCATTATATTTATTTGTCATTTGAGCGTCTCTGTCTTGCCCACTAGGCAGGGAGCTTCTTAAGAACAAGGGAAGTGTTTTAATCATTTTTTTATGCAAAGGACCCACAAAGTGTCTGCGGTATAAGGCACCCAAATAAATATTGTTTCAATGAATCAATGAATAAACAATGCATTATGGAACTGCATAGAGTATTTCCATTGCTTTTGTCTGGGCTCAACTGTACTCCATATGCAGAAATATTTTTCTCATAATTCTCCAAGAAAGAGCTCTCAAAATAAAAATAACAGGCCTCTGAAAGAAAAACTTTAAAGGGTATTCCACATATCTTGCTTATTAAGTTTAAAATTACATAAAAGCATTAAAAACTAGAAGATTTTCAGTTAAATGCAAAGTTTATGAGCTCTTAAAATGCGAAATATATGGCATTCCCATCCAGAATATCTTGTAGGAAATGAATGCATAAATGGCTGGTATTTTAAAGACACTTTAAAGCAAGAAAAGTAGCAAGGTAGAATGGCATTTTTAAAATTCTTTCTCCAGTTGCACTGAAAGCACAGAAGCTACTGCTTCATTTCTACTTCTCTTGAGGTTAAGTCAAATGAAATATATCATACAGATCAATGCACAATGAAAACATTAATAAAAGGAAACTTTAAACACAAATTTGACCATAATAATTGCTTTCCTATTTTTCAACTACTCTCTTTTTTAGGTTCAATTCCAACTACTCTCCCCAGCACAAGGCACTTTTTCCACTGGGCCCATTAGGGCCGAAAGCCTTTCCAGAGACTTAAATCTTTTTAAGTAGCCACTTTCTCAGCCATTCCCAACTTGAGGGAAACCCACTGAGATTAACTCTGAGAATTTGGTCAGTTCATGCAGCCTACTTGGAAGAGAAAATGTGGGAGAAGGATGGACAAGAAAGATATCCCTCATCAAAGCGAAACTCAACTCTATTCTCAGGATGTACCTATACCCTCCCCATCCCCTTTCCTTCCTCCCGTTCTGGGCTCTGGACAGGTGGGAGGGGTGAGTATGTCTCCTAGGAAGGGGATGCAACTAACTTTCCTCCACTCCCTCATTCCCACCCCCACCCTAAATCAGGTCCAAGTGGTAACTGGAGCCACCAGGTAAGACAGCTTGCATCCTCCTCCCCCCCTTTGGGAGAGGGATGGGATGGGGAGGATGGGGGCGCGCGTGGGCGGGATGGAGGTGGGGGTGTTCTGAACTGCAACTCTCCTTACCACTGGAGCGCCTGACGATGTTCTCCAAAAATGTGTTCTGCGGTGCCACCAGCCCTCTCTTGCCCCCCGGCATCCTGGGTCTAGAGAGCGGCGGCCAGGATCCGCGGCGGGGGAGGGGGGGATGCAGGAAGAGAAGGTGGAGGAAGAGGAGGAAAAGGTGGAGGAGAAGACTGAGCCGAAAGAAGAGGGGGCGCGGCGGCGGCGGCGGGGTCCCCTGACTGTGTCTCCAGCCCGACCCGGATGAGCAGCTCTGGGGAGGAGGACCAGGCAGTTCATGGTAGTAGCGCTCCCCCGGCCGCCGCTGCCCAGACTGTGGCGGTGCAGCACTCGGGGCTCGGGAACTGCAGGCTCCGCGGGGCACAGTGCGCCTGCGCCGCCCCCGCTGTCGCTGTCCCGCCGGTGCTGATGCCGAGGCTGCTGCTGGGGCTGCTACAGCGGCGGCGGTCGCTTGGGCGCGGGCTCAGCATTTCTCCCCCTGCCCCGCGCCCCGGGGCCGAGGGAACGGAAGAGCGGACTCGAGCCCCCTCCCTCCCAGTCCCCTTTAGCTCAGACGGAGACACTTTACTGCGCCGTCCGCTCCGGGTCTCCGCGCCCACCCTCTCGCGCAGCTCGATCACAGCTGCCCAGCGCAGCCCAACTTCTGCGGGGCTGTGCGCCCGGCCGTCGCTCCTCTCTCCCCGGAGATCGCGGCCAGCGCTCGCTGTCCAATCCGAGCCATGGACTGGGTGCCAGAGAGGGTAAGTGGGCAGTCGGAGGGCTCACATCTCAGCTTCTCCCGCCCGGGTCCCGAGCCCGGGTTGCTCGCGCGGACGCGGCTCCCGCTCCAGCCGCGGCTGAGAGCCGAGTAGGGACTGGCTGGGTGGCGCGCGAGGACGCAGAGCAGCCACCTGACGCTGCTACCGCCCCCCTCCGGGCTTCGGCGCCTGAAGCCTTCACACTGGCGGTTTCAGTGCCCGCCCTGCCCCACACGCGGAGCCAGACAGAGTCGGAGCGCAGTGGGCGCCCGGAATGGCCCCTGCGACCCTGGCTGGGCGTGGCACGCGGGGGCGCGTGCGGCCGCACAGGGGAGCTTCCCCGAGGGCTGCCGAGCGCGAGAGACGAGCAGAGAGCCCGGCTACCGCTGCAAAGTTGCGGGAAAGGGCGCACTTGACGCGAAGAGTAGGGGAAGAAAGTGAATAATTCACACCCGAGAGAGTGCGGTGGGAAAACGGTGAAGGCGGTGGGGCGGAGCTGCGCCCGGCTGGGGCGGGGCAGGAGCCCCTCTAACAGCCCCGCTGTGCGTTCGCAACGAGGGACAGGTGCGGAATCGCTAGAAACCGCCCCAAAGCCGCAGTCTGTCACGGAGAAGGGAAAATGACATAAGTGCCAAAAAAGAGGAGAGAAATGGAAAGAAAGGGGGAGCCCACACGCCACGGCACCTTCTTTTATCTAAGGCAGTGGTTCTCAAAGTGGCCGGGACTGGCAGCATCAGCATCACCTAAGAGCTTGTTTAAAATGCAAATTATTGGACTCTCCCCCAGAGCTAGTGAACCAGGAACTCTGGGGATGTGGTCTAACCATCTGTTTTAACAAGCCCCCCAGGTAAATATGATCCTTAAGTTTGAGAAGCACAGATATAAGGTTTCTCCTCGGGGGCTCCACCTAGGCCTGTCCAGGAAGGACGACTGTATACACAGGGGCAAGGAGTAGGGCACAAAAAGTGCGCTGAGGCAGGGTCAGCGGTTGGTGGCGGGACGACGTCTTCAGTGATGAAGGCGGAAAACAGTTGGCTGGGTGCGCCCCTTTTTGCTGGGTCAGAATATGCTGGGGGGGCGAGGTAATTGCGTTAGAAATGATCCAGGTTGTCAGAAGCAGGGGGAATCTCCAAGATTTGGCCGGAGTAAACATCTTCTCATGCCCGCCCTTTGGGCAGGTGTCTGACTTAGTTCCCAATCTCCTAGATTACCAATCACCAAACTCGAAGTAGGATTTCTCTCACTCCAGAGCACTAGGGATGAGGGCCGTTGCCCGTGGCCGAGAGACATTAAATGCACAACTAGGATCCAGGCTTTATTTCAAGGTCATTCTTTACTTCTCCTCTCTGAAATTTTCACCCACTCGCCCAGAGCCTGGGCGGCTGAGCAAACCCAGAAGGTTGTCACGAGGCAAAGAGTGGTTTGTTCTGCAAAGATTCTTTCTACAGAAAAAAATCAAGAGACTACGTAGAAGAACACCATCCTAAACATTGCTGTCAATGTCAGCTTATCCCCCTACAGTTAAAATATCTTTTAAATACATTGGAGTGTCTTTATTTAAATAACAAGAGATTCAAGTGTGTGGTGAGTTTGCCACAGCGAATCAGGGATGTGGCCAGGTTACAGCACCCTCCCTGCAACTGATAGAGTGTGTCAATGGAGGGGAACTGAAACTGCCACCATCACCCCAGCCTTAAACACACAACTGAATTTTCCTGCCTCTAATGCAGGGGTCCTCAAACTTTTTAAACAGGGAGCCAGTCACTGTCCCTCAGACCGTTGGAGGGCCGGACTATAGTTTTAAAAAAAACTATGAACAAACTCCTATGCACACTGCACATATCTTATTTTGAAGTAAAAAAACAAACAGGCAAAAACACCTGCTTGTGGCCCACAGGCCGTAGTTTGAGGATGCCTGCAATGAGTCTTCTGCAACCTGTGTTCAAATGATCCTAGACCAATCAACACTCATTGGCTGGGGTGGTGAATAGGCAGGCTTATTTTTTTAATGTATATATAATTCATGGATTGCTATTCTAGACTTCTAGCATGATAATTCCATCATCATCATTAACAAGGACTATTTCAAATCTGTATGTTATTTTGCACATCATCAGCTGCCCACATCTTGCCTCTGGGTATTGATTTAAAATCTCAGCTTCCCAGCATTTCCCATCGAGTATAAATATCCCTGTTCCTAATCATTCCGCTGTGGGTGTATTAGCTCACACTTCCCAAAGAGGAAACTCTTTTGGACTCCATTAAGACACAGTCACACAATTACTGATAGAACTTCCTCATCTGTTTCCATCTGCAGATTTAATTAAAATGACATTTATCTTCTCTTCTTTGTTCTTAATAACTGTATAGCATTATAACGTTTGGATTATTTTAATGACTGTAAAAAAATGGATAGTTATAAAGTGTCAAGTCATTAGGTTACACATTTTTCTTAATCTTCTAGTTTAAATTTTCATTCTCTAGATGAAGAAAAGAGACACAGAGGGATGAAATGCCTTGTCCAATATGACACAGTGCTTTAGAGCACTCTGCATTAAGGCTAGAATCAGGTCTTCTAATCCTAGACAATGCTCCTTGTAAATAATAGAAAATAACCTGATCTTGGGTTAGTGTGGTAACAACCAGCAACATCCAGCAATCTCTATTGCCGTCACTGATTCTGCAGCGAGAGAGAGAAGAGAAACCCCTGGCAACAATTCGCAAGAGCTTCCAATCAAAATAGAGTCAAGGAAAATAGAGCAGCAGCACCGTATGGATGGACTGGCCCTAAGGAATGTGCTGGCAGATTGCAGCAAGGTGCCAATACAGCATTTTAAAAGTGTTTTGCAAACAGAGTCCATATGTTGTAACCAAATCACAGGATTTAACAGGTGAGGGAAACAGGAATTGAAGTTTCAGTGTCACACAAAGGGCTTCTTTTTGTTTGTTTTATTGCAAAAATTCCCTTTTAAAGCAGAACCATTTATCCTTTTCTTCTGTCCCTTGAGGTATTGTAATTAGAAAGGCCTTGTCTGTGAAAAGCAAGAGTTCCAATCCCCAGAAGTGTTCACTGACTCCAAAGTCACAGCAGAATGAAAGCTAGCTGAACTGCAGATGTGTTCCAGTTTAACAGAAACCAATATAAAAGTGAAGGCTTAGAAAATGTATATATTAGGAAGTGATGGTTTGTAACTACTACTGGTTCCCTGAAAGAGTCTTTTATTAAACATCTGTCATTTGAAGATTTTAAAATATAGTTTATTTAACAATAGCTATAATTATAATATTAGTATATGTAAATTTCAGAAATGCATTGAAAATAGATCTGGTTTGCCTTAATATTTGATCCCTTATGTGCAAATGTTCCAACCACTACTCTCTCTCGGGGAATGATTTTTCTCCCCATCCTTGCTTTCTATTTATGAGCTAACCTCAGTATAGGTCCACATGCAATCACAAAGGCTGAATGGGTGACTCTCATAGAAGAATGGAAAGGAAGGACAAAAGAAGGGGCCAGAAGTCACCCTCCATACTGGCCTGCATGGTTGGTCTCATTAAGAGCAGCATCAGTCCATTCCATTTCCTCCTCCCCAAGCCTCACTCTGTGCCTTCCCTCAAAGTGCTATCCCAGCTCTAGCATGAAATGTGCAAACATTACCCAATTCCTTTCTATGCACAAAGCCTCCCTCTTAGACTTATAGCTCCCATTTTCCCACCTTTAACGTCCCCACACACAGGATCTAAGCTGAGAGAAAGCAGACTACAGAGGCAATATAGTGTAGAGGTTCAGAGCTTGGACTCTGGACCCAGAGAGCCTGGAATTTAATCTTGCCTCTGCCACTTACTAGGTATATGACCGAGGGCAAGTTATTTAACCTCAATTTCCCCTTCTGTAAAAAGGGGATACAAGTTACCTATTTAATAGAGCTGTTATGAGGATTAAATGAGTTCCTATTTGAAAGCAATTAGAATAATATCTGACATGTAATAAGCACATGTAAGTGAAAGTCAATACATAAGCCTTTTCCTCCCCTACTACTTTTCATTTATAGTGAAAGCTGTAGGTGGTGACTCACTACAAATGTTCACTAATATCCACTTGACTTTTCCTCCTCCTTGAAATGAGTGTGGCTATGCAGATAGTACTAATCAATGAATTACAAATGGAGGTAATGAATGTCACTTCTGGGTAAGCCCAGGAGAGCCAGGACTCAGTTTCCCATACTCCTATGGAATTCCTATGGAATGCCAAGAAAAACAAGAACAGCTGCCCAGAAACATTACCTACAACTGCAGTAGACATTATATAAGCAGGAAATAAATTTTTGTTGTGTTAAGACACTGACATTCCAACACTCTTTGTTATCGTACCATAACCTAGTCTATCTTGGCTGATACAGGTTATTAACTTGCTTGAGGAACAACTAATTAAGGGAACAATAATTCTCTGTCCTGACTGCACATTAGAATTGCCTAGAGAATTTATAAAAATCCTAAAGCCCAGGCCACATCCCAGACCAAGTAAATCAGAATTCCTGAGGATGAGATGTAGACATTGGTATATTTTTAAAGTTCCCCCAGTGATTCCAGTGTACATCAAGATCAAGAACCACAGACCTAGAGCAATGATGCCTCTATGGGAATCTTTGGGGTTTAGATATTGTATCAAGATCCTCAGCTCCCATAGATCAGACCCTTGGTTACACCTACCCACAAAGACTCAACCCTGATATATCCAACTGTGAGTTTCTCCATATTGTAGCTGCTGAACATCTCAGGAGAGAATCATAAAACCTCCAAGAGCAGTGCACCATAAATTCAAGGCCTCCAAACTCAACTTGACCCTCTCAATGCAGCCCAGTCCTTCTATACATCCCTAATCAGCTGTGTCTTCCACTCTCTGCTGTGGCTTTCTCAAAGCTCCTTCTCTCTTTTCACACCTCAGTTGTCACCCTCTCACCTCCCAGTCTCAGAAGATGACTCACAGAGAACGGGTCATGCTGTCAATTCCTAGACTTCCTGCCTTTGCTCTCTCTTCCGTTTCTTCTTTCTTCTAAACAAATAAAAAGCAGTGTCCTTCACCATCCCTCCTCCACTGCTCTGGATCCCAGTCACTCGAGCCTCTGGAGAGACCTCACTTTACTAACTTTCTCCTCATTCCTCTCTCTTCAACATTTAATTTGCTTTTAAAATGCTTTCTTAACTTGCTGTTTCCCTCAGGTGTCGTCTGTCTCTCCTATCCCTTTGTGATCATTCTTTTCAGAAGATTAACCTTTAGAGATCATCCACTTCCTTGCCTCCTGTTCACTCCTTAACCCCCCAGAGATTGGCCTCTATCCCACTACTTCCCTGAAATTGCCTCCCCAGATCTCATAGTGAGGCAATTTCATTCTGAATTTTACTTTACCTGCCTATGACACTTGACCCTGGTACCACTCCTTCTTGAAATAGTCTCCTACCTTACACGGACTGGTTTTGAATGCTGATTTGTGACATCAGCATTTTACTCTGTGCCTGAATCTCCTTATCTGTTAAAAAAAAAAAGGAAGAAGAAGAATGCCTACCTCATATGGTTTATATAATAATTAAGTGAGAGCATATAGGTGGACAATCTTGTATTCACATTTCTGAAACAGAAAACTCTGATATCCTAAAGTGGTTTTTTTTCATACATTTGTCACAAAGTCATTTGTCAGAAAAACCTGACATGAACTGTCAGGAGGCTATTTGTACTCTTTCTTTATCCCATTTGCTGTGAATGTTGATGTGTTTTGCTGCATAGATATTAATGTCTTTGATAACAGGGATTGCTGTCCCTAACCCTAGTAGGGGAGATACAAATACAGAGAAATATATAAATTTCTGAGTTCCCAAATTCAAATCTCACACATAAATCTCCTTCCTACAACTTTAGACACTCCTACCTATGTGCTGACTGGCTCTTTCCATGTGGCAATTCCACAGGGATCCCTAACTCAACATATTCAAAATAAATGCCTCATCCTGCAGCCTACCCACGCTTCCTCCCCCTCCAGTTTCCTATCCCAGGAGCCACCTCTATCCACCCAGTTATCCAAGTCTATAACTTCAATGCATCTCTGCCCCCATCCCCACATCCAATCCTGCTCATTTAACCTCCCAAATCTCTCTTAAAGGTATCCACAGCTCACTCTCTACTTTGGCTCTGCTCAATGTTGGACCCCATCATCTTTCACTTAGATTTCCATGACATCCTTCTATTTGGTCTCCTTGTTTCCCCTCTGTTTTCCAGCCCCAGTTCCAAGCTCCACCCCAATTCATTGTTGGCCTGCACTGTAACCAAGGGATCCTCCTGACACTCCCAGCTTAAACACTTCTAAGTTACTCTTTGCCCTCAGGTGAAAGTGCAAATCCTTTACATTATTTAAGCAGTTTTTATATCCTTCCTTATCTGACTCCTACTTATCTATCCAGCTCAACTCTCATCATTCCCTAGACCACCTCCACATCCCATACTTCCTGTTCCCTAAGCTCCTCTTTATTCCTTGTCCTTACCACACCCCCTCTTTCTTCCTCCATTAGTGCCTTGTATCCCCAGCCATATTTCTTCAGATCCTAGATTAGATGTCATTCCCTCCAGTCCTTCTTTGACTCTCAAGACTTGGTAAACAGCCCTTCCTGTGTCTTCCTCTAGTGCTTCCTCTATGGCAACATTTGTCTCACTGTTGTTAAGAAAAATAATAAGATAAGATAACAAATATAATTGAAACATGTATCTCCTTACCAGAACTGCCATGCATGCTTTTGGCATCTTCATGAGAATTATGACTGCTGGGCATTCGTAGGACCAAGTCAGAGCACACCCCTGATGCGATGATGTAATGGGTTAGATTTCAGCCTCCATTTGCCCTCATCAATGGGTGTCCCTGATAAAAAGAAAGAGAAAGGCTTTCTAGAACTAGAAAAAAAAAAGGAAAAGCATAATGATAGGAAAGCTTGTGATATATGACAAAAAGTAGACAATTTGGACTTAAAGAAAAATGGGCGATAGAACTGGAGGCATATTTAGGGGCTCATCAGCACAACTTAAGGAGTTTGGGCGTTATGCTGTAGGCAATGAGAGAGATATTTTGAGTAAGGAAATAGCATGGTATTTGAGGAGAAGAAATCTGTATGTGATTGGTGTACAGAACATGTTGAGAAGAGAAAAGTCCAGGATTGGAAAAACTAGATAAGAGACCCCTATATGTGACAAGTTGATATTCTGAAACATTAAATGTTCCCAACCCCCATATTTACTGTTAGCCTCTTACTATCATTGTATCACTGTTCCTCACCACAGCTCACCTCTTCCTGGCTTGTGAATTTCAAAAGTAGGCATTAGAAAAACAGAAAGGCAATAAGAAAAGTGTTATAATAAAGGCTACGTGCATCCTTGCCAGGTTTTAGTCACTGTTCTAAGTATTTTACATGAATTTTCTCATTTAATCTCATTTAATTTTCAGAGTAAAATTGAATTTAATTCAATTCAGTAAATATTTATTATTCATCTATGCACCAGGTATCATAGTCAGTGTTTAAATTATCCCCTAGTGAACCAAAAATGAAACTGAGGCAGAGAGAAGTTAAGTAACTGGCACAAGATCACAGAGCTGGTATGCAATATAGTCAAAATTATGTACTTAGGTATTTTGTCTTCAGAGCTCAAATTCTTAACAATTCTATTTAACTACTACACTATACTGTCACCCAAAAGACTTAGAAAATACCTAAGAACCAGCTATCTTATATGCCCCATATCCACCCTAGATGAGAAAATGGCCCTGTGCTAAGGACAGGAAGACAAGTTGGAGAGAAAATAAAGAGTAATGAGGTCCTGTCCCTGCCCCAATGTGAGCAGAGCCCTGGATCTCCAAAGAAAATAACAAAAACCACAGATATGTATTCTGGGGAGGCACAAACATTTAAACCACAGCAACATTGTAAAAACAAAAAATTTAAGGAAATTTATTTCAGCATTCAAGTATTCAAAAACTATTATCAAAGGTACATAATTACATCTAAATAAAAGGAATAAATTTCAAGAAATCTACCCTACTGCTAAGTGACTATAGTTTATAATATGTTGTATTCTTGAAAAATGTAAAGAGAATGGATGTTATGTGCTCTTACCACAAAAATATGTGAGGCAATGCATTTGTCAATCAGCCAGATTTAACCATTCCACAATGCATATGTGCTTTCAAAACATCATGTTGTACACGACAAAAACATAGAAAGTTATGTCAATTTTTTTTTTTTT
>VBSM01002121.1:5844729-5893059 GCA_008086735.1 Cheirogaleus medius | reverse complement strand
TGAGGAAAGAAGGAAAGAGAGAGAGAGAGAGGAAGGAAGGAGGGAAGGGATGGATGGAATAAAATATATGTTAATTGACTGTTTATGTTATTGGTGAGACTTCCAGTCAACTGTAGGCTATTAGTAGTTAATAGGGAGGGAGGGAGGAAAAGAAAGAAACACTGCCTGGGGTGTTCTGGACACCAAGGATTCGCTATGGCTGAAGAATCAGGTATAGGGTATGGGCAGGGAAGGAGAGAAATTGGAAATAAAGTTTGAGAGGCCTATTACACAATGGGATAGGGAATATTGATATTAATATACATTTTGCCCCTTTTTAACTAAGTTTAGGGTCTGAGTTGGGCCTAAACTGCACAGATTTTAAGCTGTGTTACCATTTTTGCTGTAGTTGTTTAACAGGAATCACCACAGCAGTGAGATAGGAGCAAGGAACCATGTTCCCAGTAGAAACCATAGTGCTGTGGAAGACACCAGGCTCTCTGCTCTGTGGTCTATGCTACAGAGGCATATTGCCAAGGAGGAGAGAACATACTGCTGTTTGCAAAGGAGGAGGAGAGAACAAATGATATATTGTGTCTATCTTCTTTAAAACTTGGAAAGCAAACTGCATAGTATTGGAAAATATTGTTGAAGTTGGAAGTTTTCAGGAATATTCAGCAATTACTGGAACTTTTCAAATGCAAGGGTTTCTGCCAACCATAACAGTGTCTACTGCTGATGTATTAAGCAGCAAAATATTGATTCATTTAATTTAATTTAATTACAGCAGAAATAGCCAGGTGTGAATCTACCCATGTAGGCAAAACTTTAAAAATACATAACAGCTGCGGGTAGAGAGAGCTAGCACCGTGCTTCCTGTGTTTTATATACTGAGTCCTCTTCTTTTTAGTATGCTTAAGCCCAATGAGGCGGTTTCCTAATATAGATAGTGATGATAGTGAATTTACAGAAAATAAAATTATTATTCTGCTCTGCTTGTTGCCACTATTATTGAAAGATAATATGGTAATTTCAGCCACCAACATTTAACAATGTTCACCTCGGTGAGGTGATACATTCTCAGAGATAGTGAAAGTAAGTTACATGACTAATAAACGTCACTGATGCATATTTTAAAACTAAGATAATGTAGTTTGGAAAATAATTAGATTAAAAAAACCATAGCTCAAGAAATAAGTCAAAAATAATGTTCAATATTTTTGGCATACAAGCCAGGCTTTTTAAAGTCTCCAGTAGTAGTCTTCAGTTAACCCTTGAACAACACAGGTTGGAATTACACAGGTCCACTTATCCATAAATTTTCTTCTGCCTCTGCCAACGCTGAGACAGCAAAACCAACCCCTCCTCTTCCTCTTCCTCCTCGGCCTACTCAACCTGAAGATGATGAGGATGAAGACCTTTATCATGATCCACTTCCACTTAATGAACATAAACATATTCTCTCTTCCTTACTCTTTTCTTAATAACATTTTCTTTTCTCTAGCTTACTTTATTATAAGAATACAGTATGTAATACATATACAAAATATATGTTAATTGACTGTCTATGTTATTGGTAAGACTTCCAGTCAACAGTAGGCTATTACAAGTTGAGTTTTGGAGGAGTCAAAAGTTAGACACAGATTTTCGACTATGCAGGGGGCTGGAGCCCCTAACCCTCACATTATTCTAAGGTCAACTGTAGAGCATTCTGTTCATGACAGGGAGGCTATGAAGCAGTTAAGGGTGTGAGCCGTGGAACCAGACTGTGTGGCTGAATCTCAGTTCTGTTGCTTGCTGGCTAAGTAGCCATGGACATATTACTTAACTGTAAAATTAAAATAATAGTAGTACTTACTGCATAGTTTTTACATGCAAGCAATGCTTCATGAATATACTATTCAATACATATATATTGAGCCCTTACTCCACAAAAGGCCTTAAACTATGTGGAAGACAAATAAATGAACACAACATGGTCTCTGATCATCAATAGTTCACCATTTAGTAGGAATGTAAAAACATGAGCAGATACAATAATTCACTTTAATAAACATTTATCACCTATCTATTACATGCAAGCTGTTGTCCCAGGTGTTGAGGGAAAACACGGTACTTTAGCTTAATTCATAACTCCTTATCACATTATTGCATATATTATAATAAGGCAAGTTCAACAAAAAGTGCTTTTGAAACAGAGTTAGGAGACATTATTGCTAGTAGGTGGAGGGGAAAAGATCAAAGGAAACTTCATAGATAGGTACAAAATAATCTGGATGCCAAAGATGGGCAGATTTCAGCATATCAAATATGGCGCATGTGCAATAAAGGGTTAAATCAGCAGGCCTGGGTTACTCAAACCCCCACATTACAAAGAAAAGACTGAGCCCTGGCCTGCTCCTAGGAGAAAACCTCAAGCCCTTGAATGTGCTGCTTGATAAGATTGTCTCTGTATCCCTGGGGGCTTGGGCCATGACAGGCAATTTATGCTAACAATGTGAGGGGGCCCTGGACCATTCTGGGTCAGTTTGACCTCTGGATGGGATAGAGACTAAGTAACCAAGGTCAGCCCCCTGGGTGCTCCAGCCTATATGACAGACCTGCAATAAAAACTCTGTACACTTAGGCTCGGGTACACTTTCCTAGTTGACAATACTCCATACCTGTTGTCACATATCAACACTGGAAGAATTAAGCACTGTTTGTACAACTCTACTGGAGGACAACTGGAAGTTTGTGCCTGGTCTCTCCTGGACTGTGACCTATGTACTTTTTATCTTTTCTGATTCCCATTTGTATCATTTCACTGTAATAAACTGCAACCATGAATATAACAGCTTTTCTGAATTCTCTGAGTGAGTTCTGTGAGTCAATCATTGAACCTGAGTTGGTCTTGATGACCCCTGACACAGAGTGGAAGAGTGCCAAATAACCAGGATCTTGAAGGATAGGCAGAAT
Source organism: Cheirogaleus medius (assembly GCA_008086735.1). Lineage (NCBI taxonomy): Eukaryota > Metazoa > Chordata > Mammalia > Primates > Cheirogaleidae > Cheirogaleus > Cheirogaleus medius. The sequence continues at coordinate 5,890,122 of VBSM01002121.1, read as the reverse complement.
TTCAGCATTTCAGGTATGAAACAAAAGGAGACACGAGAGTTAGACCACAAAAAAAGCTCTAAATATTTCCATGTCAATATAGTCTCGACTGGAAATGATTTTTAAGCATCTGAGACATATAGATCTATAAGTGCTATGGGAAATAAACAAATCAATTTCTAACAGAAACAGATATATCCCACGTTTTTAATCATTTAAGAAGAATCCTTTCTCTGATAGTTGCAACAAGAAAAAAAATCATCCTATGATATTTTCATTCATGCTTTATAGACCTCAGACATTAATTCTTCATACTATTAAACATAAATTATATTTTTTATATAATTCTAATTTTAAAGCTTATGATTTTCTCTGTTACACATAGGGTTAAATCCTTTTTTAAAATCACCAAAATAATTACTCTCAAACATTGATAGATTTGTATCTAGCAACTTCCAAAAGACTGATGTGCAATAAAGATTTTTATAATATGTATTAAAATATATTTTCTCAAATTATGTCTATATTACAACACAATATGAACAAGTTGGGCAATACTTCCCATAAGTAACTAAATTATGCACTTGAATATAACATTTATAATCCTTGCTTTAGTTGATACTAGTAACTTATTAACAGAAATTTGATCACGTATGCTAAAAGAAAAGTTTAGCACAGTGTTTTATTTTTAGTGGGCTCAACAAATGTTTGGTAAATGAATACACACACACACACTCACATATATGATGGAGGAAAAGAAGGGAAATTAGAAATATGCTCTGGAAAGACAGAATATGAACAAAAATAATAAGATATGTAATGGAAAAATGTGTCTTGATAATTATTCTAAGGTTATATGACAACTAATAATAAATAAATTGAAGAATCATTTTTCTTAATTATTGTGCTCTATAATAATAAATATAAAAATGATTTTTATATATCCTAATTATGGACAAATATAGACTCACATCCTAAAATTCATATGGAATCTCAAGGGATGTCAAATAGCTTCCAGCTTCACTGGACCTAATGGCTTCAATTGTGAACTCTACAAAACTGAAATAAATGAATGCATAGAAGAAAGCATTGGTGGTTGTTTGTAATCTTCAATTTGAAAAGACTTTCTGAGTCTGACATCAAAGACAGATCATGAAAGGATTAGTCAGATATCTAGCTCCAAAATGTTATAAATATCTGCATTTGGGAATGCTATTAAAAATGTTTTAATTTACAAGCTAAATATTATATGCAAATATATGATAGACAAGTTATTAATATCCTTAATATAGGTAAAAAGTTTCTACAAATCAGTAGAAAGATATGAATATTCATTAATAAGAGGGATAATCAACACAATAAATTCAGAAAGGAAGAAATTTTTTTAATCCAATAAATGTGAAAAAGTTCAGCTGTACTGGTTATCAATTAAATCAAATTACCAATATTTCTACCTGTTTTTATTTATTAGATTGGTTACAATATCTTTAGTTTATAAAACCCATGTTTATTCTAGTATGTAGAAACAGTCTTTCACCAATTTCTGGTAGCAGTTACCCTGGGAAATAATTTTCTCATACATTAAAATCATTTTTATAGAGTTGTACTTGCAGTGGAAAAGATTATTATTAAAGTTTGATGCATATCCCATATATCCCATCATCTATCTGGATCTTCCCTAGATAACCAAGTGGCCTTCCTTTTAATTTGGGTATGAGTTGTTCTACTGTATAGTATTTGGAGAATTAGTTGTACATGTGATAATTGGCAAGAATAAAGGGTTTGAGAGTACTGTGACTAAAGAGCAGGGTTGCCTACTAATATCCTTTTTTCATAAAGGGAAGACAATAACAAAAAGGATAAAAAACAAAATTGTGCAAAGAAGTTCATGGTAATCAGTGGCTCCTGGAATCTGAGGATCTTGTGCCAATGATCTTGGAAAACAGCAGCTTACTTTTCTGCTTGTGAACCCACACTGTTCTAGAAATCCTGACTTAGTCACCTGGCAGTAGCAATGATATCAGTGATACCTATAAGTGTATACCTTCTATTATCTGTTTGATTTATTGCCTTCCAGAACTAAAATCAATCTACATTGCTATGATGGCATAACAAATTATTCCAAAATTTAGTGGCTTAAAACAATTAATTTACTCATATATCTGCAATCAGAGCAGGGCAAGAGTATGTAAACCAGGAAATAAAACTTTTCCGGAGATATTGTTTCAGTCTCTGTACATGAACACAATCATGTTTATTTCAATATGAAAGATACAGACACTGAAATCTACTCATATTAACATTTTATTTACACATAAATATCCTAGGAAGGATGAAATTATCTTTTGAGAATTTCATGTATTGTTCCTTTATTCTAAGTTTGGTAAACAAAAGCGATGTCACAATAGTTTTGTACTAATTAAAATGTAGAGAATGCCAAGTAGGCATAATTATTCTTATATTCTTTCTGTTATAAGGATAAAGGAGAAGGAAATCTTTGTGTTCCCTAGTGGAAACTCAAAGAAATTTTAAACATAAAGGTCATTATAACAATTTAATTATTATGAATTTGGGGCCTGATTGAAAAAAGGCAAAATCAAGAACACGTGGCAGAGAAGACAAAAACATAAGTCATAAGTATCCAAAGACAAGAAATAGTTACATGCAATATTTTTAAATAAGTAACCATGACCATTAACATTTTAACCTTAAAAACTAAGAATACTTTTTTCAAAATGATTTAAGAATATTCAAAAAGCACAGAGTTAACAGAAAAATATATTAATTTTAAAAAGTCTCTGTTATCTGGACAAAGAATAATTTCGCTACGTAAAAGAAACCAAAAAACCCTAAATTCTAGTTTCAGTCTTTGTGTATGCAAACTATATGACAATTTGCAATATATATCTTCATATGAATTTTTCAAAATTTTCAACACATTTCCTCACAGATTTCAACTCTTTAGTTGAAAGCATTATAAACCTATACTACCCTATGGCCTCAAATTTCTCTTTTTTAGCTTTATCAAGACACATATCCCTTAGAAACATAGTTGAAAATATCTCAAGAAAATACTAGCAAATAAAATCTAGTAAAACACAAAAAGAAAAATACTTCATGACCAAGTGGAGTTTATCCTAGAAATATAAGTGTGGTATAACATGCAAAAATCAATTGATGCAATTCATCATGTTAAAAGAATAAAGGAGGAAAATCACATAAGCATTTAATAGATGCAGAAAAAGCATTTAACAAAGTTCAACAGCCATGTATAATAAATCTCTGCAAATTAGAAACAGAAAGGAAATTTTTTAACCTACTAAATGACATCTAAAAAATACCTAACTCTAACATCATGCATAATTATAAAATATTGAATGCTTTCTTTCTAAGATCAAGAACAAAACAAGCATGTCTACTCTCACCAACCTTGTATAGAGATGCTAACAAGTGTAATAGGCATGAATGGTAAACACAAATTGTAAATATTAGGAAGAAAGAAGTAAAACAGTCTGTCTTCACAGATTTCATGACAGTTTAAGCAGAAAATTCTAATGACCCTGAATGAATTTAGCAACATCTCAGGATAGAAAGTTAATATACAAAAATAAAATGAATATACTAGCAGTAAACCATCTGGTAAATGTTTTTTAATATCATTTACAATAGCATCAAAAATAGTAAATAATTAGGAATGTATTTAACAAAGATACATGAGATATCTACAGTGAAAACTATAAAGAAGACCTAAATAAATGGAGCAATATTATCATGTTCGTGTATTGGAAATAATATTTTTAAGAAGTCAATTATGTTCAAATCAATCCAGCAATTTAACACAATTTCAATCATAATCCCAGTTTTGCAGAAACTAATGAGCTCTTTCTAAAATTTATATGAAAAAGCAAAGAACCTAGAATATCTAAAGCTGTCTTGAAAAATAAAGTTGGAGGACTTAAACTACCTAAAATTAGATATACTATTAGTGTTATAACCAAGATTGCAATACTGGCATAAAGATAAGCTAGTAGATTAACAGAATGAATAGAGAACACAGAAATATATCCAAAATTTTATGATCATTTGATTTCAACAAAGGTCCAAAGCAACCCAATGAGCAAAGAAAAGTCTTTTTATCAAATGATGCTAAAAATATATATCTACATCCCTATAAAAGTATTAAGCCTTAATCCCTACTTCAAAATTAACTTGACATGGATTATATACTTAAAAGTAAAAGCTAAAAACCTTTACCTACAAAGCTTTAGCTATAAAGCTCCTAAAAGAAAAAACAGGAGTCTATCTTTGACACATGGAGATAAGCAAAGGTTTCTTAGGCAGAATATAGAAAGCAAATATCATAAAACAAAAGGAATGTTAAATTAGACTATATCAAAATGAAAACTTCTTCTCATCAGATGATACTATCAAGAAAATGAATAGGCATGCCACATGCCAGAAAAAATATTTGCAATCATTATTTCTAAGGAAGAATTTATATCTAGAATAAATAAGCTTCTAAATTCAATAACTATACATAAATATGTAGGTATATATATATGTGTGTCTCTATGTGTGTGTGTATATGAAGGATGTTACCTAATGATAAACAGGTCAATTTACCAAGAAATCAGAGCAATCTTAAGTGTGTAAATGTACTAAATGATTCTGGATTGAATGCTAAATAAGGGGGAAACAGCTATAAGGATTAATATCAGTCAATTGTTGAAATTTTAATATAAATTGTGGATTAGAATATTATTTTATCAATGTTAAATTTATTATGTTTATATCAGCACTGAAATTCTGTAAGAGAATGTTCTTTTTCTTAGGAAACACATTCTGAAATATTCAGGGGTGGGGTAGACAAGATGTCCCCCACTTACTTTTAAATGTTAAAATATATACATATTCATATTATAATATATCACATATTAACATATATAGAGAGAATAATAAAGCAAATGGATGAAATAAAAATATAAACAATTGGTGAATCTGAATAAAGTGTATATGAGTTTCTTATACTATTGCAACTTTTCTATAAGCTTAAAATTACATCAAATTAAAAAGTTATAAAAATCAATGGCCCAGAGTATTCTAGGGAGATGACAGTATAGGAAGCACCACAAGTCTCTGTACCCATCTAGACCTCAATTACACTGACAGAATCTGTCTGATGTAACTATTTTGGAACTCAAGAGTCTATGGAAAGCTTGCAACTTCCACTAGAAGGCTTAGATGGTAAATTATAGTCAATTTCATTCAATTTCAGCTCATAACAGTAGCAGCAATCCACCCTCGCTCCCAGCCCCACAGCAGGCAGCTGTACATGTGTTCCTGGAGGAACTTATACGATGTTTGCAGGAGCAAGTGGACAGGGGGAGGGGGAAGAAAACCCCAGGGAAGGGAGAGAATCTGATTTCCAAAGTTACCACATTAGATTTAAATATCTAATTTTCGACAAAAAATCACAAGGCATACAAAACAATAGGAAAGTATGGTCATTCAAAGGAAAAAATAAGTTAATAGAAACTGTTCCTGAAAAAGATCTGATGGCAGATATACTAGAGAAAGACTTTAAAATAGCTGTCTTAAAGATGCTGAAAGAACTAAAAGAATATGTAGAGAAAATAAACTGATATGTGAACAAAAATATCAATTAAAAGATAAAAAATAAGAAGAGACAAAAAATTCAGCAGCTGCAAAGTACAATAACTAAAATGAAAAATTCACTAGAGGGATTAAAGGAAAATTAGAGCCAGCAGAAGAAAGAATCAGTGAACTTGAAGAGAGGACAATGGAAATTATCAAGTTTGACAATCAACAGCATGAATAGAAAACCTGTTGAATGAGAGAAAATATTTGCAAGCTATTCATCCAACAAGGGACTAATATTCAAAATATACAAGGAATTTAAACAACTCAACAGCAAAAAATAAAAGAAAGTAATCCATTAAAAAGTGGGTAAAGGGTCTGAATAGATATTTCTCAAAAGAAGACATACAGATGGCCAATAGGTATATGAAAAAAGTGTTCAGTATCACTAATCATAAGGGAAATTCAAATCAAAACCACAATGAGATATTCTCACCCTAGTTAGAATGGTTATTATCAAAAAGACAAAAAATAACAAATACCAGCAAGGATGAAGAAAAAAGGGAACTCTTATGCACTGTTGGTGAGAATATAAATAGTACAGCAATTATGGATAACAGCATGGAGGCTGATCAAAAAACTAAAAATAGAACTACCACACAATCCAGAAATCCCACTATTGGATATTTATTCAAAGAAAGGAAATCAGTATATCAAAGGAATATCGGCACCCTCATGTTTATTACAGCAACTATTCACAATAGACAAGATATGGAATTAACCTAAATCTCCATACGGTGAATAAATAAAGAAAATGTGGTATATATACAACAGAATACTACTCAGCCATAAAAAAGAATGAAATTCTGTCATTTGCAGCAACATGGATAAAACTGAAGGTCATTATGTGAAGTGAAATAAGCCAGTCACAGAAAAATAAATACTACATGTTCTCATTCATATGTGTGAGCTAAAAAAGTTGATCTTGTGGAGGAAGAGAGTAGAATGAAGGTGACCAGAGGCTGGAAAGGGTCAAGGGAGGAGGGTGGAGAGAGGTTGGTTAATGGATACAAACATACAGTGAAATAGAAGGAATAAATTCTAGCATTCAGCAGTACAGTAGGGTGACTACACTTCACAATAATCTATTGTACATTTTAAATAGCTAGAAGAAAAGATTTAAAATGTCCCCAATATAAAGAAATGATAAATGTTTGAGTTTATTTGAGCAAACAGCAATTCATGGATCAAACAGTACCAAACTGAAAACTGAAAGTAATATGGGGCTCTACAGGATGGTTCAAACAGAAGGCTTTTATAGGGTGAATACACAAGAAAAGTAAAAAAATTATTTGATTGGTTAAAGTTTGAGCAGTTGCCGTATTTGGATTATCCTGATAGAAAGTCCCTAATTATATAATTAATACTCAGTTCAACAGTTATGATTGGCTAAGCTTAAGTTTCATTTTCATTTGGTTTATGCAGGAACCCATAGAACCATCTTAGCCTAATGGCCTACCTTAAGTTTGTTTTTTTTTGTTTGTTTTTTTTAGACAGGGTCTCTCTCTGTTGCTGGGGCAGGCTAGAATGTAGTGGCATCATCATAGCTCACTGCAACCTCGAACCCCTGAGCTCAAGCAATCCTTTTACCTCAGCCTCCTGAGTAGCTGGGACTACAGACATGCATGACCACGCTCAGCTAATTTTTCTATTTTTTGTAGAGACAGGATCTCACTATTGGCCAGGTTGGTCTCACGCCTCAGCCTTCCAAAGTACTAGGATTACAAGTGAGAGCCACCACACCCAGCCTTCTCATTCTGACAACGGAAGAACACACAAACATGTTATCTATTCAGACAATGAAATATTTGGCCATAAAAAGGAATTCAATACTGACACACGTTGTAACATTGATGAACCTTGAAAACACTGTGCTAAATGAAAGAAGCCAGTCGCAAAAGACTATATATTATGTTATTCAATTTATATGAAATGTCCAAATTAGGTAAATCTGTAGAGATCAAAAGTAGATTAGTTCTTGCTTAGGACTGGGAAGGGTGGTTGGGTAGGAGGTGATAGCTAAAGCGTATGTGGTTTCTGAGATGATGAAAGTGTTCTAAAATGTGATGATGCCTGCACATATCTGTGAATATTCTGCAATCCTTAATGTGTACCCTTTAAAGGGATAAGTGTATGGTATGTGAATTTTATCCTAGTAAAGATATAATTTAAAAATCAATAACCCTTTATGTGTACCCTCTCTCTCATATAAAGCTTCTAGGTAGTCATCTTTATCTTAGGTCGTGTTCCCTAGAAGTGGTCTGGGATTCAGGTGGATTGTAATGTGTTGAAGGAGTGCTCTTCACGAAAACTTTTAAGGGAGTGAGGATTATAGTTAGGAAAGAGGAAATAGGCAAGAAAAGATAAAGTCTAGCTTTGGCCTGATTCATGTCGGCTCTGGGGCCTGAACTGACCCTGCAGAATTGTCCCCACTTTGAATCAAGAGGGCTGGTCTTATATGCCCCCATGAAAATCCATATTTGGCTGCAGCTGCCCCTAGCAGTTGGAGTTGTAACCTTTTTGGTAAGCAGGTTCCATTAGCTGAGAGCAGTTATCTAGCCCGTGAAAGGGGCAGCTGTGAGTCATTAGCAGCCAAAACACAACAGCTGGCAGATGAGTGCAGCAGCCTAGCAAAGGGTGTCTGACCAGTGCATCACCCAAATCTACTAGGTACCCCAAAGGAATACCCATGGAGGTTGGCAAATATTTAGCTAAAATAATTCACTACAGTATCATTTATAATAACAAGAACTATATTTAATTGCCCCAAATTCAGAAGGTGTATGTTTTGTTCATACAGCAGAATACTATTAGCCATTAAAGACATGGTAGAAGATCATTTAGAAAAATGGAACTAAATTTCAGAAATATTGTAAGGTGAACAGACTACAGAGGCAAGAGCAGGATAATCTTATTTTTATAAATGTAGCAGTATATATGTTTTACACACATTCTTTCCCTTTTGGAAAGGAAACATAAAAATTTAAAGAATTGTTATTGCTCAGTGGCAGAATTATAGCTATTTTTATTTTCTACATTGTGTTTATCAGCTTATTCTATGTTGCTTTTGTATAAAGAAGTAATTTCAAACATTATATACCAATAATTTAATTCTCAAGTTTGAACTGAAATAGTGTGATCATACTCGAATAACATAAGACTAAAGTGTAAGACTCCAAGAAAGAATGTGGTTCTTGGAGAGATTACCATCCCAGCGTGTGGTCCTCTACTTTGCCCATTCGATTTTATCATTCTACTTAGAGCTGGCCAGATCTGTGGTCACTGACGAATAAGAGGTGAATCTATAGATCAAAATGCCCATGTACTAATTTTCAATGGAGGAAACACACATTCCATCAACCACTTCATTCATCACTTATTCACAGCCCCGTTCCTGTTTCCAAGGTCAGATACCGGAGAAGACATGTGAGTCAACAGAAGACTGTTTGGTAAATACATGGAGCAGGTGGTCTGGGAAATATTTCATCCTGGCTTCATGCTGAGGCCCAAGGAATCGCGTTAGACAGCCCAGGGCCTCCCTGCCCCAGCTCCAGTCCAGCACTCCTGGGCACAGCTGGTAGGATGAAGAATGTGCACCTGCCTTGGGAGCAGCTTTCCCCACAATGGTCAGACACTTTGGTGTGACCTGGAACAAAAAGGTGAGTTGATCCAAGTTGCCCGTCTTGGAAATTTAAATTAGGTGTTACTAAAATAATGAATCTCTTAGTGTGAACAGAGGCTGGAACAAAGCCATGAAATCTTGTCATGGTGAGTCATGGAAACAAACAAACAAAAAACACGTAGAGAAAAAAGACAATATGAGCTGAGAGACCATGGCAGCCCACGAGGAGGCAAAGAGTCACCTCAAGTCTCTAAAGTGACCTCAGTTCTTGGCTGCTTTCCTTTATCTGTTCACAGATACCCTAATAATAAATTCTGAGGTGAGCAGAATCTTGAGGGAAGATTCCCTCAAGGGTGGAAGGCACTATTAAGTGAACAAAGGTATGGCTTTGCAAAGGTAAACAGGAACACCAACTCTTATTTTAAAAAATAATGAAGAATATATGGAGACAAAACATATAGCAATGGCCTGGACAATCATATAGAATATTTAGAAATCCAGAATAAAATTATCTAAAATCAAAATAACCCCTGGCTGTCTTCCTATGAAAATGAATTATAAGTTTCAGTTTAAAAATAGACCTTTCTTAGGAATTCATCTCTGCGACATTTTGCTTTAAGGCATGAATTTTAAGAGTTTATATTTCACCAACTTGAAGCATGTAGCACAAGCACCTCTTACATTTAAACAGGAACACATGAAATTTATCTGTAAATGTTCCGAACGGAAAGATCAAAGAAAGAAGTTGTTCTACAAAGACACAGTATTAAAGATAAAAGACAACTAAGAAAGAATATGATGGTGCTGTGAAATGTTTCATTTTTCGGTTAAGTATGACATTCTTTAGGGGATCACATAATTAGGATGCCAGGCATTGTCTCCAGGCTGTTGTGAATCTTGTTGCACTCAAGCCTGAACTTCCTTAACCCGTGTCAGATAGATGGGGCCTCTATCATTTTAAAAGAGCACTGTTATAACTCCTAGAGATTCACAAACCAAGGCCATAGCAACAAAAGTCATAGAACAGCTCCCTGAAAATTGTCTGAAATCGGTTCAGGTCAATTGAACAAAACAAAGAAACTGGTACTGGTCTAGATATCTTTTAAAGGCCCTTTGTCCTGCAAAAAAAAAAAATTCAAGGAGAAAGCCAAATTTAACCTCCAGGCAGATAACTGACTTTGTGGCGCTTTCTTTATAGAGTGGTTGCAGATAAGGGCAAATACTGTACATGGACGAACACTTTAACCACACTAACCATGAATGTGGAACCCAAGGAGTGGTAAAATGACAGTTTGCAAAACTATCAGTGGACATAGTGTCTTAAATCCAAGCTGGAGTCTCGATGACATTTACAGTGTGAATTTTGATACAAAATTCCACTGAGTCCAGGTAGAGATATTCCAAAAATCAGAGCATTTAGTAAATGACAGGAACATGTTTCTCCAATGACAATAATTATCTTATGAATAATTAAAACAACCCATATCTGTATTTTGCATCACACTGGAAAACTTACTTTCACATTCATAATATCTTTCAAGTCTTCTAAAAATCCTGTGTGTTAAACATTATGACTCCCATTTTACAGGTGAGGAAAGAGAAGCAAGAGGCGTTAATTAACTTGACCAAGACAACACAGCTAGTAAATGGCCCAACTGACATTTAGTGTTTCTCTCATCTCACAAAGACACTTGAAGGGTGTAGATATGATATATATAATAATTACATTTAAAAATATCATAGGACAGAATTAAAATCACAAATATAAACACAAAAATGTCACAGAAGTACAGAGCTCATCAGTTCTTTGGAGAAAGTGGCCCTATATGGCACACACATAACAATTATTATTACTCATTAATGGAAACTATTATTCTCTGGGGATATTGAATTTACTGTAATATTAATAAAGCTGTAGAGGATTGTTTATTGTGTGGAAGCAGTGTGTCTTATGCATAATCAGGTAAGCACGGGGAAGTGTGCTTATCCTGGTTGTATGGCTTTTTATTTTAATCATTATCTTTGCTTGGCCAGTAATTACACTTTGATGTTCCATAGCACAGAGAAGCCAACATGGCAAGGAAGCAGATTTGAGTAGGTTTTTCATTGTTTCTCATAAAGACATGATTTGTGGTTTTGATGTTTTCCTTTACACAGTGCTTTTAGATGATCAAATCCTCCCCTCAAGAAAAGAAACACAATCAGCCAAATTGTCAACATTCTTCATCTCTGCCACCACTTAAGACAGCTTATTTCCATGTGCAATGAAGGCTCTTATTAGCTCTTTTGCTCCAGCACCTTATCATGAATCTATAATACTTTATTCTGATCTTAAAATAAAAAGATATTATATCTCTAGCTCTGTGATTTTGATAATCCCCAGCCTATAGAATTTAGTGCATGCTTGACACTGTGTCCTTTTCTCAAATTATACTGTGAGACAACTTGCAAGTATTTGTTTTAATTATTCATTTAACAAGTTATGAAATCCTTCTCTAGTACACAGAATAAGCACCTACTGGAGTTTCTCCTTATCTGAAATTAAAGTCACCCTCTCTTCTTACCTAATCAATGTAACCAAGATTCTGCAACACTAAGCAGACTCATTCAGATTCAAAAGACCCACTGGAAAATTAAATTCCCTAATAGCCTAACACCTGAGCAGAATCAGAGACACAAAAAAGAGCATTTCCAAAGAGAGTTAGGGGAAAGAATGACATACACGGGGTGTTGGCTTTCTCATCCTTGAACTGAGCTTTGGAGATGCCCAGATGCCAGGAAGAAGTTAATGAAACTCATGACAGCAAAAACCATAAGAAATCTCTAAGAAGATAGAACTTAAGATCCCAGGGTGGTAGGAAATAGCAGCCAAGAACAGAAGAGAGTCAAGTACCATGGACAGAGAACAGGCTGTGAGAGGCTATTTTCCCTCCCAACATGCTGTGGATGTTAAATCAGTAGGGCCAACCCGGGAATAGCCAGCTGCAGTGGGGAACAGCGACTGATGGGCCAATCCCTGGTTCCACCTCACTCCAACCCTATTGCCTGATCATTACAACCATGGGAAGCATCTGTTAGAAAAGAATAGTGCCTGAGACAAAGATTCCCTGGGGAAGTTCCCTGAGGGGCAGGATGGCTTGGGATGGGTACAGGTAGAGGAAAACTAACAGGGAATTGTTAACATTGAATTGTACATATGAATTTCTCTACCCTGAGTCATACTCAATGTAAGCAGAAGAAAAGAAATAATAAAGATAAGAGCAGAAATTAATGCAATAAAACACAAAAAAATAGAGAAGAATCAATGAAACCAAAAGTCAATCAATAAAATTAATATGTTTGAAGCTCTGACTTGGGGGGATGGGGAGGGGGAAAAAGGCAATATACGTAACCTGAGTATTTGTACCCCCATAATATGCTGAAATAAAAAATAAATAAATAAAATAAAAGCCTGAAATATGGCATATGATTACTGACACCAAAGTCCTGTTGTTGTGCCTTTGAAGGACTTTTAAAGATGCTTTCTATTTGCTAAATGAATCTGCAAAATGACCAAAAAAATTAATAAATTTCTGGTTAGACTGATCAAGAACAATATCAGGACTGAGAAAGGAAACATTATAGTTCCTACCCGCATTAAAAAGATAATATGGGAATATTATAAACCTTTTATGCCAATAAATTTGAAAATTTAGATCAAATGGTCAAATTTTTTGAAAGACACAGACTTCCAAAGTTCATCCAAGAATAATCTGAATAGCCCATTAGCTACTATCTGTTGAATTTGTGCTCAAAAATTTTTCCCATCAAGAAAACTCCAAACAGAAGGATTTACTAATCAAACTCTGCCAAATATTTATGGAAGAAATAATCACAAACTCTGCCAGAAAATAGAAGAGGAGGGAACACTTCCCAATTTATTCTATGAGGCTAACGTTAGCCTGATACCAAACCAAAGACATTGCAATAAAAGGAAATTAGAGACCAATATCCTTCATTAGCATAGATGCAAAAATTCATAATAAAATTTATCTAGTTGAATCCAACAATATATAAAAATGAAATTACACCATGACACAGTAGGGTTATTCACAGAAATGCAAAAATGGTCTAACATTTGAAAATCAATAACTTTAATTCACTATACAGGCTCAGTATCCCTTATCTGAAAAGCTTGAGATCAGAAGTATTTTGGATTTCAAACTTTTTCAGATTTTGAAATATTTACATATACATAATGAGATATTTTGGGGATAGGACTCAAGTCTTAACATGAAATTCATTTATGTTTCATATATACCTTATACATATAGCCTAAAGTTAATTTAATAACTTTGTGCATGAAACAAAGTTTTCATTAAGTAATTATATGTAGAATTTTCTACTTGTGGCAGAGCATCACGTCAATGCTCAAAAAGTTTTGGATTTGGGAGCATTTTGGATTTTGGATTTTCAGATTAGGGATGCTCAGCCTGTATTAACCATATGATTAACTCATTAGATACTGAAAAAAAACATTTTATAAAATTCAACATCAATTTATGTTAAAAAGTCTCAGCAAACTAGGAACAGCAGATAACTTCAACCTGAAAAAGAACATATATGTAAAGCATACAAGTGAAATTAGAATTAATGGTAAATTCTGAATGTCTGAATGCTTCTCTCTAAAATCTGAAACAAGTAATAAATACCTGCTCTCACCACTTCTATTCAACATTGCACAAGAGGTACTAGTAAGTGAAATAAGTTCTAAAAATACATAAAAGACATACAGATTAGAAAAGAAGAATGAAAACTATTTTTTTAATCACAGCAAGCATGATCATGTATGTCAAAAATGTTAAGGAATCTCAAAAGCTACTAAATCTAATAAGTGAGTTTAGCAAGCATCAGCTCCAGCTGCTAAAACAAAATACCATAGACTGGGTGGCTTAAACAACAGAAATTTATTTTCTCACAATTCTGGAGGCTGGAAGTTTGAGATCAGGGTGACAGCCTGGTCAAGGTCTTGTAAGGGACCCCTTCCTGGCTTGCAGATGGCTGCCTTCTTGCTGTGTACTCACATGCCCTGTCCTCTGTGCGTGCATATGGAGCAAGAGCACAAGCTCTCTAATGTCTCTTCGTACAGAGATATTAATCCATCGTGAGGGCCTCACCCTCATGACCTCATCTAAACCTGAATACCTCCCAAAGACCCTGTCTCCAAATACCAGCACCTTGAGGGGTTAAGCCTTCAACATGTAAATTAGTTAGGGGGTGGGGGGGTAAAATTCAGTCCATAGCAGCAAGGTTTCAGGATATAAGATCAATATACACATATCAATTTAATTTCTTTATACCAGCAAAGAACTTCAGAAGTTGAAATTATTTAAAAATACCAGTCACAAACAAAAAAATAAGAAATAGGATGCTTAAGGATAAATTTGACAAAAGATGTGCAACACATGTATACTGAAAACTAAAAAACATTGCTGAATGAAATTATAGAGACCTAAATATATAAATGGATATATTATTTTATTGATCAAATGACTCTGTGTTGGTAAAATTTCAATTTTCACCATCTTGATCTATAGATTCAACAAAATGCCAATCTAAAGCCCAGCAGGGTTTTTATGTAGACACTACAATATCAATTTTAAAATTTATATTATAGTGCAAAGGACTTAGAATAGTCAAAACAATTTTGAAAAAGAACACTATTGATGGCTTTATCCTACCAATTTACTGATTGTGACTTCAAGACTTATTATCAAGCTGCAGTAAACAAGATAGTATGATATTGGTGAAAGATACACCTATTAATCAACAAAACTGAACAAAGAGCCAAAAATAGACCCATACATATATGACCAAAATATTTTTGGCAAAGGTTCCAAGGCAACTCAATGTGGAAAAAAATAATTTTTTCAATCAATAGTGCTGGAACAATTGGATAACTATGTGCAAATATATGTTAACATGTATATGAATAAACATTGTCTCATTCCTCACATTATATACAAAAATTAACTTGAAATGGATTATAGACCTAAACATAGGAGCTACAACTAAAAAACCCTCTACAAGAAAGCACAAGAGAAAATCTTAGTGACCTAGGGTTAGACAAAGATTCCTTAAAGAGGCCATGAATAGAATGAACTATAAAAGAATAAATCACTAAACTGAAATTCATTACAATTAAAAACACTTGATAAAATTGCAAAATAAAACCACAATGAAATACCACTTCATACCCATTAAGAGGGCTTCTATCAAAAGAAAAACACAGAAAATAAAACAAGTCTTGGTGAAGATGTGAAAAAACGGAAAACATGTACACTTTAGCAAGGAAAATGGTGCAGCTGCCGTGGAAAACAGTATGGAGGTTCCTCAAAAAAATTAAAATTAAATTATATAATAGTATGATTCTGCAATCCCACTTCTGAATATATATCCAAAATAATTGAAAGCAGGATCTAAAAAAGCTATCTGTATACTCATGTTCATAGCAACATTAGCTACAATAGCCAAAAGGTGGAAGCAATCCAAATGTCCATCAAAGGGTAAATGAATAAACAAAATATGGTATATACATACCATGGAATATTATTCAGCCTTAAAAAAGAAGAAAATTCTAACCTATGCTTCATGGATGAACCTTGAAGACATTATGCTAGGTGAAATAAACCAGTCACAAAAAGACAAATACTATATGATTGCATTTATATAACATACCTAGAGTAGTCAAATTTATAGAGACAAAAATAGATGGTGGTTGCCAGGGACTGGGAAGAGGAAGTAATGAGGAGTTAGTGTTTATTTGGTACAGAGTTTCAGTTTTGCAAGTGGGAAAATGTTCTGGAGATGGATGCTGGTGGCAGTTGCACAACAATGTGAATGTATTTAATACCACTGAACTGCACACTTGAAAATGGTTATGATGGTAAATTTTATGTTATATGTATTTTACCACAGTTAAAAATAAATAAAAATCTAAAAATAAAAAACACTTGCTCTTCGAAAGAATGAAATGAAATGGCAAACCATTGACTTAGAGAAATATTTGCAAACATGTATTTGACAAATGACTTATTAATATATCCAAAACATATAAAGAATTCTTAAACTCAGTAGTAATAAGATTAACAACCTCACGAAAATATAAAATATTTGAACAGATACTTCACCAGGAAGATATATGAATGGCAAATAAGCACATTAAAAGATGTTCAACATCTTTAGTCATTTGGAAATGTAAATTGAAATCACAATGAAATTCCAGCACACATCTATTAGAATAAGTAAAATTTTAAAGACTGACCACACCAACTGTTGGCAAGGATGTAGAGGAACTGGAACTTACATACACTACTGGTGGGAGTGTAAATTGGTATTGCCTCTTTGAAAAACAGTTTGGCAGTTTTATGAAAAGTTAAATATACACTTAGCATATGCTGATTTGTTCCACTGTTACACATTACCAAAGAGAACTGAAAATATGCATCTACAGAAAGACTTGTACACAAATGTTCATAACTGTTATGGACTGAATATTTGTTTCCCTCCAAAATTCATTTGTTGAAATCCTAATCCCCAAGGTGATGGTATTAAGAGGTGGGACCTGTAGGAGTTGATTAGGACATGAGGGTGGAGCCCCCATGAATGGGATTAATGTCCTAGATACTCTAGAGAACTTTCTCTCTCTTGCCCCTTTCCACCTGGTTGGGACACAACAAGAAGTCAGCAGTCTGCAACTCAAAACACAGCTCTTGCCAGAACCCAACCATGCAGGCAACCTGATCTCGGACTTCCAGTCTCCAGCACTGTGAGAAATAATGTTCTGTTTTGTATGAGCCACCAGTCTATGATACTTTGTTACCACAGCGAGAACTAAGAAAACAACAACTTTATTTGTAATAGATAAAACCTGGAAACAATCTTAGGGTCCTCGAACACGTAAATAAACAAACATGTTAAGGTGTATCTATACAATGTCATACTACTTGGCAATTAAAAGAAATTAATCATTGATCCATGCGACCACATGGACAACCATTATGCTGAATGAAACCATCCCAAACCATTATGCTGTATGAAAGTAAAATGGAAAAGATTAGCTACCACATGATTTCATTTATATAAAATTTTTAAATACTTAAAACTACTCTCTAGTGGCAGAAACCAGACCAGTAGTTGCCTGTGAATGGGGTTGGAGGAAATAATGGATTATAAAGGAATGTGAGAAAACTTTGGCAAGAGCTATATTAAAAAACTAAATGTGCAAGGGAAAACAAAAAAGCTAATAGGACATGTAAAAGATAGTCTCTCAACTTTGACACAGGAAAGACTTTCAAAAATGGCACCCCACAAAAAGCACAAACCGAAAGTCAAAAAACTGTTAAATTTAAATATATTAAAAATAAGAATTTTATTAAGTAAAGAACACTACATAAAAAGCCAACATATAGGTGGTAGATTGGGAGATGGTAGTTGCAATGTCAAAAATGAGCAAGGAATAAATATGTAGAATATACAAGGAATTCCTGAAAATCAACAAGATAAAGGTAAGCAAACAATTTACAGACAGGAAGATTCAAATGGCCAACAAATACATTTTAAAATGCCCAATATCACTCTAATCAGAGAAATACAATATTGGCAAAAATTAGAAAGGCAAATGATATAGATATGGGCTAAAATTATAGGAGATGGGAGCCCTCATGCCTGGTTAGCAGGACTATAAACTGATACAATCATCTTAACAAGCAGTAGATAGTGTTCCATGGAATTGGATGTGTGCTTACTCTATAACCCTCTAACCCATCTCTGCAGGATTCTCAAAGACACTCTTGCCCATTCAAAGACACTCATCACAAGGTTGATCACAAGGTTGCTTGTGGTAGCCGGGATTGGAGACCATACAAGAGTCATCAAAGAGTAACTCAGAAATAGTTAATTATTAGCTCTCTATTTTACATGTAACCAAAAATAATAATGATGATGATAAATTGATTTCATCTAACAAATGCAAAATCAGAATTTATATTAGAAAAAGATGAGAGAATGGAGAAAGAAAAACCCTGATCACTTTGAAAATAACATTATTTTTCTTTTTTTCTTCTATTTATTTTTATGTGTATATATTCACAGGATACAAGTACAATTTTGCTACATTAATATATTGCACTGTGGTGAAGTCAGGGCCTTCAGTGCATTCATCACTGGAGCAATGCACATTATACCCACCAAGCAACCTCCCGTCATCCACCCGCCCCCTAACCCCACCCCTCAAGTCTCCCTTCTCCACACTCTGCCTCCATGTGTACATATTATTTAGCTCCCACTTTTAAGTGAGAACATGTGGTATTTGTCTTTCTGTGTCTGAGTTGTTTCACTTAAGATAACGGCCTCCAGTTCCATCTGTGTTGCTACATAAGACATGATTTCATTTCTTTTTTTTTTTTTTTACAGCTGAATAGTATTGTGTATAAATACCACATTTTCTTTACCCAATCCTCCAGTGATAGACACTTAGGTTGATTTCATATCTTGGCTATTGTGAATAGTGCTGCTATAAACATACTAATACAGGTATCATTTATATATATATAATATATAATATAATAATTGTAATATAATTATTATATATTATAAATATTATATTATATATAATATACATTATATAATATATATAGATATAGATATAGATTTGTTTTCCTTTGGGTAGATACCCAGAAGTGGAATTGCTGGATTGGATGATAGTTCTATTTTTAGTTCTTTGAGAAATCTCCATACTGGTTTGTTTTTTGGGTTTTAGTTTTGGGATTTTTAGTGATGGGGTCTCTCCCTGTTGCCCAGGCAGGACTGCAGTGGTACAATCTTAGCTCACTGCAGCCTCAAACTCCTGAGTTCAAGCAATGCTCCTACTTCAGCTTCCTGAGTAGCTAGGACTACAGGTATACACCAACACGCTAATTTTTTTAATTTATTTTTTGTAGAGACAGAGGTCACACTACATTGCTCAGGCTGGTTTCAAACTCTTGGCCTGAAGTGATTCTCCCTGCTAGGCCTCCCAAAGTGCTCAGATTACAGGTGTGACCAATCGCACCTGTCCTCCATACTGTTTTTTAGAGGTTACACTAGTTTACATTCTTACCAAGAGTGTATAAGAGTTCTCTTTTTTCCCTTATCCTCACCAACATCTGTTATTTTTTTGTCTTTTTAATAATAGCCATTCTGATTGGTGTAAGATGATATCTTATTGTGGCTTTAATTTGCATTTCTGTGATGATTAGTGATGTTGAACATCACATGCTTGTTGGCCATTTGTTTGTCTTCTTTTGAAAAATGTGTATTCATATCCTTAGCCCACTTCTTAATGGGATTTTTTTGTTGTTTTTGTTGTTTGAGTTCTTTATAAATTCTAGATATTATTTCCATCTTAGATGTATAATTTGCAAATATTTTCTTCCATTCTGCAGGTTTTCTATTCACTTTGTTGATTATTTCTTTTGCTGTGCAGAAACTTTGTAGTTTAATTAGTTCTCACTTATTTATTTTTAACAAACACTGTTTTTCTTTTGCTAGGTAAATTGCTGATGAGGTGTGGATGAATGCAGTCAGAGGGTTTTCTACTCATGGACACCATTTGGATCATCAACAAAAATAATTCCAGTTGTTTGAAGATTTTCCAGAAGATCTTAGATGTTTGAGTGTGATGTATACACAACAGGTTGGTTCTGTAACATACATTTCAGTCACCTCCATTGCAGATATGCCAGATCTGCACCATTTCCCTCATTAAAATTTCTGGCCCCATCCCTAGAAGGATAGATAAGTAAAATGTGGAAGAGATGATACTACACAGTAGTCGCAATAGTAGTGACCCACATCTATATCTGACAAGTGAAACCTAGTAATAAATAGAATAAAATATATAGCACAATACAATGAAGATAAGTTATAAATACATACACACAATATTCTATCTCAAAGATACACACATGGGTGTGCACAAGACACGAGGTTGAGTGCACATAGTGGGGGAGGAGAGGGGAATGGGGATGGAGGATGACGTAGAGAACAAAACAACAAAATAAAACTAGAGAGGCACTTAGCATAAAGTGCACTGACGGTGCACCATGAACTGAGAAGTGTGATTACAGCAACACCTGAGGTCCAAACACCAACACAAAGCCAGAAAGGAAAGGAAGAAGGTTTATACCATGAAAAAGCAGAGCTCTGGACATTAAGAACCAATACTGAGGGCTTGAGCATGGAGGGGAGAAGGAGGTGGGAGGCTCAATAGAGAATCTGCAGAGAATTCTTCTGGAAAAGCAGGTGGAAAGGGAAATGAGGAAGACTGTTTATGGACCAAAGAGAGAGGACTTTGTGGCAATATTAATCAGGTGTTGAGAACTTTGGAGTCAGAGGTGACTACAAGCCCAGTTATACTACATACTGGACTGTGTGTCCTTGGCCAAGACATTTTAGTTTACTATATTTCCAGTTCTCTTCAGTAAAATGAGGATAATAACAGTCTCTCTCTCTCTTAGGATTGTAATGATTAAATGATATAATGCATTTCAAATAGGTATCATAGTGTCTGTGACATCATAAAAGCCAAATAAACATTATTGCAGTTGGGATTTTTGTATTAATAGTTGTATTGATATTGTCATAAGATTTATCTTGTCGTAAGATCATGGCTGGAGAACTTGCACTGGTGTGCTTTCTGGGCTACCACCCCTATTTCCAAAGCTTTATCTTGATGCTCTTTGATCCATCACAGTCTTATAATAGCTCACTGACGTGATCACTATGCTCTATTCTTACAAGACCACTGTTATAATCTTATATATTTGAAAAACAGTATGTTTTGAATTGGGCCTCCCAAAAAATATTTCTAAGTCCTAACCCCCAGTTCTTGTGGATGAGACCTTATTTACAAAAAGGCTTTTTGCAAATACAATTAAAGTAAGGTTCTTAAGATCAGATCATCCTGGGTTAGGAGGGATCCTAAATCTTAAATCCAACAATAGGTGCCCTTATACAAGACACACAGGAGAAAAACATGTGAAGGTAGTGGCTGAGATTGGAGCAAGGTGTCTACAAGCCAAGAATCATCAAGGATTGCAACAGCCATCCAAAGCTAGAAAAGTGGCATGGAACGGATTCTCCCTCAGAGCCACCAGAACAAACCAACCCTGCTGACACCTTGATTTCTGGCCGTAAGAACTATGAAAGAATACATTTCTGTTGTTTTAAACCACCAATTTTGTGCTAATTTGTTAGAGCAGCCCTAGGAAACTAATATAAGCAGTGTCCCCCCAAATTTCCCAGTGTGGTAAAAATTAAGGCCATTTGCTGTTTCTGCAGCCTGCCTGGTCAGCCAAGTAAACACCAGGAAGTGCTGCCTTGACCAGAAGACCAAGGAAATTCCTCTTTGCATTTCCTTTCCTCTTTCCTCACTGCTAGTGATTCCACATCCACCTGGAACCACCTCCTGACTTCGATTCTCCCATCCTCTCAGTGCCAGTTCAGTGCAGGGAGAACAGATGATGATGAAGGTAAAAGAGGAAGAAGGAGGGAAGCAGAGAAACAGGTACACCACCTCGCCTCCCATGATTACTCCTACGTCAGCTTTAGCATATCCTAAAGTTTCATTATAGAAACCCAATCTGCCAATATTAATATAAACTACCATACACTTCATACCTATCATATGCCAGGCTTCTTGACACTTGCTTGGCAAATATTATATAATTCAGTATGAGAACTTGGGGCAAGTATCATTGTCCCTAATTCCCAGGTAGGGAGTCAAACATTTTTTTAAAAGGCTTAAAATTTGCCCAAAGTCATATAAACTCTATATTTTCGGATCTAATATTCAAACCCAGGTCAGGGTGGCTCCAAAGATTATTCTCTAAGTATGTGCTTCACTACCGTTTCTAGAATTCCCTTTGAGAATGCCTAACAAGCAGGCAGCTACAGTCAAGTGTACCTAGGATGCACTTCAAGATCAGGAAGTCACTTTCTTTTTTTTTTTCAAAGACAGTATTATCTCTATTTAAAAAACAGATAGACATAGTAGCACTTACAAAACAAGAGTTCATAAAAGGCATTGTACATTGTCAACTGATAGTGTGAAAAGGGCAGATCCCTGGCCCGGCTGGTCATGGGCTCCGCATCACAACGCTTGTTCACAACCACCTGTTCCACTTGGTATGACACAAGCCAGAACACCCCTGGGGAGACCAACAGCAACAGTGGCACTCCTCAACTTCAAGCCTTTGTTACTTGAATCGTCAGCCAAGTATCACCCTCCTTAGCAGCTTCTGGAGCACTCATTGGTGTTTGGAGGTGGCTGGTATACTTGACCCACTGATTTAAAAAATCTAAGCATTCAATTAAAAAACACTTCTCCCTGTCCAATGCCATCCACAGAAATACTTCTGCTGTGGATGAGATGCACTCTTCCACTTCAATATCCATAAAAGCGAATGCACGCCTCCGTTGAAGCACACAGAAGAGATCTCTGAGCAGGCATTTCTGCACAATTGCCTTTGGTGGAGAATGTTAGTTGCAGTCACACTATTCCCTGCCCACTGCTCTGCTTCTTACTGCTCTGGGGTGAGGGGGACAGTGAGGACCCCAATGGGGAGATGAGAAACCTCTCCCACGGGAAGGAGGCTACCTTGCCCATCCTCCCAGGAGTTTTCCATACCTGAGGTAGGAGCTGGGGAAGGGAAATCATAACAGAGATTACTTTTGAATTTCCTAGTCACACGCACTCTGCCCTCTCAGTTCTGTGTCAGAGAATAAATAGGATCCCCTGCCTTCTTTTTGAGATGAGATCTCCTATGCTGTCCAGGCTGGACTTAAAACTCCTGGGCTTAAGCAATCCTCCCACTTCAGCCTCCTGACTAGCAGGAATTACAAGCATACACCACCATGCCTGGCTAATATGACTCCTTTTCTTTGATTTCTACCCAAAACAGAAGGCATAAAGGTTGAGTACAATATAACGTCAGACAAACAAAATTGGAACATTAGGTATTCCCTAAAGACTCCACACTTAGCTTCTCAAGCCCTTCTGCCTTAGGAATCCTCTGCAAATTCAATTCCCATCTTTCTTTTCAGAACACTTTAACTCTCTACTCCTGCAGCTTGGCTTGAACATATCACTGGTTTTCTAAGACCCATGAATGTGCTTTGCTCAGCAGTGGACCAGCTACTCTAAATTCCCTGGTTAGGTGTTCAGAAGAACAGGACAGAGTCCCACTTTCTTCTTTGTCCCTTTCCTCTCCCATGGCAGGTCCCAACAAAGTTTTATTTCTCTCACCTTTATAAAGTGTTTTACCTATCTTAAAAGTTAAATGCTGCTCATTGTAATTTGGAGTTTCATTTTTTTACAAAAACTGTCTCTTGCTAATACTTTAATTACTTATACCTTAATAAGTAATTACTTATACCTAATTACTTGTATCTCACTAATATGCTAATTACACAGAAAACATCTGTCTCTTTGAATGAAGATAGCAAAAGGTGCTCTTCCTAATTCTCCAGGGGCAGCGGCAAGCCAGTACAGCTCTTAGGCTATAACATACTGGAAGGAAAGTATCATATTCATCCCAAATCATGCTATAAATATTCTCTCAGGTTAACACTGCCCACAAAAGCTTTAGCGATAACAATTTGGTAGAGACAGGGGGGTAGGGGAAACATAGAGCAAAACCTTGGGGTGCTCTATTTCCCCAATGCAGAAAGAGCTAAGAAAGAACATTTCTACTATTTTTTTTAAAAAGGATTTAAGTGGTTTCTGAAACCAAGATTAATGTTTTACATAAGTTCAGCCTTCATGGATGCAAGAATTTTTATATCTGATTTCTGCTTTTCTCCAAATGATAGTCTCAGAACATTTTCTGAAATCTCAGAGGTAAAAGATCAAGGCAAGCCAGGACCTCCAGCATTTGTTAAAATGTTTTGTGTAATCCATCCGGTTTATTCTGCTCCAGGGCAGGCTGATTTTAATCCTCATATGCAGTCCATTGTGACCCTTCTGCCCACAAAGATAAGAGGAGTAAAGCTTTTACAATAATGTAATATCATATCTGGAAAGGATTCCACAAATCCTCCTGTAAGATTGCTGAAAAATCCAATTTAGCAAAAGCTTTACAGAGAGAGAGAGAGAGAGAGAGAGAGAGAGAGAGAGAGAGAGAGAATATAACCTCCAGTCTCTGAAGCTCCCGGTGGACAGGGGTCAGGGAAGAGACATGAACTTGTATTCCCAAAAAAACACAATATTTCAGAATGCAAGTCTTAGTTCAGTGAATTTTTTTAATAGACACTGAACAAGTTATTAAATGAGTATTAAGATCTTTAGACTCTTTTTTTCCCATTTGTTCTGCATCCCAGACTATCAAAATATAACGATTTTGGTTTACCTTATGAATCTCCCAATTTTTTTCTAGCAAAAATGTCTAGCTTTGACAAACTCAGTTGTGTCTTTCTTTCTCCTTTAAGATATATTATCATGATTTCAGAGTAAGTTCCAAAATGTTTCTGATTTTTAAGCTTGCTGCTTTATGCTTATAGTATTATCCAGATTTAATGGAGAATTAATAAACAAACACAAAACCAGTATGATGGTTTGCCGACCAACAGCAGTACAGATAAAAGCAGTCTGCTTCTCCTGGACAGATTTTGACCAACATTATCACAATGACCTTAGCCTATAAAGCAAAGTGATCAGCTTCCCCCAAAGCAGCTGCCCAACTACCTGCACAGGCTACTATTAACCTCTTTTCATTACTACATTTTTAATCTGCTTTGTGTGTGTCCCTAGTTATCTTTGGGTTGTGGGAAATGAGATGTACCAGTATAGCCACATGCATGGAACGAGAGAGGAAAGTGCTCGTGGTATGAGGGGGTCGAAATGGGGACCTTGCTTCCTATGACAGCTACAGTTGTATAAAGAAAATTCTCTCTTGTCTTTGGAGAGGACACACTCTTTATTTATCATTATGGTGAATTCTTTCCTGAAACCAGGTATTATTTGGTAACCTAGTTAGCCTTGCCCTGGTTTATCTGTTTTAAGTCTAGATCTTTATTGGTTGGATTTTGTTAGTCACAAATTCAGTCTTCATTCATCCCTTTCTGATCCCACCGCACACTCTACTGACAATTTCAGTCCTGTCATCTTCTTTTGCACAGACAACAAACTCACTCACATAAGCACAAAAGTTTTCTCTGTGCCTTTCATTCTTCATCCATCCTTTCCTGGGACATCTTCATTTTCCACATATTCTGACTTTAAAGCCCTCTAGCTTCACCTTTCGCCTTGTACTGTGCTTATTAGTTGGAATGTCTCGTTTCCCCAACTGGATGGTCATCTCAAAGGCCAGGGCCTTTTTTATCACTCAGAGCCTAGATAATAGGTTCTTAATCGGTATTTGTTGAATTTCAATTAGTGTGTTTCTCTCTTCATCACCCAAGCTTCCTCTCACATGCGTTCAAGCAAACTGAGTTTACAGCACAAAATCTAAATATTTTGTGTAGCATACAAGACTGACCATATACTTGCCCCCTGAATCAGCCTTATTTCCAAGCATTAATCTCTCTCATTTACCCCCAACTACCTGCCCAACCCATATACATTTTAAGTTACACTGATTAAGTAACAATCTACCACATTATTTTTAAAGACCTAATTGTGCCACCTCAGGCAGATTACTTACCTTCTCTAAGGTATAAGTGTTTATCTCAGTGATTAATTATATACTCAATTAATGTTGGTTTCCTTTTTCAAATCGTAGTCCTGCAAACCAATACTATCTCATGCATCTGTACTTTTGTACTTTCTCCCCCTTCTTTGAACACTCCCTCCCCTGATTGCTAATCTACTAACTCATTCTAATGACTCTAAATTTACATCTCTAATCCCAGATTCTCTCCTGACCCAAAAACCATACATCCAACTGCCTTGCTGGCATCTCCACCAAGAGACACTAGAAGCCCATGGCATTGGTCCAGAGGAAATATTATAGTGACCTGGATTAGAGTTGTAGCTGAAGATGGTCAAAAGAAGTAGAAGTAGAATTTGGGATATATTTTGAGAGTTGTATCAACGGGAGTGTCTGTAACATATTGACGCAGGTTAGTACACGTTATTAGAAGCCTAACACAAGATGAGATCACAAACTCAATTCCCTGTTAACACTGCTCCTCTTTATGGTTAAAGATCTGGTTAAAGGTGCCATAAGCTCATGTCTTACAATTGCATGTTTCTGGTTGTCAGGCACAGAAAGCTTGACTACGAATCACAAACCTATTATCACTAATGGAATACCAGAACATTTAAATTATTTTTTTTCAAATTTCAGAATATTATAGGGGTACACACATTTTGGTGACATAATTTGCTTTTGTACAGTTTGAGTCAAAGTTATAAGTATGCCCTTCACCCAGATTATGTACCTTGTACCCATTAGGTGTGAATTTACCTATTTACCAATTCCCTCTACCCTCCTCCCACCTACTTAATTTCCATTGAGTTTTCCTTCCCTATGTACACATAAGTGTTGACCGATTGTTTCTTTATCTCCTGAGAGAGTCCATTTTTAGAGATCACAGCTTGCATCTCTCCTTGTTAAAATTTCCACTCAAATGTCTCAGTTATCTCACACTTAACATGTCCATAACTGAACACTTGTATCTTATGCCATCCCAATCTGCCTTTTCTCCAGTGTTCATTATCTCAAAAATTACACCACCATCCACCCAGGGCCAGAAACTTGGGAGTCAACTTTAACAATTCTCTCCCCCCTACTACCTGGGTCCAGTTGATTACCACATCCTAATGGTTCTACCACTAAATTATAACTTGAAGTCAAATATTTATCTGCATTGCTATGACTACCACCCTAGTATAAACTAACATCATATCTCACAAAACTATCATAAATAATTGCTCTTTCTGCCTTCACTCTAGACTTTCTTCAATGCATTTTCTACACAGAAGCCAGAGTGCTTTTTTAAATGCAAATTGAATCATATCTCCCTCACTTTAAATTCTTCAATACTTTCTACCCTTCTTAGAATAAAATTCAAAATCCTCAACCTGACCTACAATATCACACATAGTTGGGCTCCTGCCTTCATTGAGTCTCTCAACACTTTCCTCCTTCCTCACTATGCTCCAGTCATACTAAGTTTCTCTCTGTTTTTGCTACATTCCATGATGTCAGCTCCTTATCTACACTCTCCTCTACTGTATTCTCAGCACCTAGGTAATGCTTGGCACGTATGTGTTCAATTAATATTTATTAAGTGTATAAAAGTGTGAATGGGTTTTCAGGATCATAACCTTTATGCCAGAAGAGGAGTTGAATCAATTATAATCCTTTTAGCTGCAAGTAATGGAGGATCCAACTAACAGAGGTCTAAACAATAAAGAATTTTATTGTATCACACAACTATTATAGAAGCCCAAAGACAGGGCAGCTTTGGGTCAGTTATTTCTGCTACATAATAACATCTTCAAGCCTCTATGTTCTTCTCTTCTCTCTCCTCTGCCATTCTCTGTATGCAAGGCCTCCTCTTATGGTCACAAGATGGCTAGAACATTTCAGACATCACAAGTAGATGACAACAGCCAGCTAATAATAGGAGTGTTTCCTCCATGCAGCTCTTTTTATCAATGAGGAAAGCCTTGCACAGTAACTCCTCAGCAGAATTACCCTCAGTTCTACAGGCCAAGAGTGATTTATTATACATGCACTCCCATTCCTAACCAAATCACTGGCGAAGGGAGTGAGACAACCACGACTGACTTAGACCACTTATGGTTTATACCCTGGAGCTGGGCAGACATTCACTTTTCTTAAGCAGTCGAAGGAAAACAAAAAAAACAAAATCAGAGCTTTGCCAACAGTGAAAAGCTGCATGATAGAGAGAAATGTGAAATAGGATTGACAAGAAAAAGGCTGTTAGATAGAAAACCAGCAGTGTCTGCCGCAAAAGAACATCAGCATCGACAGCAGCAGCAAAGTTCAGAAATAGTGTGGCCAAACCATATTCCTCTATTTAAGTGAGCAATTAGGACTTGAATCTATTTAAATCAACCTAAGCTGAATTCTAAAAACATTTTTGAGATGGTTAGCATGGTATTTCAGAGCACAGGGTCTGGTTTTGCCTAATTCTATTTCAACCCAAACAACTATGCTTTTTTTTTTCTGTTTAATATATTGAGGCTCCATAAAACATTTCATTTGAGAAAAAAAAATGAATCTATGGCTAAAAATAAAAGGAGTTTTAAAATTGCTTTTCTGATTTGTCTGATATTTTCTAAGAAATTGAGCCCCGGAGAGGTAATATCAACTGCGTAAGTCACTTATTGGGCAAACATCCTGGTAAAACAGGTCATCTGCAAGAACCCAAGTTACAGAGCAAAGCAACAGGCCAGATCAAAGACACCAAAAGCCAAAGCTGATGATGTCAGGTAACGCTGTGCTTCGGCCATGGCAGACGTTAGGTGACATGGCTTCCAGGTAAAGGTAACAGCTGATGAGAGGGGAATTGAGCATTGAGATGAGGCAGCAATTTCCATGTGGCTCCTGGCCCTCCTCCTCTAACATCCCTCCTCCATCTGTCCATAGCTGGCTCTTCTACCTGCTCTTTAAATGTTGATCTACCACAATCTCTGCTTTCCATACTTCTTGCCTCTCATGTTTTCTTTCTCCAGCTTCCACTACCAAATTTTTGCTAATAAACACTAATCTCCAGCACTTCTTTCCTAAGCTTCAGATTTGAACTTGCAAACACTCACGGGTCATCTCCAACTACGTAAGCCACAAACACCTCCAAATCCACACATCTGAAAATTACACCCAGCACCTATTGGCTCCTGCTCCCCACCTGTTCTCATTCCTCCTCAGGTGCTCCCAACATCAGTAAAATGTTTCCCCATCAATTAAGCACCCAGGAAAGACACCTGGCCCGTCAGCGTCCAGTCCTCTCTTTTCACTCACACTTCAAAAAGTCGTCAATAATGTCGCTTCTGACACCCAAATTTCTCCCACACCAACTCCTTTCCGCTCTACCCCTGCATGTTAATCTCATCATTTCTTACCTAGTTTTTTGCAGTACCCTTGGCGGTACATCTCTCTGTGATCAGTCCTCCATACTGCAACGGCAATGCTATCTCCAAAACAAACATGCAAAGTTACTTTCTTTCTTGAATGTTTTTTTCCAGAGCTACAGGATAAAGTTCAAACTCCTTGGGGTACACTACCAGCCCCATCATGCTATGGCTCTCACTCCCTCTCTGGCCTAATCGTTCTGCCTTTCCTACTCGTGGGGAGAGGTAGCCTGACATTGATTTAGAGTCCAGGCTTTGAAGTCAGACCCCTTGAGATTGAATCTTGGCTTTGTCACTTACTGAGTTAACGTGAGAAAATCACTTACCCTGCCTGTGCCTCTGACTTCCATTGGTAAAGTGGAGAGAATAATATTCCCTGAAGATTAAGTGAGGTAACATACGTAAATTATGTGGAAGAGTATTTGGTATGTAGTGAGTGCTCAATAGTAGTTACTATCACTAACTTTAAAATTATCAAATAAATTCATCTAAATCTGATGTTTTATTTCTGTCTCTATTCATCTTCCTTAAATCCCCTTCCCTGTTTTGTTTGCCAAAGTCCTTCTCCCTGTTCAAAAGTCACTTCTACTGGACTCTTAAAAGTTCAGAAACAGGGCGGGGCTCATTGGCTCACACCTGTAATCTTAACACTCCAGGAGGCCAAAGTGGGAGAATTGCTTGAGCTCAGGAGTTGGAGACCAGCCTGAGCAAAAGTGAGATCCAGTCTCTACTAAAAATAGAAAAATTAGCCCAGCCTCGTGGCATGCACCTGTAGTCCCAGCTACTTGGGAGGCTGAGACAGGAGGATCACTAGAGCCCAGGAGTTTGAGGTTGGGGTGAGCTATGATGATGCCACTGCACTCTACCCAGGATGAAAGAGCAAGACTCTGTTTCAAAAACAAAAACTTCAGAAACAAATTCTTGAGCCTGTGTCTCCATTCAATAAAAAGGGAGATTAAAAATTTATGGAAAACTTATTTCAGATTGCAGAACCACTATAAAGAAATTCTTCATCATTTATTCATTTATTTATTCAACAAGCATTTGTTGAGCATCTATTACAGGCACTACACTAAGGGTAGGGATTACAAAGATGATTAACACACTACCCAAAGGAACAAAAGACATTCTATAAAAAAGACATCTGCACTAGAATGTTTATAGCAGCATAATTCACAATTGCAAAGATGTGGAAACAGCCCAAGTGCCCATCCGTACATGAGCAGATTAATAAAATGTGGTATATGTATACCATGGAGTTCTACTCAGCCACAAAAAACAATGGTGATCTAGCACCTCTTGTATTATCCTGGATAGAGCTGGAGCCCATTCTACTAAGTGAAGTATCCCAAGAACAGAAAAACAAGCACCACATGTACTCACCAGAAAATTGGTACTAACTGATCAACACTTAGGTGCACACATGGAAATAATATTCATCGGATGCTGGGCAGGTGGGAAGGGGGTGAAAAGGATGAGTAAATTCACAACTAATGGGTGCGGAGCTCACTGTCTGGGGATGGGCATGCTTGTAGCTCTGGCTTGGGCAGTGCAAAGGCAATATATGCAACCAAAATGTTTGTACCCCCATAATATTCTGAAATTTAAAAATAAAAAAATAAAATTTAAAGTTAAAACTTCAAAGTTCAAAGTTTAAGTTAAATAGCTGTTCCCTTGAAAATCCACCAGTTGTTGGTCCTGTCCCCACTTGGATATCATGATGTCTGCATGTAGAAAGTATACAACAAATGTTTATTATATTTTAAATAGATATTAATTTGTGTTGGGTCTTGGATAGTTGTTAACATCACTTCTTCCCCACAAAGCCAAGACCAGTACCCCAAAGTACATCTTCTTTCAGACTCACATCACTGCCTATCTATCCCTGGAAAGCCTTACTTTGTTCCCATGTACAAATCCCTGACCTTTGTTGGAATGACAAGTCTCTCCAGACTCAAATTCAGGACTTGTTTAGACTAGGATTCACAACAAGTCACATCAGCCCTGATCAGGTGCTGGCCTCATCATGCTCATTATTGTTCCATTTTTCTGATGCAATAGAAATTTCTCAGTCCTAAAATAATGATCAAACATCCTCCAAGTAGCCTTAATATTTTCTCTTTGAATAGATAAAGACCTATAGTCACAGAATCATTTCAATAAACTACAAAGAGAATGTTCAGTAAAGGGTTAATTCAGACCTGGTTGTTCAAGCCCTGCACATGCCAAAGAAAGGCCTGTCCTCAGGAGGACTGGTTCTTGGCCAGATCCTAGGAGACAACCTCTGAGCCCCTGGAATATCCTGCCTGATAAGAGTTTTTATATTCCTGAGACCTTGGGCCAGGCTGTATCAGTTTGACCAGCTGGTTTATGCTAACATGACTTGATATGCCTGTTTTTGTATGCCTGAGGTCCTGGACCATGCTGGATCAGTTTGATCTTTTGAAGGCTGGAAACTAAGTAACTAACGTCAGTAATGTTGGTGCTACATAACTATGAGACTGACCTGTAAGCTAAAAACACTGGACACCAAGGCTCAGGTAAGCTTCCCGGTTGACATCAGTTCCCATGTGTTGTTAATAGCTGAGAGAATTAAGTGCATCCATGTGACTCCACTGGGAGAAGACACTTGGAATCTAGTTCCTGATTTCTCCTGGTCTTTACCCATTTGCCTTTTACCTTCACTGATTTTAATCTGTATCCTTTGACTGTAATACATAATAACTGTGAGTATAACAGCTGTTCTGAGTCCTGTAAGTCCTTCTAGCAAATCAAGTCTGAGTGTGGTCTTGGGAACCTCTTGTTCAGAGTCACTTTAAGTGAATACCAAAATGAGTGAAAGAAGCCAATTATATTAGTATTTTTAAACCTGTATATTTTTGGTACTCAGAACACTTTTTGTTTTATATAGATCTATCCCATTATCTTGTTTTCACCTCTACATCAAATCTGCAAAACAAATTGTATCTAGACAAATTTTAAATGCCCAAATGCATTGACAAAAAATTAAACCTGTAATGTAGGAGAAAACATTTGCAAACTACACATCTGACAAAGGACTAATATCCAGAATCTGCAAGGAACTCAAACAAATCAACAAGAAAAAACAAATAACCCCTTAAAAAGTGGGCAAAAGTTGTGAACAGATTTTTTTCAAAAGAAGATAGACAAATGGTCAACAAACATGAAAAAATGCTCAACATCACTAATCATCAGAGAAATGCAAATTAAAATCACAATTAGATACCACCTCAATCCCATCAGAATGTCCATTTTTAAAAAGTCAAAAAACAATAGATGCTGGCATGGATGCAGTGAAAAGGGAATGCTTATACACTCTTGGTGAGAATGTAAATTAGTACAACCTCTATGGAGAACAGCATGGAGATTCCTCAAAGAACTAAAAGTAGACCTACAATTCAATCCAGCAATCCCGCTACTGGATATCTACCTAAAGGAAAAGAAGTCATTTATATCAAAAAGACACCTGCACCTGAATGTTTTTCACAGCACAATTCACAACTGCAAAAATATGCCATCAACCCAAGTACTCATAAACTGAGGAGTAGATAAAGAAAATGTGGTAAATATATAATATGGAATACTACTCAGCCATATGAAGGAATAAAACAATGTCTTTTTCAGGAACTTGGATGGAACTGGTGATCATTATCCTAAGTGAAATATCTCAGGAACAGAAAAACAAATACCATATATTCTTACTTATAAGTGGGAGCTGAACAATGTGTATATATGGTCACACAAAGTGGAATAATGGACATTGGAAACTAAGAAAGGGAAAGT
The DNA here is from genome assembly GCA_008086735.1 of Cheirogaleus medius. Taxonomy (NCBI): domain Eukaryota; kingdom Metazoa; phylum Chordata; class Mammalia; order Primates; family Cheirogaleidae; genus Cheirogaleus; species Cheirogaleus medius. The sequence goes on along the minus strand of VBSM01002121.1, from coordinate 5,856,937 downwards.
TGTGGGGAGGTGAGGGATCAAAAACTACCTATTGGGTACAATGTACACTATTCGAGCAAAAATTTTACCACTATATAATTCTTCCATGTAACAAAAAACACTTGAACCCCCTAAATCTTTCAAAAGAAAAAAAGAAAGAAAGAATTCAACCTCTACAGATTTAGCAAAAGGAAATGCTTACACATGTTTGCAAGGATATGTATATAAGGTTATTCACTCCAGTATTACAGTAATAGTAAGAAACCAAAGGTAACTTATATGTCCTTCAATACAGAAATGTTACAACACATAGTAGAATACCCTTACTATGGAATTTTATGTAACTGAGAACAGATATCAAGTGAAATCCAAGAAATATTGTTGGGGATAAAAGGCAAATATGCAGAATACAGTTCATTTTTGTAAAAACAAAAAAAAAATCCTAATTGTTTGTGTATACATAGAAAAAGAGCCTGGAATCTCATCAATCTGATGCCAGTGGGTACCATGGAACAAGGAAGGAAGAGTAAAGTAAAAGGCGATTTCTTCAATGATATTTAAATATTTTTCAACTGACACATGACATTTTTGTAATTTTGATAGATTTGAAAGTCTCAAACATCCCAACTTTTAACCACTTTTCTTTTATGTACAATGGCAAAACCACCCGACACTAGTCAGCAATGTTAGAATTAGTGTTACATTGAGACCCACCTCTACCTCTCTCTGGGGAAATTCCACCTGAGCTGTGGAAATGAGATGAGATCTGATTCACCAGGTATGAGATCAGGTAGGGGGAAGTAGGCTGGCAGACATCCTGCAAGAGAATGAAGCACCTTGGCGAGTGCTCATTTGACCTTGCTGTAGCTTGTCATAAAAAACTTGAAAAGCAGACAGGTATGGTGGCTCACCCCTATAATCCTAGCACTCTGGGAGACCAAGGTGGGAAGATCGCTTAAGCTCAGGAGTTCAAGACCAGCCTGAGCAAGAGCTAGATCCCATCTCTACTAAAAATAGAAAAAATTAGCCAAGCGTGGTGGTGTGCACCTGTAGTCTCAGCTACTGGGGAGTCTGAGGCAGGAGGATCACCTGAGCCCAGGAGTTTGAGGTTGCTGTGAGCCAGGCCGATGCCACGACACTCTAGCCTGGGTGACAGAGCAAGACCCTGTCTCAAAAATAATTTTTTTTTAAACTATACAGTTAGATAGAACAAGTAAGCTCCAATATTTGATGGCAGAGTAGGGGGCGACTGTAGTTAGCAACAACCAAGTATATTTCAAATTACCTAGAAGACAGGAATTGAAATGTTACCAACACATGAAAATAAGAGATACTAAAGGTGATGGATACCCCAAATACACTGACTTGATCATTATATATTCTACACATGTAACAAATACATGTATCCCATAAAAAACATGTAAAACATTTTGTATCAATAAAAACAAAACAAAACAAAAACTAAGTATATATGCCCTAGTTTTCCTTGGTCATAAAAAACCCTAAGTAGGAATTCCTCCCATGAACCCTTTCTCTACACCCTGCAAGGCTACAGGATTCCCCCAATTGAGGAGCAGTCTGAGTACTGAGTGTGGGCTGTGAGCCTTATGGGGTGATAAAGAGCACCTTCCTACGTTCCTACCCAGCCATCTGGCAGCATGACCTTGTGCAAGCCCACCACCACTCCAAATCTGTCTTCTTTACCTGTATCACAGGGACATGAATAGATCCCCTCTAATGTCTTTTATAGCCCTACCATTCTAAGGTATTATCACAATACCTTAGCTCCATTTTCCTTCACCTGGACACACCTTCTTCCCCTCTACATAGCTATGACTTCCAACCAGACACCCTTGCCATTCCCACCAAAAGAAGGAAAGGGCAGGTATATGCAAAATGTTGGAGAAGGATCATACACAACTCATTTAGCATGAAAATAAATAAATATGTTAAATACTGTTCCATATTTAAAATAAAGCTGCCTGTTCATTTAAGTTGTATCATATAATTCTAATTCTGACACAGCAATTTATGTCTTTTGATGTCTATCAAGAAGATGAATTAAAACTTTAGTTAATGAAAAGCAAATGTTTTATATTTATATGCCCTCTTTAATCTTTTGTATGAAAAAGGAGGGAACATTAATCTCTGACAAAAGAGGAAGGCTCAGTGTAGAGAGGATAAGGAGTATGTCTCAATGTTAACCGAAATGTAATTCAAAGAGCTGGTGATCATATTTAATTTCTAGGACCAATTTCTAGATATTCCTAATATTTATTTTTGTCTCTCAATTTGAAGTCCCATCGGGAAATAAAAGAAGAAAAAGATTCATTTATGGTCCTCATTACCAGAACAAATTGAGTCTCATTATAAAATGTTCACATTTTTCTACTGTAATTAGAAGTTCACAAGAAGGCCAAAGGCACACTGCTAAATTTGACTGGCTTAAAAAAATAAAAAAATAAAAAAAAAGAAGGCCAAAAGCAAAAGATTAATGTATCACAAATGAGGGCCACTCTGCAATGCAGAAAGACCACCCCACCACCCAGGCATGACATAACATGATCCAATGCCCAACTCTCAACAAATTGCAACACCTATGCTGTACCACTAATTCTATTTTCAAAAAAGCTTACTGTTACAAGTTTTTGCATTCTGAAATTTAACATACATACTATTTCACTGTTACAGTTACAGATCCCTGAAGTCACGGGTCATGGGAAAATACTGGCAAAATCTGCTCTCTAGCACTGCATAGGCAATTGATATCAACAATATGTATAGTGTCCTCGAAGCAGCTTTTGTGCTTCAAATTGCTTACTGAAGGAGTTAATTTTAAGTTAAACACCAATAACATTAATCTTAAAAAATAATCTTAAAAAACTATACACATAGCAACTATTAATAAATACAGCAATTATTAAGGTGATGTTATATGAAGCTGTAATTAGCTGATGAGCACATTTATGGAACAGCTGAGAACCAGCAGACTGTTAAGATCTGAGGTAGGCACAAAACATGTAGATGAGAAAAGTACTTTATCTTTAAGAAATTTTCCATCTACGTTGGCCCAGAGCATGAGAGATAATGCTGTCATTTGCTAAGAAAAGGTACAAACTGTCTGAAATCAAATTGAAAATGTAAATGTTGAGAGTCCATCAGAGGAAGGTGTGAATCAACCCAGAAAGTGTTAAGCATGTATGGTTACACACTCAGAGTAGCTTGGTTAGGAGAGGGATGAGACAAATGGGAACATTTTACGGCATAGGGGAAATAGCAAGGGTCTCAAACTTGGAGATTAAAATCTTAAATAGCAATAGGAATTTCAGATAAACACAGGAATAAACAACTTTTTGGTAGAATCTTTCTCATTAATTCTTCTTTAATCATTGTCTGTGTAAATAAATGAAAAAGTTGCTGTCAATGATACTCAAAGTACTTAGAAAAGAGACTTTGAACAAGGATAAGGGTAGCGTAGTTAAACATTCACATTATAAGGGGATTCCAGAAAAACCTAGAGTGCTCTGAGTATCTCGTGCACATATTCACACTTTGGGTTCCACTTGGGAAATTCTAACAATGTAGAATGTTAGAATCTATCATCAATCCTTCAGATTTTCTGTGATTAACCCCAGAGTAGCCACTCCTTACCTGGCTGGTGTTCCCAAACACTTATAAATAGTTATACCTGAACCTGAGTCATACAAGAAAAGAAAAGGCTGAAAGTTACTTGTATAAATAAATCCTTGATCTCAGCTTCTTTTATTTTCCTTGTTGCTCTCACTTAAAAGTACATTCAAAGGCTTCTGATAGCAGCCATAATGGAGAAGCTGGTGTCAAATTAATCATTCCACTTGAAAATAAATTATACAGGAGCTTTTCAGTTTAATATAGTCCCATTTGTCTATTTTTGTTTTAGTTGTCTATGGTTTTGAGGTCTTAGCCATAAAATCTTTTCCCAGACTAATGTCCTAAAGTATTTTCCCTGTTTTCTTCTAGTAGAAGAAGTTTTGGGTCTTACATTTAAGTCTGCAATACATCTTGAGTTGATTTTTGTATATGGTAAGAGATAGGGATCCAGTTTCATTCTTATGCATATGGAGATCCAATTTACCAACACCATTTAATGAAAAGGGTGTCTTTTCCCCAGTGTATGCTCTTGGCACCTTTGTTGAAAATCAATTGGCTGTAAATACGTGGATTTACTTCTGGGTTCTCTATTCTGTTCCAATGGTCTGTGTGTCTATTTTTATACCAAAATCATGCTGTCTTGATTAGTATAGCCTTGTAACATATTTTGAAGTCAGGTAATTTAATTCCTCCAACTTTGTTCTTTTTGTTCAAGATTGTTTTGGCTATTCTGGATTTTTTCAGTTCCATGCAAATTTTAGAGTTGTTTCTTCTATTTCCATGGAAAAAATGACATTGATATTTTAATAGGGATTATATTGAATCCATATATTGCTTAAGGTGATATGGTCATTTTAATGATATTAATTCTTCCAATCCATAAGCATGGGATGTCTTTTCATTTGTTTGTGTCCTCTTCTATTTCTTTTATCAATGTTTTGTAGTTTTCCTTGTAGAGATTTCTTACCTCCTTGGATAAATTTATCCCTAGGGGTTTTATTATATCTTTTTTTGCATCCTAGGTATCTTTTTGATGTGCTGCTTAATTCAGCTTGCTAGTATTTTGTTGAGTACTTTTGCATCTATGCTCATCAGGTTTATTGACCTGTAGTTTTCTTTTTTGTTGTATCCTTGTCTGGTTTTGGTGTCAGGATAATGCTGGCTTCATATAATGAATTAGAGAGAATTCTCTTCTCTTCAATTTTTTGGAATAGCTTGAGGATTGGTATTAGTTCTTTTTTATATGTTTGGTAGCAAATCCTCCTGGTCCTGGGCCTTTCTTTGTTGGAAAACTTTATATTACTGATTCAATCTTGCTATTCATTATTGGTCTATTCAGGTTTTCTATTTCTTCCTGATTCAATCTTGGTAGGTTGTATGTTTCCAGAAATTTATCCATTTCCTCTAGGCTTTCCAGTTTGTTAGCATATAGTATAAGTTGTTCAAAAGCTTCCGCACAGCAAAGTAAATAATCAACAGAGTGAAGAGACAATCTGTTGAATGGGAGAATATATTTGAAGATTATTAATCCAATAAGGGACTAATACTCAGAATATACAAGGAACTTAAACAACTAAACAATAAAAAAAGACCATTGGAAAGTGAGCAAAGAACATGAATAGACAATTCTCAAAAGAAAAAATACAAATGACCAAGAGCTATATGAAAAAATGCTCAACATCACTAATAATTAGGGAAATGTAAATCAAAATCATAATGACATATCATCTTACCCCAGTTAGAATGATTATTATTAAAAAGACAAAAAATAACAGATGCTAATGAGGATGTGGAGAAAAAAGAATTCTCATGCACTGCTGGTGAGAATGTAAATTAATGCAACTACTATGGAAAACAGTATGGAAATTTCTAAAGAAAACCTAAAAATAGAACTACCATACAATCAAGCAATCCCACTACTGGGTATCTCTCCAAAGGAAATAAAATCATCATATCAAAGGGATACCTTCACTTGCATGTTTGTTGCAGCACTATTCACAATAGCAAAGATGTAGAATCAACCTAAAAGCCCATCAATTGGCCGGGCACGGTGACTCACGCCTGTAATCCTAGCACTCTGGGAGGCTGAGGCTGGAGGATTGCTTGAGCTCAGGAGTTCGAGACCAGCCTAATCATGAGTGAGACCCCATCTCTACTATAAATAGAAAAAAATTAGCCAAACAACTAAAAATAGAAAAAAAAATTAGCTGGGCATGGTGGCACATGCCTGTAGTCCCAGCTACTTGGGAGGCTGAGGCAGGAGGATCGCTTGAGCCCAGGGGTTTGAGGTTGCTGTGAGCTAGGCTGACGCCATGGCACTGTAGCCGGGGCAACACAGTGAGACTCTGTGACAAAAAAAAAGAGCCCATCAATTGACAAATAGATAAAGAAAATGTGGTATAGCTATACAATGGAATACTATTCTGCCATAAAAAAGAATGAAATCATGTCATTTGCAGCAACATGAATGGAACTGAAGGTCATTATGTTAAGTAAAATAAACCAGGCATAGAAAGACAAATATCACATGTTCTTACTCATATATTGGAGCTAAAACAAGTTGATCTCATAAAGGTAGAAAGTAGAATGATAGATACTAGAAGCTGGGAAGTGTGGGTAGGTGAGAGGGGGAGAGGAAGAGAGGTAGGTTAATGAGTCCAAACATACAGTTAGATCAAAGGTATAAGTTCTGTCTTTCAGCAGCAGAGTAAAGTGACTGTAGTTAACAACAATGTATTATATATTTCAAAGTAGTTAAAAGAAAAGACTTGACTTCTTCCCAATACATAGAAACGACAATCACTCAAAGTTATAGACATCTCAAATACCCTGACTTGATCAGTCAGGTTCTGATGCATGTTCTATGCATGTTACACATTCTATGCATGTTACAAAATATCACATATACCCTATAAATATGTAAAATATTATGTATCAATTAAAAATTTAATTTAAAAAATCCCAAATCTACAAGACTACAGTAAAAATTAAATAAATTATAAAACCTGGACAAAATGTTTTAAAATAATTATTTGTAGGCATTGGCAGGGAATGAGCAAAGGCAACATTTCAGCAGCTTCCATGTATAAAAGAAGGAAAACAGAATTGGTGAGTTCCCAGAAACATACAACCTACCCAGGTTGAATCGTAAGAAAATCTGCACAGATCAATAACAAGCAAGGATATTGAATATGTAATAAAAACATTTCAAAAAAGAAAAGCCCAGCCTGAAAAGAAAGCCTGATGGCTTCATTGGTAAATTTTACCAAACATTTAAAGAAAAATTAATGCCAATACTTCTCAAACTTTTCCAAAAAATTGAAGAGGAGGGAATACTTCCAAACTCATTCTATGATACCAGAAGTACCCTGATACCAAATCCAGAGAATGACACTACAACAAAAGAAAATTATAGGCCAATATCTCTGAAAGACATAGATGCAAAAATCCTCAAGAAAATACTGGCAAACTAAATTCATAAGACATTAAAAGAATCACACACTACAATCAAGTAGAATTTATTCCTGTGATACAAGGATGATTCGATATATACAAATCAATAAATGTGATGCATCACATTAACAGAATGAAGAACAAAAACCATATGATCATCTTAATAGATGCAGAAAATACACTTGACAAAATTCAACATCCTTTCATGATAAAAACTCTCAACAAATTAGATGTAGAAGGAATGTACTTTAACTTAATAAAGGCCATATATAACAGCCCCACAGAGAACATCATACTCAATGGTGAAAAGCTAAAAGCTTTTTCTGAAAGATCAGGAACGAGAGAAGGATACCCATTCTTGCCACTTTTATTCAACATAGTACTGGAGGCTCTAGGCAGAGTAATTAGGCAAAAATTAAAAGAAAGAAAGAGAAAGGAAGAAAGGAAGATTGGTCCAAATTTGAATAGAAGAAGTAAAATTATCTATTTGCAGATGACATGATCTTATATGTATAAAACCTTAAATAGTTCATTACATCTAAACTGTTAGATCTAATAAACAAATTCAATAAAGTTGCAGGATACAAAAGCACTATACAAAAATCAGTAGTATTTCTATACACTAACAATAAACTATCCACAAAAAATAAATAAAACGATCCAATTTACAATAGCATCAAAAAGAATAAAATATTTAGAAATAAATTTAAACAAAGAGGTAAAAAAAATCTACACTGAAAATTATAAAACAATTTCTTATGAAAGAAATTGAAGAATACACAAATAAATAGAAAGATAGCTCATGTTCATGGGTTGGAAGAATTAACATAGTTAAAATGTCAATGCTACCCAATGCAATCTACAGATTCAATGCAATCCCTATTAAAAAAATCCAATGTAATTTTTCCAGAAATAGAAAAAAGCACTTTAAAATTTATATGGAACCACAAAAGACCCCAAATAGCCAACAAAGCTGGAGCCATTACACTACCTGATTTCAAAACATACTGCAAAGATATAGTGATCAAAACAGACATTTAGACCAACTAACCTATCCGGTACAATGAACACTATTCTGATGATGGGCACCCTAAAAGCCCTGACTTCAGCATTCTACAGTTCATCCATGTAACAAGAACACTTGTACTCTCCAATATTTTGAAATTAAAATTATTTTTAAAAAAGAAAGAAAAAGAGGTGATGTGAGTGAAGTGAAACTGTTCTTCTTACCCTCTTCAATGTGTCTATTCTTGGATGTTTTGCTCTAATAGCCTGCTGGAACTTCTCTGCTTGACCCCCAGACCCTCACAGTGGCACTATCCACTGTGGGTAGTTGTCCAAATCAATACTGCTATGGAACGATGACAGCAGGAAGCACCTATTCACCATCTTGCTGACATCGGCCCCCATCATTTTTCTAAAATTACCTCCACCAAGGTTACACACGACCCTATGGTCACTAATGCCAGTGGAGACTTGTGACTTCTTCGACACACCGTTCTGCTGCCCCTGATCCTGTCCACTGCTCCTTATGGGTGAAGCTCCTGCCTGGGCTTGCAGGGCAGCACTCTCTCTGGGTGTTCTTCTTCTCCCCAGCGGCTTCCAGACTGGCTCCTCTTTATCTACTTGCCGTGTGAGCAGCTGTATCTCCCAGGAACTCATCTTCGGCTTCTTACCTCACATTTTTCCCAGGCCCGTACCAGTGACTCCAATGATCACTATGTTGATGATTTTCACATTGAAATATACATGCTCCCTTGTGCCTGATTTCCAGTCAATCCCACCATTTTGACTTCCTATTGAACGGCAGAGGAGTGTGGTGATTAACAGCATGGATTTGGGAGCCAGAATGCCTGGGCTGGGGGGCCTTGGAGAAATCACCGAGGCTCTCTCTGAGCCTCAGTTTTCACATCTGTAAAATGGAGGCGGGAGTAAGACAGTGCCTATTTCATAGCATTCTTTGTTTCCTAAATCCCTCCCCGATATACAAATTCTCTTCCTCTCTAGTGCCAATATCCTATCTGATTCCAACTACCAGGCCATACTTACCTCTACCTTTATTTCTGGACATTTCTCCCCTACCTCCCCACTCTACCCTTTGACTCCACAACAGAAACTGAAATCCAGTTTTTGGTTCCTTAACAATGTCATGCTCTTGCTTCAGAGCCCTTAATTTCTTTTCTGGCTTATTCTGCCTGGAATCTTCTTCTTTCATTCCTCTCTACCTAGAACATCTAATCCCTACGCTCATGCAGGGACACTATACGTGGTTGTACAGGTTGTGCACAGAAGAACTTTAGAAGACTCCATGCACATCATAGTCTATGTGGCCAGAATTCCCTGGAGTTGTCTAGGGTCTACACAGTCTTATGTGATGACCTTGTCCCACTCTGCTTTATTCAGATACCTTTCACTCTTTCTTCAAGTCTCTGCTCAGAGGTCCCTTCCTTCAGGATGCTCTTCTGGACTCCTCTCTTGGTTATATTTAGTGTCAGTTTTCTGCTGTCCCTATTTTCTGCCCTCCTTTGACACCCCATGCTATTCATCACAGCCCTTTTCACAAAATGTTGTAACCATCTGCTTTCTTGGGTTAGACCCCACTGGACTGGTAAGGTTTCAACACGTCCAAACCAAACTCAATAACTCCTCTTCAGCCCAAGCCCACTTGCCCAGACATTCACTATCACCCAAACTTCCCTTCTTCTGTATTCTCTATTTACATGGAATCATCTATTCACCCATTTTTCAACCCATCCTCTGACAATTTTCTCATCTTCTAGCCATAAATTAATTAGCACCCATTGGACTTTTATATACCATGACCTCAAATTCCGCCTTAGTTAAATTGTAATCATTTGTTTATGTGCTAATCTCTCTATAGACCATGAACTTAATAAAGGCACAGAACTATTTCCTTATCACCAGCACCTGTTACACTGCTTGAAATTGTGCTGAATTAAGTTAGCATATTTAAATATATAAAAAATAAATAAATATAATAAAATCTGTAGGATTTAGAATAAACTATAAATCTAAATAAACCATTTGTTAGGACTTCAATTCATTCCTATGCCTTGGGACCTTGATTCTTTTCATTTTAATATATTTTATTCATTTAAAATATTGATTTTCATTTAGAAAAATACTGGATTGTGAATTTTTCTATAATCAAATGAACATAATTGCTCATATAAGTAAAAATAATTTTAGTATACACTCACATATGTTACTACTTGCAAAATCTATATCAGTGCTGAACATTTAACTGGCATAAAACAAATATTGGCAATTACGGCATGAAAAGGACATTGCCTTGAAAAACACTGTATGTAGCAAGGCAATTTAAAAATAAGCTCAAAATTCTAAAAACAGTTCTTTTAAGTAAATTCCATCTCTCTTCTGCTAACAAAACATTCTTATTACTTATAGATGTAAAAAACATAGATGTTTCCTTTCAATAATAAAGTCTCCCCTCCCAAGGGGAAAAAAAAACTACTGTGTTTGAGTCAGGGCTCTGACATTTACTAATTTGGGGGTCTTGGGTAAATAAATCTTGCGATGCCTTACTTTTCTTATATGTAAACAAAAAGGAAGTAATAGTAATATGATCTCGCAAAGTTACATATCAAGATTAGATGAGACTTGGTATATGAAAACGATGTCTAAACTGTAAAGTGCTAGGTCACCACTATTATCACTGTTAATATGATTCCCACCAGAATAATCACTTTCTAAAATGACTCAGTCCCTAAGTGAATTCCATTATCATATCCCTATGTCTCTTTATCACTAGAGCTGACTCTGGAGGATAAAAGTGGCATTATCTTGAAAGTAGAAAATAAAATATAGTGTGTGTAAACAAAATATATTTGCACATTAGTATTTAAGTGTACATTGTACATTAGGCATTTTAAAGATTTTTAGAAAATAAAGCCATAGGAAGCCAATGCTTCAAAAGTATAGTATAGAGCAGGGATCCGGAAACTTTTTCTGTCGAGTGACAGATAGTAAATATTTTCACTTTGAGAGCCATATGGTCTCTGTCACAACTACGCAACTCAGCTGTTATGTAAAAACAGCTATAAACAATATGCAAATAAATATGACTATGTCCCAATAAATCTTTATTTATGCATACTAAAATTTGAATTCTATGTAATTTTCACGTGTCTTAGTTTGCTCAGGCTGCTATAACAAAATACTTTAGACTAGGCAATCTATAAGCAACAGACATTTATCGTTCACTGTTCTGGAAGCTAGAAAGTACAAGATCAAGGCATGTGTGGGTTCAGCGTAGGGTGAGGGCTCGTTCTCACAGATGGCGCCCTCTATATGTCCTCACATAGCAGAAAGGTCAACCTCCCTCAGGCCTCTCTTACAAGGACACTAATCCCATCCATGAGGGCTCTACCCTCACGATCTAATTGCCTCCTAAGGTCCCCACTTCTTAATACTATCACATTGGGGGTTAAGTTTCAACACATGGGTTTCAGAGGAACACAAACATTCAGAACAAGGCAACATGTCATAAAATATTATTCTTTGCATTTTTTCAACTATTTAAAAATGTAATTTGGCCAGGATTGGTAGTTTTCTAAATTCAAATAATTTTCAAATTATATTACAAGTAAAATTCTTGATTGCTCCTGGGAGCATTGTCAGAGGACATTTGGATGTAGTTATTCTAAGGAAAAGCCATTGTCTGCATTAACTCAAGGTCCATCAAAACGGTACTTGTGCATGTTCTATATTATATCATTCACCTTCAAGTGGCTTATCACGGAATCTGGAAAGACTTACACATCTTGAATGTTTGTTATAAATTTTCATCTGCAAAATGTTTCCACCCTGGTCATGTATTATATTACCCAGATGACATGATGAGAGTATGGTTTGGAAAGTCACTCAAAAGAGGGTTGCTATGTTCTGAATGTTTGTTTCCCCCCAAAATTCATGTATTGAAATATAATCACCAATGTGATGATGTCAGGAGGTAGGGACTTTGGGAGGTGATTAAGCATGAAGCCAACCATAGATGTTGGTGTGGATGCAGAGTGAAAGGAATGCTTATCCACTGTTAGTAAGACTTCATATTAGTACAACCTCTATGGAAAATAGTATGGAGATTCCTCAAAGAACTAAAAGT
>VBSM01002121.1:5831850-5844629 GCA_008086735.1 Cheirogaleus medius | reverse complement strand
AACCTACCTAATGGGTACAATGAACACTATTTGGGTGACGGGCACACTTATAGCCATGACTACAGCATTACAAATGATCCATGTAACCAAAAATATTTTTATCCTCTTAATATTTTGAAATTAAAAAAAAATTTTTAAAAAAGAAAACTAGCTACAAGATAAACTCCATTTGTGTGCATTACTTGATCGGTAGGCATTACTAACTGCTCTTTTTCCACTAGAATGCAAAGCATGTCATCTGAACAATGGAAGCTATGCAAGCCAACCTAATCATTAATACACCCACTGGCTTTTCCTAACATACGCTTAAATATCTTCTTCATTCTAGGATTTGATAGCCTAGTACTGCAAAACAAGAAACCTCACTTGTTTCCTTGCCATAATAACCAATTGTCTTTTAGCTTTGTGGTTGGGAGGCATTGGCCACTAGGTGGAGAAAGATACCCAGTGACCCCCCTAAGCAAAGCCACGGACTGAATTTTTAGCTCCTCAGATTCACTTCGTAACTCTCTGGACAGTAGGTTGAATTCAGCTATGAACAAAAGAAATCTCTGTGAATGGTGACGGCAAGTATTCCATGCACTTGGAGGTCATTACTCTTTTCCCTGGAATCTATGCATTCACTTTACAAGAATGAGTCCTCTGCCCTTCTGATCAAGATAACCCTCAGAATTGGAATTAATGAGTCTTATTGTTCTGTCTCTCAGCCCTTCGCCTCCCGCACAGCCCCGGGGAACACAGCTCCAGCTACGTCTGTGAATCATAGGGGACTACACCCCTTACCCTCTCCTCCTGTCACTACCCCACCCTCAGATACCACATTTACCCTCAAAAAACAAAGGACCAACCACATCATCCAGAAATAGTTGCATTTTTACTAGGGAGCTCAGACAGACAAAAGGTCTTCAGAATCTAAAGAAATAAAACTCTTAAGGGCAAAGTTTGAGAGCCACAACCGGCACACTCATGACCCATCCTAAGATCTGCCTTGATCCGGAATCATATTAAATTTCCCATTATCTTTGAATAATTCATATGAATAATATTTTATAAAGAAATTTGTTCCTCTAGCCAAAAGACATTTTTATTCAAACAAATTGAAGAGATTAATTGCTTATAAAATGATTTTTGCTATATGCTTTATCTCCCAAACTTTTTAAATCAGAGCATAATCCTGTGTTGTTTTTCTTTGTGATCTTTTCCTGATTACACGTCTCTCCTCTTTTTAATGTATTAATCACTTTCACAAAAGACCTTAAACATGATACTTATTATTTTCTCATCCCTTATTTAAACAGTTAGGCATGTCCAAATATATGAATTTTTACTGGAAAATATTTTCCTTCTTTCCAATTGATCAGTATTGGCAGAGAGAAAACTAAAAACAGTCACAATTGTTTCACAGATATGATTATCTTCTTGTCCAAGAATATTCCAGCATCTGTCTTTTTAAACCTTATATAAATAAGAAAAATGAAAAGATAAAATTGGAATAATGGACGTACAAGGTTAGAGAGGTGAATAATAAAACTAAAAAGGAAACCCAGTGGGGAAATGAATGAAGTAAGGACTAAATGGAGAATATCTGATGGGGTCATGAGGTTGTATCCGAAGACCTTGTTTGTTTTTACCCTAGACTTGTCCCTTTCTAACTATAGGTCTTTTCCGATTTGATTCCTTACCCTTTCATCTTCAGTAACTGCTTTCCCTGATGTTTTGGATCTTATAAAGATACCAATCGATCTGAAGATAACTGTTAACTTATATTATGGAGAAATTGCTATAATTAACTTAGTTGATACACACATTTTGAGATCAAATCTTTTATGCAGCTAGATTACTTCAAACTTCAATAATCCATGCCCCATGAATGTGTGCAAAGTCCACGCACACACAGAGAACCACAAAAACTGAGAGGGGAGACCTGGCCCCATCATCAGATGCCGGGACACTGGAGCCTGGCGCAGAGAAGCTCCTTCCTCTGTATTTCATAACAACGGTCAATGGATTCCAACTGTAAGGCCGCGCTCCCCACCCCAATCCAGTGCTTGCTCCACTTTATGGTCCCCCTGATAGACAGAGGAGTTCAGTCTAAATTGACTGTGTTTGTTACACTGATGGAGAGCAGCAGAAACGATATGATTTCTTCCACCAGAAATAAACAGAAGAGTGGTCTGTGCAGCTCAGAATTCTCTTGACAGTCAGGGGCCTCACATGAGGGCCTAGGAGAGCCAATAGCCCAAGCCTCAAATTTAGACTTTTCACCCTATCTCCAAATGAGGTTAAGCATTTAGTTATAAAAAGACACAAACAGTACTGAAAGGCATTCCCAACGCAACTTTAAACCTGATTGGGTCTTTTCCAGACCACCCTGTAGGGCACCAGGATCTTATGAACAATACAGTCATGTTGCGTGATGCTTCATGTGTGAGTGCGTACATTAACAGCATTGATTTGTTAAATGCAATTATGTTTTTTTCCTATACAATAAGATTCAAAAATGAAAGTACTCTGACATCTTTAGAGAAACTCTGCTGACAATATTACCAGGTCATTTTGTGGGAAAATAGCAAATTCCTCTAACAAAAACAAAGGCACAATTTACAAACACCTGACCTCTGCTAGATATTCTATTTGGAGCTTTGTAATATCATATCATATAATAATATATGATTCCATGCAATCCTTACAATACCCTATGGTCTGTGTACTATTATCACACCCAATTCACAGATGAGGAAGGGGAGACTTAGGTTAAGTCCTCAAGCACATACAACTAGTCATTGGTTGAGCCAGAACTAGAGAGCACCCATTCCTCGCTGGCACCAAAGCCATGTGCCAGCCACTGTGGATCCCTACTTCCCAGGGTGGATTAATTTTTATGAAGCAACCCTAACGCTTCAAGAAAATCACCAGACGGTCTTCAACTCTCACTTAGTACCTGTCAATCACATGTTAAGTTCTTCCCCTCAGCCCACACTGCCCATATGTTAATAACATGGAGGACGCGAGGCGCTCCAGCTTGTCCCAGATGAGGTGAGTGCTTTTGTGAGGGTCTGAGTGTGTACATTACGTTCAAAGCTTAATGTCAATGACGTGAGGACCAACTGCTATTTGACTTATCTGCGATCCTACGTCCTTTCCCTGAGCTTTATTCCCAGCTCATTTCTGACCATGCTAGCCATTTTTTGGTCCTTGTTTTACATTATAATCTACTGAACGATTATAGCAGTTATGGTTTGTTGCACAGCTTTTCTGCCCACTTCAAAATAATAACTAAATCTTCTTTCTGTTTCTTTCTCCATAGATTCTAAAGGACAATGTTTTGTCCCATATTCTCTGAGAGCTCAGGATACGCCAAACCACATCACAGCCTAAAGTAATGTGAGCTGCTAACGCAGGACCAGGACCACGTGAAGTCAGAAGGATGGGAGAGTTTGTCCTCCAGGCCTCTCTACTTGTTCCCCATACAAATCTCGTCTGTTCTGCTCTCCCTAGTAAACTCCTTATGCCCACATACTGCCCTGGGTTCCTGCAGTTAGGCAGATAATGGATATTAACAACTAATGACCATATGTGTTTGTGATTGGTCACTGTTCCTTACTCCTCCAGAGGACTCCTGAAGGGAGAAAAGCTATTGGTAGAACTTCAACAGCTGCTCACCTGGTAGGAAGATACTTCCACAAAAGACTGGCCACTATAACAGGTAAGTGATTATTTGCTCATGCTAAGTTGGCCCCTCATGGAGCTAATGGCTACATCTCAGAGCATGGCCAGGTGATGCCTTCTTTCTGACATCAGGTTGAGGCAGCCTAGAAATAACAGATATAGAACCAGAACCACCCATTGTAGAGGGCTTAAGCAAAGGTTCAGTCCAAAAGGCATAACATGGTGTCCCAAGAATTCAAGGCAACAGAGAAAGGTGGTGATTCCAGCAAGCTGTCAAGTTCAGGAGCATAGCACAAACTGGCAGGCAGGAGGAACAGTAAGGAGGAGATTCACCCTGGAGCAGGTCATATTCCAAGATGCAGGTAGAAAAGAGCCACTGGGGAAACAGGGAGAAGCAGCCAAGCTGGGGAGCAAGAGCACTGCTTGAATCCCTGGCATGCCCACAGCTAGAGCAACACAGGTCCCAGCTCTAAAGGGCCCAAGGTACCAGGCAGGCATCTGAGATATCAATTTGGCTCAGGAAATAAAATGAGAATCTCTTTTGAGTATAAATGGAAGGCCTGGGTCTCAGGGCAAAACCTCCCTGATTAGAATAGAGGTACAAGTTCAAGGCTACGCTCAGTGCTCTGACCCCTGGACAGAGTCCTGCTGTCTCTCTGGTTTGCAGTCAGGGTGGGTCCATCCCGGAGACTTGGGGGCTGCCGTCCCAGCGGCCGAGAGAGCAGTGACTCCACATTGAAGGTCTGAGATGGGGCCAGGGAGGGCCCATAATCCACTTTATGCTAACAAGGAAAACGTATCCCATCCAGGCAGAGGCGAACCTGTGCACACAGTGATTGGTGAGTGGACAGCATGTTCGTGTTATTTGGGAAAAGATGCCACGCCCATCTTTTCCCTTACAGGGCCAGCCTGATGCGTGAAAAACAGGCTAGATTCTGGCCTCCTTCTTTTTTCCTCAACCAGACACCGTGATGGCAATTTTAGGTGTCAACCTAACCATATTGAGGGATGCCTAGACGGCTGGTGAAGCATTGTTTCTGGGTGTGTATGTGAGAGTGCTTCTATAGGAAACTGAGGTGTGAGTCAGTGGACTGACAGAGGAAGAACCGCCCTCAGTGTGAGCAGGCGCCATCTAATCAGCCAGAGCCTTGCTGGAACAAAACAGGCAGAAGAAGAGGAATTCACCCTCTGTGCTCTCTCTCTCCATTCTAGAATGGGATGCTTGTACTCCCATCAGACTCCAGGTTCTTTAGGTTTTGGACTCTGGGACTTGCACAGCAACCTTCCGGGGAACTCTCAGGCCTGACGAGGGGCTGCAGTGTCAGCTTCCCTGATCCTGAGGCTTTGGACATGAGAACTGAGCCATGCTCCCAGCTTTCAGCCATGTGCCCAGCTTCCCTGGTTCTCCAGGTTGCAGTTGGCCTATTGTGGGGCTTCGTCTCTGTGATTGTGTGAGCCAATGCCCTCTAATAAATCTCCTCTATGTATTCTACTGGTTCTGTCTCTCTGGAGAACCCTGACTAATACAGGCACCCTTGGACAATAAACAACCTGTTGAACCCAGCAGACCTGGAAGGTACAGAGGCTTAACCAAGGGAGAAAGTTTGTTCTGGAAATGTCTATATTTGAGGGCAAGTAAAGGATTTCCCTTCTCTCCTCTAAATTATATCCAAGCCTCCTCCTCAAACCCTATGGTACATAAATAGTAGAAGTATGCAAAACCTGCATCAGCAGCTAATCAACAGATTTTTTTTCCTACCGGAAAGGACATTTAAATATAAATTCAAGCCAAGAAATCTGAGAAACTCCAGAATAAGTGCTTTGGCAAAAACATTAGTATTTTGTGACTTTCTTTTCATAGTCAAGTTATGTTCCTTCTTTGTTTTGGGGTTTCTTTTCCCCCTAGGCCTCCCTGGTAGAGTTTTCACTATCTCTAACCAATTAGAAGATAAGTTGGACAGATGTACCATTCAGAAGCCAAGTTCTGCGCAGCTTTTTATTCTAGAAGTAACATCTGGCTATACGGCTTTTTCCCCCCAGAGGCTCGGCAGCTGTGGACGTGGCTGGCTGCTTGGCTCGCTCCACAGCTGCGGAGCCGCAGCCCAAGTCGCTTCTGGCACAGGCTGCAGCTGTGCAACATCTGACTTCATCCTTCCACGTCCTCCCCCTTCTATTACTTGAGGCAGACCCCAAAGGAGTCAGGGAAAGATTCTGGAAAAGATGAGATGGTGTCAGCCCTTGGCCCTGAGCCCTTGGTAGCCATTAGAAGTGAGACCTGGCCATGTAGGGACTGGGGTTCTGTCACCCTATTATGGTTTGGGGAAGAGGCGAATCTCTTCTGTCGAGCAGGACCTGGTTAGAGGGGTGGGGAGTGGATTTCCATTCCCAGGGGAGATGAAAAGAAAGATCTTTTTGGAAAGTGGAGGCTTTTCTATCAGTGAAGACTGGAGATAAAACATGAAGGGGGGAGTCTATAAAGATACTTATGAGAGAAAGGAGGGCACAGTCTTTAGGATTCCAGAAATACCTTTAAACTGAAAGGATCCAGGTCTGGTGATTCTTTGAAAACAATGTTTTAATTTTTCAAATGAGTCATACTCATTAAAGAAATGAAAAAGAAAAAGAAGTATACATACATATATATATAAATATACTTAAAGAGAACCATATTTCTACCATCCAAACTCACTATTTGGGGCATTTCCTTTCTTTCTTTTTTTTTTCCTTGTACATAGAATGTTCAGGGGGGATTCCCTCTAGATTTAATCATACATGATTATGTTTCTATATGCATAATATTAAATTGTACAAATTTTACTATGTCATTAACATGCTTTGTAATAATTTTTAATGGTGGCATAATGGAACAGTTATGTCAATTTTCTAAATTATTCTATTATAATTTAAGTTTAATGGACACTAAAGAGACATTTTAAAGGAGCAAACAGAATCAGTAAAGAAAAAGATTGGAGTTAGGCAATAAGAAGGAAGAAAAAGTTAAGATAAATTCCGAGGTTTATGTAGCCTGGAAACTAGAAGGGTGCTGATAGCAATCACAGAAATATTGAAGCAAGAAAGAGCCTTAGAGGTTGCCTAGTTCCTGGCTACTCAAAGTGTGGTCCATGAACCAGAATCATCAGCATCACCTGGGAACTTGTTAGAAATGCAGACTCTTATCCTACACCTCAGACATACTGAATCAGAATCTGCATCTTAAGAGGACCTTCAGAAAGTTGATATGCACAATAAACACTGAGAATCACTGATTTAGGACACCTCCTCCCCCTAATCAGAGAGAGGTAAAGTCTGACCACAGTTACATAGCTAAATAGTGGAGACCTGGTCTCTGGTTCTTTCTACTAAACCAAAATTTATCTTATTCAACTAATAATAATTATACAAGATAATATTTATCAATGACTATGTGCCAGATACTTCACTTAGTAGAATGGGTTCCAGCTGTATCCAGAAGTATACAAGAGGTGCTATATCACCATTGTTTCTTAAAGCCGAATAGTACTCCATGGTATACATATACCACATTTTGTTGATCCACTCATGTATTGTTGGGGGAATTATTCTCATTGCTTTACATTTAATTATTACAACAACTATATTAGTACCTCTATTTTACAAATCAAAAACTGAGCTTTAAGTAGTTTGCCCAAGGTCACACAGTAACTGTGAGAACTAAGATGGAATCCCAGGTGTCTGGCTCTATAGTTTGTCCTCCTAAGCACCAAACTGAACTGGATAGATGGATGGATGGATGAGTAGATGGGTGGATGGATGGATGGGTGAGTGGATTGATGGGTGGGTAAATGAATGGATGGACAGATGGATGGATGGATAAGTAAGTGGATGAATGGACTGATGGATGGATGAGTAGATGGGTGTATGGATGGATGTGTGAGCGAATGTATAGGTGTGTGGGTGGATGATAGACCCTTTTGCTGTACTTCAGTCCAGCTGAACCAACAGGCATTACATTCAAGTACATCCTAATGGCTAAAAAACACTATAGGACAATGTAAAGAGTTCAAGAAGTTGGCTGCATGTTAGGCTGTATGTTAGGCATCCCTTGCTATTATTTTCTATTTGCCCAATATTATATTCTCCCAATTCACTCATTCACTTTAATCTCCATCATACCCCTTTGTTCATGATTAGCTATTATAGGGGTCCTCAGGAGATTGTGGTGATCAAAACACACAGCCTCTGCCCTCACACAATCTAGAGGATAAGACCAAGATTAAATAAATAATTACACAAATGTATATTTAACTTAAAGCTGTTAAATATACAAAGGAAAATATATGAAGGAAAGTACATAGTGCTGAGAAAACACAGCAGGGGTTGTGACCTTGTCTTAAAGTCAACCTTACTCTGCTCTACCTGCCCCTGCAGTTTCACACAGGGTTTACCTTCAGCCACCATCGTCTCCCCACCCAAACATCAAACCCGTTTTGCAAATATTCACATTCTTCTAAATTGCATCACTCCCTTACTCCCTCATTAAATTTGGCATCTGTACTAGTTTCCTACTGCTGCTATAACAAATCAACACAAGTTTAGTGGCTTAAAACAAAACAAAATTATTATCTTACAGTTCTGGAGGTAAGAAGTCCAAATGGATCTTACTGGGCTAAAATCAAGGTGTCAGCAGGGCTGTATTCCCTCTCCCTGTAGGAGAGAATAAGTTGCCTTGCCTTTTCCAGCTTCTAGAAGCTGCTCCCATTCCTTGGCCTACAGCCTCCTTCTACCAGCAATTGCACCACTCTACTCTCTACTTCTGTCCTCAAATCTTCTCTGACTCTGATTCTCAAGCCTCCCTCTTTCACTTATAAGGACTCATGATTACATTGATTCCAGCTGGGTAAACCAGGATAATCTCCCTATCTCAAGATCCTTAATTTAATCGTATCTGCAAAGTCCTTTTTGACATGTATAATAACATACTCATAGGTTCAGGGAATAAAAGTATGGACATTTTTGGGGCCATTATTCTGCCTTCCGCTGTATGCTTGTTTTATCTCCCTTGGCCTATTCCTGGACTCTGTCTCAATCTATTTCCTTCATCCTATTACCCACTGTGTCCTTCTCATTCTTTCCCCTCATAATAAAACCATGTAATGATTCCAGCAACACATCAACCAAACAGGAAGAAGGAAGCATAATGGGTCAACCGCTGAGCCATGACTTTTCCACTGGAGCATAACCATTCTTCTTTTTTTTCAAACAAAGCTATTGTCTTGGGTCTGATTTTCTAAAAATCAAAACAGCACCATTTCCTGGTTGAGAATGTGCCTACAAAACAATAGAAAAGCTATCATTTTTTCCAGGTAACTTTTATAAAGGAAAAAGTTACATTGAAATAGTTCATTATATTGGTGCAAACACTGAGAAGGTCAATCAGGAAGTATATATCAAAAGCAAATTCAATTCCAAAAATTTATCCTAAAAAAGTAATTAGGGATGAGCACAAAGATGTACAATTGTCAATGATGAAGAATAGAAAACAACCTAAATGTCCAATATTACAGGACAAATTTTATAAATTATTGTATATCTGTGCAGTGGTTCATTATGTAGCCTTTAAAATAATCTCGTAGTACATTTAAGTGACATGAAATAGAGTAGTTATGTCAATTTAAAGAATAGCACAGCATGATTGGTAAATACATATGATTATGTCCAGATTTATATTAATAAGACAACCACAGAGCTTTTTTTCTTTTTTCTTTTTTTTTTGGCTTTATCTGTTGTTTTGTAATTGTCCCACTATAACTTACATTACTAAGCAATAAAAAAGCAAAGTTATTAAAAGTAGGGTTTACTTACATACAAATATTTTCAATTTGAAAATAACAGCAATAATAACTAGAATGCATTTAGTTCTTTGAAGTTTGGAAAGCGTATTCTTGTGCCAACTCCATATTCATATAGTGATTTGGACACTAACCAGGAATATTTATATTCAAAGCAATCAGTGAGAATCCACGCAGCTTAGGTAGCAGAAACAGGCCCCCTTTCTCCCCCTTGCCTGCTATGCTCTTGTCACAGAGGCCAACCACAGCTCTCTCAACACGCCACACCTCCTGCCACGGCAGGGCCTGTACTTGGGCCGTTCTCTCTGCCCTGAAAACTCTCCCCACAGATCTTCACAGATCTGGCTCCTCATTGTCATTTAAGACTCAGCTCAAATGTCACCTCCTCAAAGAAGTCTTCCTTTACCACCTCATCCAAAATGTTTCCCTTTTACCCCTTCTCCCAGTTTTCTTCATGAAATGTGTAGTTGAAATTATCTTATTCATGAAGCTGTTTGCTTGTTTATAGTTTTCCTTTCCCAGCCCCACCCCCCACCACCACATCCTTTCCCCTCCTAAAATGTAAAGCCCCTGAGAGCAAGGCCATTTTTTGCCCTGTTCAATTCGTAGGACATGGGTCACATACAGGAGGTCCTCGATACATCTTTGTTAAGTAAAATAATTATCAGTCCAAGAGTAATTTTGAAGAAATTTTACCTATTGCATTATAGAATGTGGACTATAAGAGGGTGTTCTTTTATTTTTCTTTGTAACATTCAATTCCTTATCATGCACTGATGTTTTTTTCTTTTTAAAAATTGAATTATGATTTAATACAGTTAAATGCACAAATCTTAAATGTATACTTTCATGAATTTTGACAATTACATAAGCCCACTTAACCAACACCCCAATCGAGATACAGAGAATTTATGTCACTTCAGAAAGTTTACTTTGCCCTCTTAGTCATTGTCACAGAGGCAAACATTATTCTGATTTCTAGCACCACAGATTAGTTCTCCTTGCTCTTGAACATCATATAAAAGAAATGAGACAGCAATTTGCCTTTTTATTTTTTGATTGGGTGCTTTTGCTCAACATTATACCTCTAAGATTTACCCATATTGTTATATTTATCAATAGTTGATTTATTCTCATTGTTGTGTAGTATTCCAGTATATGGATATTTTTCTATTTTTCTATTTTATTTTTATTTTCTTCTGTTAATGGAAATGTGGTTTATTTCCAGGCTATTCAGGCTGTTATTAATAAAGCTGACATGAACGATCTTGTACAAGTCTTTTGTGAACAAATATTTTCATTTCTTTTGGGTAAATACCCAATTCATAATTGCTGCATGATAAGGTAGGTATGTTTTATTTGTAGGATATTTTTTAAATTTCTTATTTTTAATTATCATGGGTACATAATAGTGGTAAATATTTATAGGGTACATGTGATATTTTGATATAGGCATACAATGTATATTAATCAGCTCAGGGTAATTGGAGTATCAATCACCTCAGGCATTTATCATTTCTTTGCATTATGAAAATTCTAATTGCACCCTTTTAGTTGTTTTAAAGTACAACCCAACTTATTGTTGATTATAGTCACTTTGTTATGCTATCAAATATTGTTCATTCTATATAACCGTGTAACTATATTTTTGAACACATTAACCATCCCCACTACCCTTCCCAGCCTCTAGTAACCATCATTCTACTCTCTGTCTCCATGAGATCGTTTTAACACTTAGCTCCCCCTATGAGGGAGAACATGAAAGATTTGTCTGTCTGTGCTTGGCTTTAACTTAATAAAGTGTTCTCCAGTTTCACCTATGTTGTTGCAAATGGCAGGATTTCATTCTTTTTATGACTACATAATATTCCACTGCGTATATATACCACAATTTCTTTAACCATTCATCAGCTGATGGGTATTTAGGTTGATTCCAGATCCTGGCTATTGTAAACAGTGCTACAATAAACATGGGAGTGCAGACACCTTTTTGATGTACTGAATTTCATTCTTTTGGATATATACCCAACAGTGGGATTGCTAGGTCATATAGTAGTGCTATTTTTAATGTTTTGAGGGACCTCCATACCATTCTCCATAGTGGTTGCACTAATTTACATTCCTACCAACAGTATACAAAGGTTCCTCTTTCTCCACATCCTTGCCAGCATTCATTATTGCCTTTTTGATAAGAGCCGTTTTAACTGAGATGAAATTATATCTCATTATAGTTTTGATTTTCATTTCTCTGATGACTAATGATGCTGAGCATTTTTTCACATACCTGTTGGCCATTTGTATATTTTCTTTTGAAAAAAGTCTATTCAGATCCTTTGTCTGTTTTTTAATCAGATTATTTGGTGTTTTCCTATTGAGCTATTAGACCCTTCAGAATCTTAGACAACCAATATTTAAGCTGAGAAGGGTTTCAGCTTCAATTACAGATATGTTTTACTTTTATATTCCATTCTGATAGAGCCCTGAATCCACTCCCACAAGAATAGGTGAAACAATGTGATTTCTCTCTGCTTTCCAGCTTTTCATTTACTGTGTAACTTTCTTAACAATATTCCTTTTTTTTTTCAGACTATTACAGGGGTACAAACATTTAGGTTACATATATTGCCTTTGCCCCACCCGAGTCAGAGCTACAAGTGTGCCCATCTCCCAATCAGTGCACACCACACCCAACAGGTGTGAATATTATACACATCCCCTCCTCCCTCACCACCTACCTGACACCCCATGAATGTGACTTCCATATGTGCACACATGTGTTGGTCAGTTAGTATTAGTTTGATGGTGAGTACATGTGGCGCTTGTTTTTCCATTCTTGTGATACTTCACTTAGTAGAATGGGCTCCAGCTCCATCCAAGATAATACAAGAGGTGCTAATTCACCATTGTTTTTTGTAGCTGAGTAGAACTCCATGGTATACATATACCACATTTTATTAATTCACTTATGTGTTGATGGGCACTTGGGTTGTTTCCACATGTTTGCAATTGTGAATTTCTTAACAACATGTAAGGATAGTGGGGGAGGGCAGATTTTTGGACCAAGCAATTTACTTTTGTCTTTAGTGCTTTTCCAGATTCCAATCCATCTCACCAGCCCACAGGATTTCTCCTCATCCCTACAAGATTTCTCCATTCATGGCAGATTTTCAAATCCATCTGCCCAAACTTAGAGCAAATATAGAAGCTGCCATATTCTCTGTTTACCCATGAAGAGCTTTTCTTTTCTTTATTTCCTTTTTTCTTTCTTTGCCTTTTTTTTTT
>VBSM01002121.1:5818807-5831750 GCA_008086735.1 Cheirogaleus medius | reverse complement strand
CAATATACATAACCTTAACATTTGTACCCCTATAATATGCTGAAATAAAAAAAATTACAGAATTAATGTTAAGAAAAGGTCTTTTTAATATTGTCATATAGAAATAGACTTTAAAATATTTAACTAGTTGTTGAAAATCAATAATTCAGCACAACTGGGATCATCTACCTTCAAGATTTATAAATTTAGCTGTACACTTTAGTAAAACCCCTTTAAATACCATTATTTCATTCATTTGGTTTTTATTAAGAGCATGAATACACACATAAATATTTTTATTTCCTGTCCCTAGCAGAGTCCCTAGCAGAGAAGGACAGTGGCTCTTTTTAAGTATCTCTTCCTGCAAAATGGGGAGAGGCAAATCCCACCCAGATTTTCAAAATCACAAATTCTGGCCATCCACTACAAACTAGCCTGTGGCTTTTTCGTTAGCACTTACTACTGCTTGACTTTATCAGTTAGGAAATTTCTGTCTTCCTCTTCAGTATAAAATTAATTTATTTGAATAAGCATTTGTGAGTATCCACCCCATGCCCACCCAACACCAATCATCTCTAGGATGTGAGTAAATAGAATGCACTCTCTACCCTTAAGGATTTCAGGGCTAATTTATCTCAGGTTTCCATCCAAGGCATCAGCTCTTCTCAACAGCCTCCTCTTTCCTGCTCCCAGCCCCAACCCTCCCCCTCCCCTGCCATCCCCAGTGAACCTCACTTCCCACTGTGCACAGCCTTTCAGATCCCTGACTCCTGCTAGAAACAACACTGGATCCTCTACCTTGTGGCAGAGAGCTTAGATACCCTGCTTCTCAGACTCTCTCCCCGAATCCAGAGGCAGTGCCTTGCCCCCAATATCCAGGTCTTTTTATTTAGGGAAGATCTTCTGACCATCCCCCAGATGAAGTCATTCCCAACATCAGTTGCCCTCTAGTGAACACAACTGACACAGATCCACTCACTAGGCCTCCTACGTCCTTGAACACACACCAAAATGTAACACATCACACCAGTGGTGCCAATGGTGGTCTAATCTTGCCTACTTCCTGTCCCGGTCTCCACTTAGGGCAGAATAAAAATGGGAAGACCACAGACCCATATGCCTCTTCTGTGAATTTCAGACGTGGGTTAGAGGATCTCTCAGGCTATCATCTCCCTCTCTGTCTAGTCCTAGAAGATTTTGAGAGGTAGAATTGCCTAGTATTTGTGGTAAATTGTTTACAAAGATAGCCACAACAGTAGCATTCATCCAATATTGCTTCTGCAACCAGAATTTTCCACCACTCATAAAGCTACAGAGCCTCCCCTTAAATCTGCACTTTGATTTGATTTTACCAAAAGAATGCAGAAGTGAAGGTGTGTGGTTTCCATTGTGAGACTTTCAGAAAGCTCGTAGCTTCTATTTTTATGCTCCTAGAACATTCTTTGTTAGAACGCTGCCTTGAGAACACCATCCTGTGTGGAGGCCCAAGCTGCTTATGTGGAAAACCCACAAAAAAGGAAAACCAAGGTGCCCTAGCTATTAATAACAGCTCCAGCTGAACTCAGTCTTAAACCAATCTTCCAGCTAAATGTAGCCACATGAGTGAGGCCAGGCAACAGACTAGCCACCCTGCCAACCTACAGAGTCAGGACAAATAACTATATTTTAAATGGTTATTATGCAGCAACAAAAACTGAAACAGTATTTTATCTCATGTTCTCCGAAACAAGATTGCTGGGTTTTGAATTTACGCTCTTTCACTTACTATTATAGCTACGTGACCTTAAGCAAGTTATCCAACCTCTCTGCGGAGCTAGATGTCCATCCCTTCATCTGTGCCAGCAATTTCCACTGGGTACACGACTTCCCAGTTGGATTACATTTCCCAGCCTCCCTTGCACTTGGTAACCCTGTGACTAAGGAATGTGAACAAAATATTGGGTACAAGGTACACTATTGAGGTGACATGTATATTAAAAGCTTAGGATTCTCCACTATGCAATTCAGCCATGTAACTAAAACCATTTATACCCCAGAGAGAGGGAGAGAAAGAGAGAGAGAGAAGGGAAGGGAAGCATTCCTATGTCCAGACTTTAAGACACTGGGCATGCACTTCCTCTTGCTCTCTTCTCTTTCTAAAGGACTGGAACGTAGATGTTCCCACAACCTAGCTTTACTGGCTCAAAGACGAAGACAATGTCCTAAAAAATGATGGAGAAACAAGATAGAAGGAACATGGTTTCCTTTATGACTACATGCAATGGAGCTGCCCACCAGTCTAGACTCATCACACTGCAAGAGAGAGAAGCTTCTACACTCTTTGAGCCACAGTATTATTCAGTGTCTCTGTTATAGTACCTTACCGTTTATTCTAACCAATACATTCTCTCTGCTTCAGTTTTAAATAATGCTTGAGGTCAATTTAAAATTGGTTGTTATTCTCTTCGTGAAGTGGAAATAATAGGAACATTGTAAAATTATTAGAGCCTGTCAATACTCTCCTACAGGAAAAGTGCCTTGCTGTAATTGAACACAATAAGATAGTTTAACAATGTTGTGCAAAAAATTTCTTATAATTTATCATAGATCACAGTATATTCAAGGTTAAAAAATTTCTTTAATTTTGATTTTAATTTTAAAAATTCCTAAGAGCACTCAAAGTATTCAACCTATAAGTGGGCTAGGATTAGTTGTTCATGTTAGCAATATGCATTTTTGAAGTGTTCAGGCTCAATACTTGACAGAATGAGGTGATGGCCCTATTTTGATTTGGATATTCAATATTTTAAATTTAGTAATATTAAATGAGGCAATTGATTTTTTAACAGATTTGATAAATTACTGAAGAGTGTCAAGACATACTTTCCTTTCTATTTTGTGGTCCATTCCATTACCTTGAGGGTCACTCACAGAGACAACATGATAAAATGGAATAAATTTTCCGTTACTATTTTTATTTTATTTGTTCGTTTGTTTGTTTTGGACATAGAGTCTTACTCTGTCATCCCGGTTAGAGTACAGTGGCATCATCATAGCTTATTGCAACCTCAAACTCCTGAGCTCAAGTGATCCTCCTGCCTTAGCTTCCTAAGTAGCTGGGACTACAGGTCCGTGCCACCATGCCCGACTAATTTTTCTATTTTTAGTTGAGATGGGGTCTTGTTCTTGCTCAGGCTGGTCTCGAACTCCTGAGCTCAAGTGATCCTTCTGCCCTGGCCCCCCAGGGTGCTAGGATTACAGGCATGAGCCACCGCGCCTGGCCTCCCTTACTGTTTTTAAATCAATGGCATTCATATGAGTATTGAACACAAGGAAACATAAGAAAAGGTAGACAAATTTTATGTGAGGGAATTAACCACAAATACCTTATTTAAATATTCATGCTTAAAAAGAATTCTCTGAAATATCTCGTATTTAGTATAGTCCCTATACAGCAGAAATCTTGGTAAACTTGTTGCAAGCTTTCAGCAGATGTAAAACAAGGCAAAATATAACCCAATGTTACCAGAGTCTGAAAAATTCACAGAACTGTGCTATTTTACACTAGTCTGCCAAAATTCATATTGAATGACTCATTAGAAGTTTATAAAATAAAAATGGATAAAAATATGCATAAAGCCTTACACAAGTATGTTGTTTTTTCATGTTTTTATAGTTGTTACAGAATTTGTTTTAAAATTGATGGGAACATGCCCAACAGAACAACCATTTAAGAATAAAATGAAAACAAGCTTAGTTGTGCATTTTATATAGAAAGATTCTTTATGTTTTAAGGCCTGTTTTAGCATAATAAGATTAGTAAGTGTGGAGAGTAAAAGATAAGGGAAAAAAGCCAATACTCAATTTCAGGATATTAGGAATATTAGAATCCTTAGGAAGGGGGACGAGAAGGCAATGGTAATTTATGTAAAATAATTCGGAAATACATTGAATAATAATCGGGCAAACTCTCTTTAGAATATGGCTGTGGCATAGAGCAGGGATGAGACAAAGACTAGATGTTTTCTTATGTCTGGAGAATGGGCTGGAACCACGTCAGGAATATAATCTCCTGCCACCACCCTTTCAATTTAGACCTATGGTGCCATTGAAGGATTGAAAACAATAGACACTAGTAGCTGAACAAATGAACGCTGGTCACCCCGCCAGATGCAGTTAGATTGCTCATAGATTCCAAATGCATTTTCCTACTAGGGGTCTGGCCATTAGCAAACCAGGTTTTGAGTTGTAGATGTTACTTTTAAAGGAAAGATTTTACCTCAAAAGTTAACTCTTTCAGGTTACTTAATATTTATAAAGCGAAAAATTATAGTGAGGAAATCTGGCAAATACCACCTTTGATCAACCAAATGACTAAAGTTAACATCACCAATAGGTGAACTAACATCATTTAGTTCCTGACATCGTACACAGGGTGAAGACACAGCACCCTTGCTTTTTATAGTATTCCCACCAAAAATGCATAACCTGAATCTAATCACACTATGTATCATCAGTGAACATCAATCAGACAGATCTAAAGTGAGGGACATTTTATAAAACTCCAGCCTATATTCTTCAAAGACAGATAAAGGTAGAAAAACTGAACTGTCTAAATTATAGGAGGTTTGAGGACACATTAGGATTAAACATAATACATGATCCTAGGTTTTATTCTCTATCAGGGCGGGGGGAGGTTGCTTTGAAGAAATTTACATATGGACTGTATATTATAAAAAGATATTATAAAAATGTTACATTTCCTAAATTTGATAATTGTACTATGGCTGTATAAGAGAATGTGTTCATACTTAGGAAATAGATGCTTAAGTATAACACAGGCGTAAGCCAAGGAACACCATGATTGCAACATATTTGCAAAAGGTTCTGGAGATATTATGTAGATAGATATAAAGAGAGAAGGTATGATAAAGCAAATATGGCAAAATGTTAATAATTAGTAAATCTGGATAAAGAATTTGTAGGATTTTTTTACACTATTCTTGAAACTCTTCTTTAAATTTAAAGTTATTTTAAATTTAAAAGTGTTTAAACTTAACTCTAAAAACATGAGGTTATTAAGACTTGAAAGATAAGAAAAGTTATTGCTTTCAATACACACTAGCTTAGCAAATGATACTGGTGAGTTCTAGAACTAAAAAAATTGATGTTTATCTCTTAGGAAACTAATAACACAGATAATTAGGGCTATTCATTAAACAGAGTTTTGAGTGTTCCAATACATGTTGAAATTGATATTTTTCAGAGTGCTGCTATTTTACAGTAGTTTCACTGGAAATATTTGAGGAGTGAGAATATTTTGAGTGGACACAACCACCTAACATATAGAAAGCTAAATTTTAAATATCATGAATTCTTATTACAAGGTGCATTCTAAATCCAAAGATCCATGGCTTCTTTACAAATTCATTCCCTCGGTATCACCGGGCCCTTGTCAGGCATTGAGTTGTTTGTGGGCCATCTTAAACCACAACCAGAGTTTCCAATGAAGTGCCAGTTCCCACATGGACATCTCTAGTCCACACCTCTCTTCTGAGCTCCAGATTCACATGGGCGACGGCCCGCTGTGTAGCTTCATGTGCATGTTTCACAGGTATCTTCACCTATACCTCCGAACCCAACTTTGATCTCCCCCTTCAAATCTGCATATCCTTCAGTCCTCCTCTGTTTCCATAAATATGGAATCCCTCTAGTGAATGGAGAAACATAAGAGCCACCTCTGCATCCTCCATCTTCCTCTCACATTCAATGGGTCACCAAGTCCCACTGATCCTATCTCTGAATGTATCTTTAATCTATTTATTTCTCTCATTTCCATCTAAAAGAGAAAAGTAAGTTTAGTGGTGAAAACATGAATTCTGGAATCAGACGACTTGGATTGAAATGCAAGCTGCGGCCAGGCATACAGGCTCACACCTGTAATCCTGGCACTCTGGAAGGCAGAGGCGGGAGGATCGCTTGAGCTCAGGAGTTCAGACCAGCCTGAGCAAGAGCAAGACCCTATCTCTTCTAAACATAGAAAAATTTAGCCAGGCATTGTGGTGTATGCCTGTAGTCTCAGCTACTCAGGAGGCTGAGGCAGGAGGATTACTTGAGCTCAGGAGTTTGAGGTTGCTGTGAGCGATGATGACGCCACGGCACTCTAGCTGGGGTGATAGAGTGAGACTCTCTCTGTCTAAAAAGGAAAAGAAAACAAGAAAGAAATCCAAGCTGCAACCTCATAGCTGTGTGACCTTAGACAAGTTACTTTGCCTCACTGTGTTTCAGTGTCTTCATCTGTAAAACTGAGACCGATAATGGTATTCATATTACAGGAATCTTACAGTGAGTACTCAATAAATGTTCAATATTATTGTCTCCTTTGCCACCATTCCAGCCCAACCAACATCTCTCAACTAGACCAGACTTTTTACTGGTCTCCCTAATTCCACATTTGTGCCTCTCTAACCTACACAATTAGAGGATCTTTATAAAGTGCTGTTAGAAGCATGCAATTCCCCTGTTTAATGCCTTTCAGTGGTTTCCCATTACTCTTGAATAAAATCCAAACACTTTTTCAAAGACTACATGTCCCTGCATGACCTACCCTAGTGTTTCTACTTTTGACCACTAAGGGCCACATTATGGGTAATCGGTTGAACAGTGCTACCAACTCAGGTTTAAATAAAGAACCAAAGGCTCATCCTAATGTTAAGTAATTAAATCATTTAAAAATAAAAATGATAATGGATATAAGCGAGAAGTAGAATATTGTTTACAATTTTCACCAAGGCATCCAAGCTGCACATAAATGTAGTTCAGTTTCTATCCACATATAGATGGTTTGTTTTATATTTTATTTTTAATAAACTTTAAAATCCAAAATCACAATTACAGATGATCAGGAATGGCAATCCAGGGTGAATCTGTTAGAGAGTTCATCACTGAATTAAACAGAGGACTCAAAAGTCATAGGGTAATTTTCTATTGAAATCACTTCCAAAGCTCTGTTGGACGCTAAACCAAGGAGCCTATAACACACAAAAGCAGAAAGGTTGTCAACCTGAACCAGTTCCCACACTGACAACATCCAGTTCTGGCAGCATTTCTTTCATTCCTATTATAGCATTTAGATACAGTTCTCAACTATCACCCAAAAATATATAATCATTATTTCTGGGACCAGCGAAGAACATCATCGTGTGCTAGGAAAAAAATCAAACTCTTAGCAAAGGAGTCTTTTTCACTGTAGGTCAGTCTTTGGAACAAATCCTGTCATTTTACACTCAGCATTAAACATAGTATCAGGCCTACTTTCAAACAATAAATTAGGCTGCTTCTGAGATCACTAAGATACACCACTTAAGCAAAGCACTTGAAAACATATCTCAGTGACATAATGCTGTCATTATCAGATCACCATGAAGAAACATTTTTTTCTCTTCCCTCATTGTAAGAATTTGTCAACACATCTCTTCTCACCAATAATTCTCCCTCTATCTCTTATATCATTAATTTTTTTCCTGTTTACTAGATCATTCTCATCAGCATAAAAACATGCTGTTATTCCTTTCTTTATAAAAAAAAAAAAAAAGACTCCAATTTCT
Organism: Cheirogaleus medius; assembly: GCA_008086735.1. NCBI lineage: Eukaryota > Metazoa > Chordata > Mammalia > Primates > Cheirogaleidae > Cheirogaleus > Cheirogaleus medius. Next base: position 5,824,185 of record VBSM01002121.1, on the reverse strand, counting down.
CTTCTCTTAAACCTCTCCCATCAGGTTTTTGTACCCATCAATTCCACCGAAACCTTTCTTGTCAAAAGCACCAGTGACCACCACGTTACTAAATCCAATGGTCTGTTCTCGGTCTTCCTTGTACTTGCACATCAGCAGCATGTGGCACTGCTGATCACGCCTCCTCCAGGAAACACCTTCTGCACTTGGCCTCCAGGACACTCTCTTAGGTTCCTCCTTGCTCCTCCTCAATGTCCTTTGCTTCTCAAGAGGTTTCTCTTTCTCCAGTGGAGCAGAGATGCAGCTCTTCCCTAAAATCCATGGTCATAGATGCCACTGTCTCTTAGCATCTCCACTTGTTTGTCTAATTGACACATCACCCCCAAACTGACCTCTGGATCTTCCCTACCCCCAAATCCCCACTCACAGTCTCAGTTCATAGAAGTTCCATCTTTCCAGTTGCTCAGGCCAAAATCTTGAGGAGTCATCTTTGTCTCCTCTTATTCTCTCATACCTGACATCTAATCCTTCAAAAATTCCTTTAGATTACTGGAATATCCAGAGGACCTCTTCTCTCCACTTCCCCTGCTTCCACTCTGGTCCAGGCCACCATCATATCTCACTTGGATTATTACAGTTGGTGTCTTTGCATTTATTGCCCGCCTTCCCTGCACCAGCCACAGTGATACATCCAGTCACATCACTCCTCTGCTCCTTCCGTGGGCTCCCCATCACATTCAGCCAAAGCCCATACCATGACCTAAAAGGCCCACACAGTCTGGCACTTTGCCCCCTTCATCGCCTTAGCCCTTACTCTGTTCCAGCCACACTGGAGCTCAAGCATTCCAAGGATGCCCTCATACTAGGGCCTTTGCACTGGCTGGTACCTCTGCCTAGAACACTCTTCCCCCAGACATTAGATATCTCCCTCTTAAATGTTCAGTCTTCAAGATCCCTCCTCTCTTCTGATCAATTATCCTTATCTTGCTATAGGTTTCTAATTTTCCCAGAGCACTTATCACCTATTAAAATAATTTATATATTTACTATGTTTATTATTTATCTCCTCCCACTAGAATGTAAGCTTCACAAGTGCAGTGATGATTTTTATTTGATTTCTTCACCATAATATCCCCAGCACCTGGTACGTGAACAGTGGGTGTTCAATGAATAACTGTTGCAGAAATCAAGAGATCTATAGTAAACTACTTCTGGCCATTTTATCAAACCTATATTATACATTTAAAAATCATATAAAAATTGATTTTTAGAAATGATTTTAAAAGCCTTGAAGAGCAAGTGTGATATGGTCTTAAGATTCAGACTTGGACTTGAATCCCAGCTCCAACATTTAACTTACGAGTTCTGTGACTTCGAGCCTGAGCCTCCATTTCCACATAAAAACAATGAAAATCATGACACCTACCTCTCTGATTATTGAAAGGATTGAATGTGATAAACATAAAAAATTTCTCAGCACAATGAGGAATATATAAGAACCATTCACTAAATTTTAGTAAGCCCCATTTCCCTTTACTCCTTCTTCCTCAATTACAGTGAAAATTCCTCTGTCTGGAGAAAGCTGAGCAGGGCTGGCGAAGGATTTTACCTCACATGCCAATCAGTTTGTGGTAGCTGCCTGCTGCACTGGGTTAAGAAGAATTTGGTGGCTGTGCCCAGATTCAGCCAGCCAGTGCCATGATATCTACCCTGGCATGGGACGGGAAAATAGTAGCGCCTGAGGAGAATCTGCCATCCTAGATTTAAAGGCTCATCCTACTGCCTTATAGAAGAATCCTCTACTTATCAAAATGCTCATTTGATTTTTCTAGCATACCTGTGAGAGGAGCTATGTTATACCAGCAGCAACTGGAGAATTATTTCTGAGGTTAAGGAAGGTTTAAGGAAAGATAGTGGAAAATCTATATTTCTACAAAGACTTGTCAAACCAACTGAGCTGTCACTTCATTTTATGGGGTCTGCCTCTTTCAGTATATTTAGGGCTGGATTTAAGATCTTGGAAGGTGAGCTAATCAGACTTCACAAATATCATGTCCTCAACAGGATTCTGAAAGCCCACATTTTCTCTAAGGAAGCTTTTCCCAATGACATAAACAGAACTCTAACATTTTTTTTAAAAAAGATCTTCAGTCCAGAATAATTTAAGAATAAACATTGTATTGATTCCAGTGTTGTAAAAAATACTAAGTGCATGAGACAAGACAGATGTTAACTGAAGAAAAGAGCTTTAGAAATGGATATAACTATTCTCCTAAGATGCTATGGTATTCATCGAGTTGACTTAGTCTAGTAACTGTATCTCTTATGTGTTCATGGTATAGATAATGTGAAGGCTTAATTTTCTAGATACGTATTATGTCTAAAATATATTTTGGAGGAAGGACGAGAGTGGGCAAAATGATTATTTGGTGCTTTTTTTTTCCAGTGGTAGCAAAGGCAGTTAACTTATCTGACGATAAGCTTTTATATTCAAAGTAGAAGGAAATAAATGTTTCCTATTATGTGCCAAATTTACCTACTAGAAAAAAGAAAACAATAAAACAAAAAAAAAGGCTAGATGGTTCCTATTCTATATCAAATCAATAAATATGTGACTAAAGATGTAGTCATTGCATGCAACCAATGACATTTCACACTTACAGACCCAAAACTGTTTTTATTATGCAAAAGATAGCTATGAAAATTGAGGAGAAGGATATTAAACAGTTGTCCTTGATTAAGAAATGGCTGGAATCAGCTACAGAGATGACACACTAAGAAGTATATTGCTTTATCAACACCTTCAGTGAGAACAAAGGCATGTAAATAATGACCTAAAGTCATTAGAGTCATAAGAGTTGAAATTGATAGGCTACTGCATGTGCTTACACATCAGGGCAAACCACCTAGAGTCCTGGATTGTAGAACATAGCACTGGACATTGCTACATGTTATGGTTCTCAAATAAACAGCCAAAGATTATAAATGGAGGGTGAAAATTAAGAAAATTAATTGTTTGTGACCCATGATCTGTTCTTAACACAGCCAAGTAAACAATGCTGGTCCCATAGCCAGAGGGCCTGTGTGAATCCTGGCTCTGCCGCTTCCTAGCTGTGTGTACTTAATCTGTGTTTTAGTGACCTCATCTGTAAAATGACAACTTAATTACACCTATCTCATAGAGTTCTGGTAAGGAATAGACATGATAATACATGCCAAAACATAGTAAGTACTGAAATGTTAGCTATTATTACATTATTATTTTTACTACTACTATTATTACTACTGTTATTATTTTTCGCTATCCTTCTAACATCAATATCTGGAGTTTCCTCCTTCATCCCCACGCCCCATTTTCAGTCCTGTGGTTTGGTGGGCACCAGAGGTGGGGCCTGATGACTTAAAACCATCAGCACATCCCACCTAACCCAAGGCAGAGAGAAGCTTGTCCCTTGTGTAAGGAATGCACAGATACACACTCTTCTCCTTACAGGTCCGGTGGCTGAAGATGTGGCGCTTACCTCTGTTGTGGCTGAGGGGTGACCTGGAGATGCCAGGGTCCCACCTGTAAAGCCTAAGGATGGAACGAACCCAGAAGCAGGAGGTCAAGAAAGGATCTTAGTGGCAACATTAAGTCCTGGATCAGCCAAACCCAAAGCCAGCTTCCCTGGAATGTTCTGTTATAGGACTATAAATCCCTGCTATGGTCTGAATGTTTGTGTCCACCCCGCCTCCATTCATATGTTGAAACCTTATCACCAATGCAATAGTATTAAAGTGGGGCCTTTACAAACTGAAAGCAAAGCTGTTATGAATGGTATTCGTGCCTTCATAAAAGATGCCTGATGGATCTTGTTTATCCCTTCTGCCATATGAGGACATGTAGAAGGCATCATCTATGAGAAATGGGCCCTCACCAGACAATGGATCTGCCAGCACCTTGATCTTGGATTTCCCAGCCTCCAGAATACAAAAGCAATGTATTTTTGTTGTTCATAAGTTACCCAATCTAAGACATTTTGTTACAGCAGCCTGAATGAACTAAGACAATCTCTTTTAGTTTAAGCTAGTTCCGGTCCAATTTTGTTCCTTAGATCCTTTATATATTCATAACTATGTTCTATAGAGATGCAATTAGTGTATTTTTATTTAAAAGACAAAAAGTCATTATTTCATGAAGATCTCTCAGGAGTCTATACAAATCAGGGTTTAAATGACTTAAATCCTAGGTCTTAGCATCGTAAAAACAACAGAGTAGACTTGAAGAGAAAATCAATTCAAATTATGATCGTGTGTTCCCAGAATGCTCCCCTGGCCCTTCACAACTTTAAGTAAGCATCGACTTGTTAAGTAAGTCATCTCTACACACATTGTGTCTAATAGTACATGACTAGACATAGTTTACCCAAGACTTCATCATTTTTCATTCATGTATTAGTCAGAGCTCTTTCAAGTGCAAGTGATGAAAATCCATCCCAAATTAATTTAAACCATAAAAGGAATGAATCGTTCATTCAGAAGGGAAATTGAGGACTATGTTAGGAATAGTTAGGTCCAAGGGCTCAAATTAAGTAATAAGGAGTCTGTTTCTCTCTGTGTCTTTTATCTGTGTTTTTCTGCAGCATGGTGGCAAAAAGCATGAGTTCTCACAGTGGGCTACCGGATTTATAATCCTGGATCACCACCTTCTAGCTGTTTTATACCAACTTCATCAACTGACTTCACATTGCCTCAATTTTTTTAAGCATAAAAATGAGGATAATAATAATGTTTACCTTCTAGGTTTTAGGGGAGGATGAGTTCAAAAATATAAATTACTTTATCATCATCATCATTATCAACATCAGGCAATCTCTTTCTACCTGGTGGCAAAGATGGCCGCAACAACCACTTATGCAGTTATTCTTTTTTTTTTTTATGAGACAAAAGACCAAGCCTGTATTCAGAGACATTAAGACTCATTTAATAATTTTGCTTCTATTTAAATTAATGTAAATTTATTACTAAATATAATAATTTATTTATATTTTATTTTATTTTTTCCAGCATATTGTGGGGGTACAAATGTTAAGGTTATGCATATTGCCTTTGTCCCCCCTCCTCCCTTGAGTCAGAGCTTCAAGCATGTCCATCCCCCAGTTAGTGCGCATCGCATTCATTATGTATGTATATACCCATCCCTTCCCCCTCCCACCCGCCCAACACCCGATAAATGTTATTCCTATGTGTCCACTTAGGTGTTGATGAGTTATTACAAATTTGCTGGTGAGTACATGTGGTGCTTATTTTTCCATTCTTGGGATACTTAATAGAATGGGTTCACTTAATAGAATGGGTTCACTTAATAGAAGGGGTTCCAGCTCTAGCCAGGAAAATACAAGAGGTGCTATATCACCATT
>VBSM01002121.1:5782013-5813951 GCA_008086735.1 Cheirogaleus medius | reverse complement strand
AAAAAAAAAAGAAATAGAGCCAGCATTCTCAATGGCCATCACCCATGTTCCCATACAATCCAATCTGGCAGATGTACCAATCCTTTGAGGTAGAGGTAAAGGACCCATAACTAGCTGCATCAAGCCTCTTGAACGTCTCAATTCACGGTCCATATAGTTATCAGAATGGGCTTAAATATCTGTCTGGTGGTACAAGCTTTAGGTTATATACAAATGTAAAAATTTCACCTTAATCCAATTTCTCAATTTTTGCTTATGGCAGAGCATGTTTGTAGTGTAGAAATACAGGATTTCTGTTGACCAGGATGAGCAGGCATGTTTTAGAACTCCCTGAATGGAGTACCATGCCACATTTACCACCCAATCTCAGGGACAAGATGAAAGGAAGAACCCCCTCAAGGTTCTGCCAAACACATTTCATCACATTACGCTCACTGTGCTCAAAGTGATCTTGTTCATCTTCAGGATGAGGTTCTCAACACTGCCAATCACTCTCTCACCTGCAAAGACAATTGTTTGGCTGCCACCTTCATACTCACACCCATTTTCTAGAAGCAAAACATAAGTTTTCAAATTGCGATTTTATTATCACATAGCCTAGGTGTTCCAGGAAGACTAAATGAGAATAAAATTATGTAAATCACACGTAGTCATAGATGTCTTCAAATGCTTCCAAATGGCACTAATCATAAACAATTGATCTTTTATACTGCATATTGCTACTATAACCTCAACTATGCTATCCCTGGTTGTCATACAGGCTACTGACCAATATTTTGTTCCCTCCTTCCTGGCACAGGGTAGGATTATGCTGACTTTCCTGCTGAACCCAACAAGGGCAGGTAACTTTCTTTGCCCAATGAATATGAGCAAAAGTATCACTTCCAGGAAGAGGCTCTCGATGCCTCTTCACCACATCCATTTCTTCCTCTGCCACAGGGATCATAAATGTTCTCAATGTGACTGCTCTATCAGCTTCTATCATTGAATACAGATGACAACACAACACACAATAGAGATACAATATGAGCAAGAAATACACATACTATTTTAAACCATTGAGCTTTGGGGATTGTTTGTTACTGCAACATAACCTAGCTGATACACCATAACCTGACTGAAACACCGTCACTTCATAGGAAAGAAATACTGGGACACTGAGCACTATAGTTAATGCTACTATAAAACAAAACAGAAGAAATTTGGGACTATATTTACTATATGGTGGCATATATATGATATGTGGATATATATATTGTTGATAAGCACTTAGTAAAACAGACTTCTCTTCCACCTCTCCTCAACCCAAAAATAAATAAATAAATAAATTCTCAAAGCAATTGGATAATCTGAATTCCTCAAAATCAGTGTTCAGAAAAAGAAAGAAAAATAAAAACAGAGTTTCCCCATTTTTGACCCTTTTGTCAAAAATCATTTGCAGAGTTCCACTTCTTTTCTAAGACCACGTACATTAATCAAATGCAGAGCTTCAAAGGGGCTTCATTTTGAGTGACCCAACAGACAAATAAATTAGCTGTCAAGGGTGCCTTTGTAATTGAAAGGGGCCGGGCTGACCCAAGGGGAGAGGACAAAATCAAAAAGGGAACCGTCCAAGCAAAAACAGCATCGAGGACCTTAAACAAACCAGAAAGCCGTCCTATACCCTCTCATTTCCAAGGGTGTTAAGTCTGAGCCAAGCATATGTGTGTTTATTTACTAATAAGAAAATTCAAACATCCCGCATCTGATTGATTTCTTATGTGCTACAACCGTAACAAATGTTTGTGTGTAGAATACACATTTGAGTGTTAAGCTCAAACGTGGCCGTTATAAACCTGATCACACATATTATACCTGTGACCTAAAAAAAATTTCCCCTTTGAAACGATGTAACTCAGGAAGGTTTTCTTCTTTATTGCAAGAAAGAATCCCTTAAAGTTTCTCATCTGAGTAAAGAACTGTTCGCATTTAATTTGCAGAGCGTTTAACTGGTGACTCAGTGAGGGATGATGTCATGTTATCCTACGATTGCTGCTGTGGTTCTCTCTGCTCACTCAAACCATTCCCTCGTTTCTGTGGCAGACAGTCCTGCCCAGCTTTCTACCGTCAGCTTCGTCCCTCCTTCCCAGCCAGCCAGGAGCAAACAGTCTCACAAGCAGTGGATGAAACAGGAAGTCTGACAGCTTGAGTCTGCAGTGGGACCCCTAGTGTTTTCCCACTCCATGTCCTGGCATCGTTCCCCAGAAGTACAAACACACACACACAGAGCTCCCATTGTTGCAGCCTTCCCCAGCCCACTGATCCTAATATGGAATGCAGCAGGAAACCCATGATTTCCTGACACTCCGCAAGCTGGAGGAAGCGAGGGGAAAAAACTCCATTAAAAAGCCCAGCTTTCCTCCATGTTAGATGTGCATTGGAAAATGGGGAAGACTTAGCAAAATTCCTCCGTGTCTTCAGCCAGGCTGGAAAGGGGGAGAGCAGAGCAAAACCCTCAGGCTGCTGAAATTTCTAGACTGCCAGGAAGCCCTGAGAATTCTGTGAAAATGAGAGTTTCTTAACTCAAACTGATAGGAGAAAGGGACAGGACCCTTTTTATAATTCCTCCCAAGTGTATGTTACCTTTCTTTGCCAGCATGGTAAGCAACAGGGCATATCCCAGCCTCGGACACGTCTGTCTGAGCCAAGGTACCAAAAGTAAGGCAGAGTAAACTCAAGCCTGGCACTGGCTTCCCTGCGCTTCATGCGCTTTAGAAGAAGCAAGAGAAGCAGCAGCAGGAGCCCCAGCAGCTGGAGCCGCAAGAATGAACTGCAGAGAGGGAACTGACAGCAGCTGTGGCTGCGGTGGCAACGACGACGAGAAGAAGATGCTGAAGTGTGTGGTGGTTGGGGACGGTGCTGTGGGGAAAACCTGCTTGCTGATGAGCTACGCCAACGACGCCTTCCCAGAGGAGTATGTGCCCACTGTGTTTGACCATTATGCAGGTAAGAAAAAGTGGGAAACTCTCTCTGCATCCAGATGAACAATGCGGGAGGTGATACCCCAAGTTCACAGGGGCCTGGTTTATTTCTAAGGTCAGTATTGGGTGCTGGCTTGGCAGTAACCAGGGAGCTTAGAATAACAGACAACCAAGGACTTGGCTGGAATTGTTGGGAGAACAATCTGTGCCTCAATCTGTATTATAACACCTTTTCCCCCTGAAAGCAAATCCCTCACACTGGGAAAATATCCTGAACTGCCCTCTAGATTTTGAGACAGAGATTTTACTCACCATTTGCTTGAACATCACTAACTTTTTATTAGAAACACTTTTAAACGCAGGGTAATTGCATCACATTTCTTTTCTACAAAAAAAATATACATATATCACCAGTAGACACACAAGAAATGAAATGTTCTTGCCACTTTTCACATATTAACCTCACGCTATCCAGAAATGAAAGTGCTAAAATTAATTAGTAAAACAATCATTTTTTTCCCATAACAATTGGTGCCATACAACTATACTTTCCTTTTCCTGGGGCTGTAGATGGGGGGAAAGTAGTCAAAAGTATTAGGCAATCTGCATCTCGGGGTAAAAAATATTTTTCATTAATATGTTTTAAAAGTAAAAATACAAATAAAATCTGAATCATTTTAAAGTAAGTCCTGAAAGGGCAAAATGAGCATAAAATGTTTTAAAGCATAACAGTTAAGATACTATTGCCACAACTTAATTCGTTCAGTGGACCTTGATGTTTTGTGTTCTAAAGTTTGTGGGTGAACTTGTCAATTTGATATAGCATTATCTAAATGTTTCCATTTGATTCTCACTTTTACTCTTACTTTCTAAAACAAACATTATTAAGTTTATCAAATGCAATTGTATAAAATTCTTCAAGTTTACAGTATCCTAAATTTTATAACTTTCTTGAACATAGTGATTGGCACAGTGAGTTATCAGAGATTTGAGATTTTGTAAGAGGAAAGTTTCTTTTCTTTCCCCTTGGCTTTGGGACAGGTTCAGCAAAGGGGAAATGGCTCACAGGAAACCAGTGTGAGTGTTTGCTTTGCTATGTGGCCATTTGAAATCCTCCTTCTATAGGAAGTAGCTTCTTTTCCAGAGCCAAACCATCACCTAAGTCCCCGTTTCCTCCTACATTTACATGATTTATGACAATATTACGTAGCAGACAGGAAGAGAACCATAGTGAATATAGTACGCATTTCCCAGCAGGTTTTTCTATATTTGTAGAAACTAAAGAGCAAATTTTAATGCTGGCTCCCTTAAGCCTTTCTGAGAATATAATGACTATGGCCAGAAAAGAACATTTTAATGAGAACAGAATAAAGAGAAGAACAGGTTGACTTCCATCTTGAGAAAAAAACTAATTATAAAATTTGTGGGTCTGTACCTTGAGAAACTTACTCAGATTCTTGTCCTGAAAACATCTTAGCATAAGTTATTTATGCTACACCTTCTTTCTGCCAAAAAAGGGAAAGTGGATAGTATCTTATTTCAAAATCTTTGAGATCAAAGGTAGAACCCAAAATCTACTAAAGAAAGAGGCTTCAAATGCTCATGAAAATTATGTGTCCAAATCCCCATCTATTGGATAAACCAATTACAGTGTGGTGTCAGGAAGAAAGAGGATAAAACCATCTTTAAAGATGAAGTCAGCCTATTAAAAAAAAACACATCAGAGATCAAACAAAGGCTGAGCCACATTTAGATTCCAGTAGGTTCAAATTATTTTATAGTTCAATTATGTGTATATTTACTATAGTTTGAGCATTAAAGAATCTTAAAGATTTTGGCTAGTGTATTATTTTAGCTCCCAAGAAATCACAGCCATTGTACCCAGAGGCACAATAGTGAGTTGGCACATAGTAAGTTGCTTTGATTTACACTTTGTACCTCTTTAAGTATATAACCATCTCCTGTGCTTTCAGTCAGGTTAAAAAGGAAATGAAGACATGAGCCACATACACCTAAGATTGTAATGAAGTGATCATTTCTGTGAGCAGAGGGGTCTTCTCCTCTCCTCCACTGCAAATACTGGAGCTCTTTTTACCACTACCCTCCTCATATGTGACCTGGTAGAACATAAATCCTTAGGCAGGCACATGAGAATCTACAACCAATTGTAAAAGAACTAAATGCCCTTTTCTCCATTTGGATCCAGTATCCAGTTCCTGGGTCCCATGGACCCACTCTAAAATGACAATCTCCAGTTGAGTTATTGAGTCTTTAGAAAATTGCAATTTTAAATCATAGAGAACCTATTCTTTCAAGATTTTTCACTAATAAATGCCCATCCTAGTAAAATAGAGATAAAACAGTAAGGATGGAAGTACAATATATGCTCAAGATGGTGAGCTCTGAAGCCAGATGGTCCAGTTCTAATACTGGCTCTGGCATTGACTCTGTGGCTGAGAGCAAGTTACTTAACCTCTCTGTGCCTCAGTTATAACAAATGAAAAACAGGGACAATAAAAGTATTAGAATTGTTTTAAAGAACAAAATGAATTAATGTATGTACAGTTTATAGAACAAGACCTCATATGTGATAAAAGTTAGGTACATGGTAGCTATTATTATTAAGAATAAGGTCTCAACACTTACACATAGCTATGAAAGGAAACTAAAATGTAATTAAAGATAAGAACCACAAGAAGAAAAAATATATGTCCAAGAACATCCTCCAGGAGAGTAGGGTGTGATGGAATATATGTATTGTCCTTATGAAATAGTTACCATGTATATTGATAATTGACAAATATGTGTATGTGAAGTAATCATAGTGGGATGTTAACTTGGGAAGGGGAATATTAGTTTTGCATGACTGACTGCAGAAAAATCAATAACAAACTAGAAAAAAAAAATTTTTTAAGTTGTATCAATCCTGATTTTATCCCTTCATGCTACCTACCAGAATCCAAAAGTACATCTTCTCCATGTAATTTTCCTAGACTCCTCAAGAAGAGTTCCTTGCTCCATCTTCCATCCAGCTCCAGAAATGTGTTTACATCCCTGGAATACATCTTCCACCACTGCACAGTAATTTATATGTTTCCTAATTTTCCCACCCCCCACTGTGCTATGAGCTCCATAAGGGAATGGGTCACATATTATCAAATCCAATGGTCAGTTCTCAGTTCTCAGTCCTCATCTTGATCTCTTGGAAGTATTTTTTATGATTTATTGCTCTTCTTCTTACAACACTTTCTTTTTTTTCCCAACTTGTTTCTTTTTTTTTTCTTTTTTCTTTTCTTTTTTTTTTCCAGCATATTGTGGGGGTACAAATGTTAAGGTTATGTATATTGCCCTTGCCCCTCTCTTACAACACTTTCTTTGCTTGGTTTCTTGGATTCCACTTTCCCCTGGTTTTTATTCCACTCACAGCAAATCTCTCTCCATCTCTTCTGCCACCTCCTCATCTCTTCCCCACCACTAAATGCTGGCATATGTCCCTTGGTCCTCTTCTTTATTTACACTCATGCCCTGGTTGATTGTATCTAGTTTCATAGCTTTAAATATAATTTATATACTGATAATTCCCAAATTTATATGTCCATTCCAGAGCCCCTGAGACTCAGACTCATATATCCAACTGCCCATTTGAATATCTAGTAAGCATCTCAGACTGTCCAAAAAGGTTTTTTTAATTCCTCCAATCTACTCTTCCCCTGGTCTTCCCCATATAAGAAAATAACCACTATTTTCCACCCAGTTGCTGAGAACAAAAACCTTGGTATTGACTCCTTTCTTCCTTTGACAACACCCCTGTCCCTTTCTATTCAAATCGTTAGTTATTATCCCTTCCTCCTACCAATCAGCTCAACATTCCAAATATACCCCAAACCTGATGACTTGTCACCATCTTCATTGCTTTCCTTCTTGCCCAAGCCACCATCATCTCTCATCCAAACTACTAGAATCAACTCACAATTCCCTACTTCTAATCTTACCCCCTATAGTCCATTGTCCACAAAGCTGGCAGAGCAACTGGCCTCAGCCCCAACTCCTCCAATCACTTCCCTTAACACTCAGACCCCATCCTTTACCACAGTGTACATGGCACTGCAAGACTTGGTCCCTGTTATCTCTCCAACCTCATCTCCTAACACTCTCCTCTTCAATATTTTTGCTGTAGCCACACTTGCCATCTTGCCATTCCTCAAACACAACAAACTCCTTCCTTCCTTGAAGAGCTTGCATTTCCTTTTACCCTAGTTTCAAAAAACAGATCTCAGCATATAGTAGACTCTCAATAATCACTGAATAAATGAATTAGTATGTTAATCATCTCAGTCCCTCCAGCATTTAGATAGTTCCTGGTCCATTAAAACTTTGATGAATAAATGAACAAATTGCTGGTCTTGTAGATACTTCTTTAGGAATGAATATAAAATTACTTATTAAATTCATTATATTTTTGAACTATTTTGTTTACATTTTAAATAATCATTTTATCTGCACTGTAATTGTAATACAGCATTGAATTTTCTTGACCTACAGTGTCACATCCTATCAAATAGTGCAACTCTACAATGTTTCAATGTAACTTAGTATGCCTCTGTTTGCATCACATTCAAAAGCTGACCTAAATTTGGGGTGGCCCACTCAGTTGTAGTTTTCATACACAGAGCATGCTCCAAAGTAACCCCACGTTTGACTAAGGGCTAAGATTCAAGATAAGTGGCAATAAGATGAAGGTGGAAAGGGTCACCTGTGTTTGTTACAAATGTACCTAAGAAACATTTCTGGGCCCTTCTTCTTACTTCCAGAGATGAATCAAGATGTCCTAACAATCTTTAGAGTTCTTAAAGCTTACTATGGAACATTCCTTCTCTCATCCTATCTGTACCCTATCATTAGCTTTGAGTTTTGTAGCAGACCCCTTTCTGGTAAAATATTCTTACCAATTAATGTTTTATATGACATAAGGATAAGACTTCCAATTTGATCAGGTGACAGGTACACTAAAATCCCTGATTTCACCACTATACAATTCATCCATGTAACAAAAAACCACTTGTACCCCCTAAATCTATTGAAATTTTAATAAAAAAGACTTCCAGTTTCAGTTTAGTTAGATTGTATGTTGAGTGAGATCATGTGTGTGGTTTGTAGGTTTGGGTGCATGAGTGTGCAAAATAAGCAGATTCCAGGTGAAACCGTTTTTGATCTACCTGCTTCACCATTTCCATCACCCTCTGTATTAAAGTTTATTTTGCCTGTGGATCTTTCTTCCTTCACCCATCCCTCCTAGAGTTTCTTTGTCAAAAGCCATCGAATTTGGAAAATCACTTTAAGCCACTATTTGCAAACCCAGGCTGCCTATGCAGGAAATTAACACAATTCATGGAAAGAAGGAAAATACAGTTACTCTGTCAGCTAAGTGAGATGTAAAAGGAATTTGTTTTCACAAAAAGCTGAAAGTCAGTCCTAACTTTTTCCACCTAATTATATGGCAATCAGCCCAAGGTAGACCCAGTCACAATCTTAATGTCTGGGGGGCAGGGTGGGGGCAGAGGGGAACCATGTCCAATCCACAGGGGGAAAAAATAACATAAAAACAATAAAGAGTAATTTTTTTAAAAGTCTCAGGCTATAAAGGGCTGTGACATAGTTCTGCCCATTTAGGAAGATTTATTCAGGAGTTTCTCTTTTGCGCTTTCTAATGACACCTGAGAGTCTCTGAAGAATGGATAAGATTTGTTTTTTGTAAGCCACAAGGAAACCTAAAGCAACCCTCATGGGGCTATGAAATAAATCACCAGATTCCTAATCTTCGACAGAAATATAAAAGAAGTTATGAAAGAGGAGACAAGAATGGGCCAGTTGAATCACTCTGTTCCTTCTAAACACAATGATACTCCAACATCTCTTAGGTACCCAATCCCCCAGCATCTCTTTTTGCAGCAGTGTGATGTGTGTCTGATGCTTTTTCTGTATTCTGGGAGGCCACACTAAAGACACAATGACAGGAATCCTATGTACAGTTCTTTCCACAGTCTACATTGTGATGCTTATAGGAGCAAGTTCACTTAGAGGCCTCAGGGGTAGAAGTTGCACACAGAACGCTAAAATGTACTGTGGAGATGGTAAATTGTGAGCTGCTTCTCTTAGGAGTAAGAACAAAGGAATAATGCAATAGAAGAGGGAGAAAGAAAAGTAAGTATGTGTGACCAGGGTAGCATAAGAAAACTGTGCTCCCAGGGTCGGAAGCCGCATCTGCCTCCACGACCCCTCTGCTCTCTGGTTTTACCCGGCAACAAACCAAAGGCTCTCACCAGTTGGACCTCGGTGGCCAGGCTCCCTGTGAGCAAGACATTCAGGCCCACACAGCCTGCCTCCCTTCGCTGTCCAGGCTAGCAAATGCTTCATATATTTTACTGCCTACCTGCCCTTTGAAGTTGGTCTTCAGATAAACAGTATTTTATTTCTAGGATAGCTTTTTCAGAATCTTTCATCTCTCCCTCTTGTTGTGGGGTAAATAGCAAATTTAGCTCAGAGATGACTCAGTCCATAAGATGCCTGTTTGAGGATGCGGTTTGTTCTGTTCTACAAAGGCAACGTGAAGGTGCACAACACATAAGGGGATTCAGGAAAGGACAGGTAAGAAACCTCAGCAGAAACTACCTCCCTCATTAATCCTGAGCACAAGGTCCGCAGGATCTATAGAGGCCCTACCCTCTGTGTAATTCAGGTTCTGATTTGGCTGAATATTTACATTCCCATAAACAAAAATCCATGACCTCTTTTGGATTAGTTAGCAGAAACCAAACAGTTAATTTTCTGGGGATAAAACAGTCAGAATAAATTCCATTGTGAACTCAATAGGAGCCAACTCTGAGTCACACAGTGGCCTGGCATTGTTCCTGAATACTCGGAAGTCCACCAGCTTTCTGGATGTGCCCAATTTTCACAAAACAAAAGGACCTGATTCATGTATATTCACTTAGCACTTAGTCTTGGTTCACAGAACAGCTTTCATCCACGGTGCTCGTCATTCCCCATCTCAGCATGAACTTCATTACGGCCATGTGTGATCCCACAAGCAGTGTGGTGGTATTCATTATGCAACTAGAATGCCACTGGAGTATATGCTAACAACAATAATAAGAGCATACACTTATATAGTTCTTTCTATGATTCAGGCATATTTGAAGTGTTTTCATCCATCCATTCATTGCCTCCTCACAATGATCCTATAAGATGCTGTGATTTTATTTTCAATTTTTATTTTTATTTTTTATGGATATAAAGTAGTTGTACATATTTATTTCTGGGGCACATGTGCTATTTTGATACAAGCATATAATGTCTAATGATCAAATCTGGGCAATTGGGATACCCATCATCTCAAACATTTATCATTGCTTTGTGTTGGGAACATTTCCAAATCTACTCTTCTAGTTATTTTGAAATATACAGTAAATTATTATTAGCAATAGACATCTTACTGTGCTACTGAACACTAGATCTTATTCCTTTCTATCCAACTGAGTTTGTGTACTCATTAACCAACCCCTCTTTATCATAAGATGCTATGTTATCTTCTCAATTTTACTACTGAAGAAACCAGGGTACAAAAATATTAATCAATTTTCCTAAGGTTAAATCACTTATGACAGAGTAAGTGGAGGCTGTGGAATAGTAAACAATATAAGCAGCGTACAGATTTATAGCTAATAACAATCAAAAAGCCACCGTTAGGGCATTCTAACCTTCTATAACAAATAGACCCCAACATGTAAGGGATTAACTCAATAGCAAGGTACTCCTCACTAATATTATGCTCCTGGGCAGGGATTCAGGTCAGTAGGGTTGCTTTCCTCGAGGTGGCCATTTAGGAAACCAGGGTCCTTCCACCTTGTGACCCTGCATCCTCTAGGATCTCATAGTATCTGCATCCACCCAGCCTCTTGGGAAAGAACATGGAGAAACTTGAATGGGCCAGGCCTGGAGGTGACAGACATCATTTCCAGTCACACTCCATATGAGGTAACTTACTCCCAAGGGCACATCTCACTCTAAGGGAGGCTGAGGAGAGCCCACTTATGTGCCCCAAAGAGAGAAGAATGGATTTTGATGGAAACCAGCAATTTCTGCCTGTATCAGACTCTCTGGCCACCAAATATCCATGCTTGCTTTTTCCTACATGTAAAACAAACTCACCCTTTTCCTCAGAGGGACCACCCGCGGAGTCCCATTCTGCCACCTCAACCAGGTCAAAGACTGGCATCTATAAGTGAAGCACTGTCCTCTCCATTTTGTCCAGGTGTGGCCCCTTCTGGTCCAATAAAACACAAATTATCTGCCCCATATACACAGTCACCCCTTATACAATGGTGGAACAGGAATGGGGTAACCAAAATTTTCAAGCTACTTCAGGAAGGGGGGAATGGGAGACACAGAGTAATAATGGAATTCTGGTGGCAATCTTGATCGTTATCTCCTATTTGTGGAATCCAGAAACAATCAATTTTCTAACTCTATAAGGTCATTGAATTCTATATTCTATCAATCTCTGCTTTAAAATCAACCAATTCAGTTCTTCCCTTTCTTGTAACACCTTGCTAAACACATAAAGTAACAATCTATACTAACATTCTGTATTTTCCAATATTTTCATAGAGTGCTATGGACTCAGTAGGAACTAGGTTTACCTTCTAGGTTTCACAGACGATAGCTTTACAAAATGTTTTGCCACAATTTAACATAGATCTTCATCTTCCAACATGCTCTATTTTCTCACCATCTGCCATCTAACATCTAAGCCAACAGCACACCATTTTTGAGGGTTTGGTAATGATGGCACCGCTCTGCTAGATAAGCTAGGCTGCTGTAACAGATAGATCCAAATATACAATGGTTCAAAATATTAGATTCCTACTTTTTTATCATATAAGAGGCCTTGGCAAGTGTTCAGGTTGGTGAGATATTTCTGTCCCATGTCGTCATTCAGAGATCTTTTTTCCATCCTGTGACTCTGCCATCAGCTTGGGCTTTGTGGTGCTCTATATCTAGATAGCGGAAGATGAAGGCTATGGAGAAGTGAGGGCAAGGAGTGTGGTGTGGGCCAGGCATGCAGCAGTTCTGTCTGCATTTCACTGGAGAGAACGTAGACTATAGGCCACACATAATTGCAAGGAAGGCTGGCTATGTGCCCAAAGAAGGGACAAACTGATTTTAATTTGTACTTAGTAATCTTCATCACAGCCACTACCATGTTTTCCCGAAAATAAGACCTACCCATAAAATAAGCCTTAGCAGGATTTCTAAGCATTTGTGCAATATAAGCCCTACCCCAAAAATAAGACCTAATGATGGGCGTGGCTACGAAGCATATCTGCACAACCCATGCATTTCATCGCGGAGCGGTAAAGACCAGCAGCCCTTCTCATCTGCCCCACCCCATGGTGACAGCTACTATCCCAGAAGTGACCGAAAGGTGCGGGCAGCCCCACCAACAAGGTCGGCTCCCCCTGTCAGGTCCCGGCCATCCTGTGTGTGCTGCAAGCTGAGGTTTTGAGGGGAAAATAACACATCCCCTGAAAATAAGCCCAAGGGTGTCTTGTTGAGGAAAAATAAATATAAGACCCTGTTTTGTTTTCAGGGAAACACAGTAGATGGAAGTTGCTTTTATCAAGCATAATAGTCACAGATAATATAAACTGCCCTAGCACCATATTTAATTAACTATTCAACTACAAATGACATACCTGTATTTCCCAAACTTGCTTGGTCATAAAAAAAAAGCCTGGTTTTTAAAAATGCAGATTATTAATTCCGCACCAGGGCTGCTAAACCAGACCCATTGAGAGAAAGAGCTGTGAATGTGAATTTCAACAGCATCCTCAGCAATTCTTATTAGGTGGAACCTGTGACACTGCCATTTTATAATTCAAAACTATTTGAATATCACAAATTCATATCACTTAAGCTAAAGTAATTTAGCAAGTTCAGAAAACTCTTCTTTATGCGCTAAAGGTGCCTATAAATCAAGCGAAAAGAAGCAATTCTGTAATCGACCATCAATCAGTAAAAAGCAATTTAGACACAGATATGCATGTAAAATTTCTTGACTTGGGAGTTTCTAACAGATTGTGTCAAACAGAAGAGGCCTTTAGAGGCTCTTAGAAATAGCTAGCAAATTCTTAAATGAGGAACCAGGGTGCTTTCAGAAAAGATCTGTACTGGTGGCAGGGACATAGAGAGACTCTGGAAGGAGGAGAATACAGAAGGCTGCGAATCTGAAAGTACTGGGAGAGGGCTGGTGCAGGGGCAGAGAAGCCCCAGAGATTCAGAACAGAGACAGGTGGGAATTAGAAAGCGTAGCGGTAAGGAGTCTAACCAAGCAGGCTTGGGTAGACAGAGTACCAGCTGCTGGAGAAAAACCTTGAGCTTGGGCACGATCTGCAGAGCTGCATAAGTGTGAATCTCTCTGCCCATAAAATAAATAATCAACAAGACTGTGAGACCTTTGGGGGGACCACTGAGGGAAATTAGAGAATACCTACTCTCATGGGAAGAAGGAAAGGAGTCTTAAAAAACAGGAAAGAGCCTGAGATCTTTGGGGTGGTTTTGGTGCAGTTCTGTCTTGGAAGCTATTACTGTTCTCCCATATCTATCTATCCCTGTGATTATGAAATAACCAGTAAACATCTGTTTCCTCTCTGCAAATCCTTCTGTTCTTCATGCTTTGACCTAATATTTGGGGAAAAGGAGAAAAAAACAAAAACAGAAAACTTCCTATGAATACAAGTTCTCTGGGTCCAAAAAGACCTCTTGCTCAGGCTAGATTCTGGTTCCTGAGAGAGAACACATAAATTTTGGGAGGGGCATAAATTTTGTAACTGGAACTCAGCTGCCCTCGTCTAGTTGACAAGCACTTCTGCTAGCAGGGACCAAGCCGTCCTTTGGAGTCTCTACAGCTGTTTTAATACAAATTGGTACATCAGACCTCAGAATGTGATTCTACTTGCCAACAAGAGAGAAACAAGACTATGAGGCCTGAGCAGAATGTACTATAATGAACAAAATTGGTTCCTGATCTTTTTGCAGTAATAAGTACCTAATTAGCTAGTATTAAGTAGCTGAGTATTTACTGCGTCCAGCCCTGTGTCCCCTTTGTGATCTTGCTTCTAGGTCGTAGGTATCCTCATTTCACAGATGAGAAAACTGAAGCTCAGAGAAGTAATCTGTCCAGCATCACACAACTAGGAAGTGGCAGAATTGAGATTCAAATCTACCAGTTCAAGTGTTACCTCCTCAGTGAGGTCAGACCACCCTGATTAAATCGGGGTCCCTTTCAAAACCTGTAGTTATTATCTTCTTTATTTGATTGTTCATTGCTTTTCTCCTTCTAGAATGTATACTTCCTGAAAGCAAGGTTCTTTCTGTCTTGTTTACTTTTATGTCCTCAATGCCTGGGAATGAGCCTACAACACAATAGTCACCCAGAAATGTTTATTGGATGATTGAATGAATCAATGAATGAATGACATCCAAGAGTCTCTCAGTCTTAACTACTGCACTACACTGAAGTATCACCTAATGGGAACAGTCAGGATAATTTTCTATGTTGAAATTATTTTATCCTCCTACATCGTAAAAGGATATATCCTAAGCATCATTGAACATACATTCAAAAAGATTGTATCGGCCTTGTTTAAAACTTGCAAAAAAAAATTTTAGTTTTCTAGGAAAAAATGCCAAAAGATTTTGCTTCCAGCCAAATTTCAAGCATATGAATTCTGAGTGGTTTAGCTAGGCATGAAGTTGTTTTCTGAATTACACTAAGGATTCTGTTCTATGTCTATTTTTCTGATGCTATATCTGAAAGGCAAAAGGGACAACTTAATTACTTAAAGTACGTGCCATATAAAATGGTTTCAGATAATGAGATTAATTAAGAGGAAAATTAATAAGCAAGTAGTTTCCTTAATATGCACTAGGTATAAACCTCCTAAGAATTATGAAGGATGATTGTAAAATGCAACTATTCATCTCGTAGAAAGCGTCCCAATTTTCAGATGGTGTGCTTGCAAGAGATGCAACGAACATGTTCGTATTCATTAATAATAGGGCACTTTATACTTGTCAAAGTAAGAGCTATTAGGAGAAAAGAGGCTATGGTCTGTCTCAAGATTCCTGCTCTCTGCTCAGGTTGAATTAGCTTGCACTGGAAGTACTAAATGCTTTTTTCCTCAACTAAAATGAATTTCATATGACATTTGCAGTAGTTCTAGCTGGTAAATAAGAGCCTTAAGAGTTTTTAATAGTAAACATGCTTTTAACCAAACTTTCCAAAAGAGACAGAGAGTGGATGCTAAATCTTAAGTGTCAATATTAGACATAAGCTTTGCTGTAGAGCTTCTGCTCTATTCACTTTGTTCATTTATCCTCCTAATATTATAACTCTGCATACCAAGTTCTTTCTTTTGGATAAAGTAAATCTATCAGGCTGCAGGTCAGAGCCATTTTCTTTCCCTTGGGCCCATTAAAGATGGAGAAAACCTCATTATCATCCTCAGAATAATTGCTCTTAATGTATTTGAAGACCAAGCAAGTTTTCATTCTCATCATCCTCAGACAATATACCCATATCCTTCCAACTCTCTTCATAGCTATTTGACCTATTCGTCCCCCTTTCTATAGTGAGTAGCTTCTCACATATTCACTTCAAGTCAGTCATGAACAACTTGCATTTCAAATTCACAGCCAGCACACAGTTGCTCTTGCAACTTTTTGGTAGGAATGAATATCTTATCAACATGGCTAGGTGCAGTTCTAACAGGTTGTAGAAGCCTAGACTAAATAATCTTCTAGAACAGCAGTCCGTTTTTGACACCAGGGGCCGTTTTCATGGAAGGCAATTTTTCCATGGACCGGCAAGGGGAGGGATGGTTTCGGGATAATTCAAGTGCATTACATTTATTGTGTACTTTATTTCTATTACTATCACATTGTAATATATAATTAAATAATTATACAACTCACCATAGTTGGGGACCCCTGTTCTAGATCACCTCCATCTTTTGTTTTTTACCCTTTGGTATTCAAATTGATTGGGGTCAACCTAACTAAATGTAGAGAACTGAAGTCACCAATTTGAGAGTAATGCATTTCTCTTCCAACATTTTAATAAATCTCCATTAAATTATCCCCAACTTTATCTACATTATAATATCATGTTAAGGCTTTCAAAAGACAGGGTTTCTTTGGATCCTAGAAGTCATATAATTACAGGACCTTCATATGAGTTCAAGGGGCTACATACAGCACATCAAAGAGCATACGCAGTCTTGGTTCCTTAGGTCGACACATTTTTTCCATATTACGAGAAACATTTTGGTCTCTGTGTTACCATGACCTCTATGTTTTATAGTAATGATACTCTACTATTTTAATAGATTTTCTAGTCTTACTAGATGTAGATTACAAACCATCCTGAGTTACTCTTATGCTTCACTCACTTCCCACTGGTTAAAACATTAAAAGTTTCTGAAGAGTAGTCAGCCAAACCTCCTACTTAGCAACCTCACTAACTCCTACAGATCAAATCTCAGCTTCACAGAAGACGTTTTATACCAGGGTGATCTAGAATTCAGTGGATATATCTGGACAAGAAGAAAACTTAGGCTTCAAGCAGTAAACAAACCCTAGGCAACTACAAGAAACCATGAGTTATTTTGGATTCTACTCCATCACTAACTAACCTTAAGTATAGTAATATACATAGCAGAAGAAATTGCTTCCCACTGTGTCCCTTTCTACATGTGGTTTCTCAAGTGACATCCCAAAACTTTACCTGATGTCCAGGTGTTAGCACTTGCGGTAGTAGGGAAAGAGTAGAAGGGAGTTGGGAGTATAGATAAATAGATGCATAGTTTTCAATGCATCCATGTGACATTTGGGGAAAACAAACATATTTTATTTGCCTTCAATGTCACAAGGAGCTAGTAAACTCACCATAGTTTTTCTTTCTGATGACATCACCAGCTCAGATTTCCTAACTTTCACCATCTCATGAGCAGTTTGGAGGCATGTTCTCTGTGAAACGAGGAAGAGAATTCTATTATGGTGACAGGAGCACTTAGCTCCACTTTTATAGCCAAACTCTGGTTACTCCCACAAACCCTGCAATTAACTCAGAGCCCAGAGAAGAAGAGAACCAAATAAACCATTTTAAGAGTGAGAAGAATCAGCCACAGAAGGATCCATTGGTTGAGGGAAAAATGATAGCATTTTTCTATTTCTTTGTAAATGGGCACTAACAGCCTTTGAACAAAGAAACTCATAATGGTGACTTCAGAGGATTGAATCCATGGTTCTTAAAATCGATAACCTGCTAATCAAGAAAACTTGTATTTGTTCTTATTTAGTCTTGCTGTGTTCTCCCACTTCTTAAAAAAGGTTCTTAAGCTTTCTTTGGTATGTGCATTGAGTTTTCCTCCCCCTCTGAAGTACCTCTATTTGGTGAATTCTACATAGAGGGGAATACTCATCTTCTAAGAGAAAAGCAATGGTATATTAATTTGACAAGCAGCTCCCACGAAGCCAAATTTCATGCTAATGTTATTTAAATGTTATCCTTTATTAAGAAATAAAAAGACAAAAATATTTTAATGGTATATACAAGAATCATAGAAACTTAGTTATGGAAATTATGCTGTGATACAAGGGGAATGAAGGACTGCATATTTCTTCTCTGGTGAATTAATCAGAGAAATAATGCAAATCTGCCCCTGAGCAATGTCTATCAAATCTATGGAAAAAGAAAGTTAAGTAAAATTTTTCTCTGCGATTCTTCAAGGATAAGACTCTTTCAGCCCCAAACTCTTGGTATTTTTTACACCAAGATCCTTTCTTTGGTGCACACAGTGATCTCCTCTATTACTCCCCAAACTTCTGCTCTTTTCTCATTTTAATATCAAGTCTCAGAAACAAGAAAATGCCATGTTTTCTAGGAAGGAAGACAAGCACAGGAACTACCCAGTCCCCAGAATCCCTGGCTGGGTGACTCTATCCCACTGCCCAGGAGAAGTGCTTTTAAGAGCAGGATCTTCGTGGAATCCTGTTCCATTACATCAGAATAGGGACTAATGTGAAAGAGCCGGATATTCTTAGAAAAGACCCAAGTGTTTCCTGAAATACAAAAGACTGCAGCTTTAACTTGACTTCCCAAACTCCTTCCTCCAGCTTACACACTACCCTTCAATGGCTAAAGATACAGAAATTCAAAGAGCAAAAGTAGAATTTTTTTTACTGGAGAATCTGACATTCTGCTCAGTCTCCAAATATCTATATTGTTGTGCTTGGTCTCTTGAGGCAGTAAGACCCCTAAGCTTTCCTACTTCTCCTTCTCTGTTATCTCTAAGCTATGTGATACCTCCTTTAAAACAGCTGCTTTTAGGAGGATGGCTTGAGCCCAGGAGTTTGAAGTTGCAGTGAGGTATGATGATTCCACTGTACTCTCACCTGGGTGACAGAGTGAGAGTCTGTCTCAAAACAAACAAACAAACAAACAATGACTGTTTTATGCCCTCTGCAAGACTGTTCTTCCTAATGAGGCAAGCCTCTTTCTTCCTGTCACACATGGGCTTATAGTAGGCACTTGGTAATATAATCAGCATTATATACAATTATGGAAATATACACAGCATTATATATGTAAGGATATAGCACCTTTTCCAATGTCAGGAATGCAATGGATGCCCCAATGATGAGAATTGTTTCATATAATACATTTCCCATGGACATGCCCTAGGAGATCATCTTCACCTACAAAATGAGGAATTTAAACTGGAAAGGTTTAAATATGACATCGCTGTACAATTTCCAAAGTGGTTGGGGCATCTCCCTTCAGAGGCTCTGAGAAGATTTCGGTGTGAGTGGATTCACTACATACAGGGAGCAGCATGGTGTCGTGTTGGGTCTGAACGCTGAGAGAACAAAGACAGAAGAATGCAACTTTTTAAAAAGCATTTTGTTTATTGCCCTCCTTAACTCTGTGTATCCGGAGAACACAAAGGAGCCAGGGAAGGGGGAAGAAAGGACACAGAATTACTTCTCCTGCTCTCAACTCACCTATCATTGTTGCATGACAAGTGACAAGAATGAGTCAGAGCAGAGTTTGGAGCTTGTAAATGAATCAATAGACTTTTAATTTGTTTCTCACAGAACACAGAAGTGTAAATCATTTGTGAAAGTGTTCCACCTAGGTACTTCCTCCAGGTTTTATCCACTCTATTGGGTATGGCTGAAAAGCAAGAAATGGTGGTCAGCAATCTGGGCTATTGGTTCTGGCAGAACCTAGGTCTAGGAAAGAGGTCCCATCATCCCCTGTCTCTAGAGCCCAACCCACCTTCTCTGTGCTGAACCTCCATCATTGACAGATGGCTCTTTCTTAGTGTTACTGATCACTTTTCTCTCATCTTCATCCCAGTTCACTTTATGTGACATGTTTAACAGTTACTCCGCTCTGCCATCATCTCAGGTGATCCCCAAAGGTGCATAGGAGAGGGGAGCACATTCAGTGAGTTGAGTATTGCCCAAAAATCTCATTCTATCACCTCCTATATCAGTGTTTACAAGGAGGTTACTATCTGCAGAGTTTCATGGAAAAGTTATGAAATGTTTACATAAGCTAACTTCCATACCTATCTCACCAGTGCTGGAAAGGATGTTTTCAATGTGACTATCCCAACCTTGAATTTCATGGACACCTCTGGAAGACTGAAATAAGTCCAGTCTGATTCATTATTGTTCCTGACCGGTGGTGTGTGTGTGTGTGTGTGTGTGTGTGTGTGTGTGAGAGAGAGAGAGAGAGAGAGAGAGAGAGAGAGAGAGAGACAGGGAGAGACAGACAGAGACACAGAGACTTGAAGTCTCTTGGTGGAACAAGAAGGAAGGTGATATATTAATACATTCCTCAGGTATTGCCCTCTAATGCCCCTATACAACTCTGCTTTTCCAGATTAGGGTTCAACCTCATTCTTGAAAGATGACTTCAACATGTTTTAATTTTTTTATAAAAAAGATGGTATTAGTCATAAAAGCTCTTTAAAAGTTTTTACAGTCTCATTTTATAGTCCAATTTCACTCAACCCTGACAGCCTCTAAAAATATCTTGTTGAGAAAATTTATTACTACGTTCTCTCTAATATATAATTTTACATTGAAACCAGGTATCTAAAAAATAACCTGCCTTCTTGATAACACAATGCTCCAGGGTCCCGCAGGCAACTACTCCATATTAGCCAAACACTCCTAAGAGATCGCAAATTATATAATGCACATGAAAGCATTTTGTGTGCTGCAAAGCACTATACAATGTTATTATTTCTTGTTAGTAATAAGTCACTTTATTTATTAAATGTGCCGTGAGTTGTACCATAGAGGTAATTAGCCACAAGGCACAGCAAAATCATAAAACCAGAGACATCCTCCTTCCCCAATACTGCATCTCTAAGAATGCATTAATCTTTGTTTCTTCACACATGCATAAGCAATATGAATACATGAGTGCCAGAAATAGGGCTCAGAACTGGAGGTCTCTGTTTCCTGTACTGTAACTCATGTGCACGGTCTTCTTGTTCCTTTTATGGGTAGAAATGCCTCCGAGCTGTTGGCATTATCTCAGCAGCGGTTGGGGGAGGGGGATCTCCACAGCCCAGATCCCTCAGCTGCAATAGCAGAAGAATCATTGCTAATCAAGCATGTAAATCCACTTGTATTACTTTAAAAAAAACTCACAATAAGAGCATTTGGATATTAAAGCACTCTATTCTAAAGACATAATTGTAATTGTGCTTGTACTGTTGATACTATACCTCAAACAATGTATTGCCATGTGAAAAATCCAGGCCTACTTTATACCAAATCCACAGAGTAGTTAATAAGTACAGTTAGTCCCTACTAGGATAGATCCAGAATTTAGTTATTTAGAAGCTTTTGTTTGTTCCTTTCCTGATTTCCCTAGTAGTCTCTGGCTTGTGAAGTTAACACTCACTTTTATCCCACGCCCCTGGTTTCGGAGGCTCTTGCTAATCCCCAGCCACATTCCTCAGCCCCTCGACCACACCACAATTTTGGAAGTGAACGAGGTCAATCTTTAAGGGAAAGTCATTTTCCTCAGGTAGCATCCAACTACTGCTTAATTAATGCTTCTCACTTACATGACTATCATTGATGCATTTTAAAACTATAATTAGAAGTTATGGGAGGGAGAAAAATTTTTCTCTTTGAGCAATATAAATTGCCACTAGCTTTCCAGGGAAAAGGTTATGTTTGCTATCAAAGAAAAGAAGAGAAAGTCACTTGTGAATAATCTCATCCCTATTCCCATAAATACTGAAAATCTTTCATTTCTCATCATTTCAACTCTAAAATGTGTATTGAAAGTTTGTGAAAATCTATATTTACTTCTCTAAAAATAATAATATTTCATTGGGACTTCTGATATGACCATGATTGTATAAATCCAATTTTCCTCTCTTGTATTCCTATAAACCATTCAAAAGAAAATGGAAAACAAAAACACAAACTATCTCTTCAGTAAAACTAGGACACAGACTCTAAAGTTCTTTGAAAAGGATACCAAAAAACAGTATAATTCACAGAAGAGACAATGGTAAGAAGCAGAAAGACACTAGGAGAACGAGCCCAGTGGTGACAGGTCTCAGAAAGTGTCAACAAAAATATACTTTTTTGAAGGTATGAGACACGCCTGAAGGGAAAAAGAACTAAATCCCATGTTCATGAAAGAGGTGCAGAAAAGAGATTAATCTTGCAGGCATCAGAAGCCTCCATAGACCCAGTTCACATCACAGAAACTAAGGGCTTCAGGAAGAATAATGCAGTCAAAGCCATATTTACCAGAAGATGTAGTTCTTTGTAACAACTGGAAATACAAGCTTTTCCATTATAAAAACTGGCCAGCCTGGACTGCAACTTTGGCCCCTTCTCAACAACCATTTACAATAGCTTATACATGGAAATTCATCTCTTTATATAATAATCAATTTTTAAAAGAAAATAGCATTGCACTTAAAGACACCAGAGGAAATAAAGTAGGGAAAGAGCAACCAATGAGACTCATTCTCTGGGAAAATAATGCCATGTGATGGATGGATATTGTGAACAAACATTTTGCTGTGACTTAGAAAAACTTAAATCACCTCTGTGAATAAAGAAGACAAAGCAAAAATGCAAGAAGTCAAGGAGAGATGGCAAGACAGCTGAAGAAAGTGGAATGTGGGCTAGCAAAACCCAGGAAAGAATTAGAGGAAAAATAAAACCATCAGAGAAATGAAGATAAAATTGGAAAAATCACAGAAACAGAAAGACCCTATACAAACCACAGTAAGGGGTACGAGGATAGAGGTATGAAAAATAAACAAGATGTAATGTAAATAGTCTTAAAGGGCTAGAGAGAAAATAACATATATGTGAGGCAGAAAAACTACCAAGCGGAACCCAGTCAACCCACAGAAATGTGAGAGATAATAAGATGATTGTTGTTTTAAGTCGCTAAATTCTGGTGGAGTTTGTTATGCAATAATAGGCAACTTAAACATATAGGCATTTTCTTGATATATCAATCAGTCCAAAAATCAAGATTATCTTAATAAAGAAAGGCTAAAAGTATTCCCACTAAAGTCAGAAATAAGACAAGGGGTCACATATTACCATTGTTATTTAACATTTATGGGAGGTACAAGATGATGAAATTGGATATGAGAAAGATATTACAGGTATAAAAATGTTTAAGGAAGAGCTAAAAACAATCACTATTTGCAGACAGTATACCTGGACAGGTCACCTAAAATGCTACTAAAAATGTTTAAATTAGAGAAATATGAAACAAAATTTATAAGTAGAAATCAACATTTCATATATAAAAATCATTTAGAAAATATAATAAATTATTCCATTTATAATAGCAACAAAAAGGATTAGTTATCTGAAAATAATGTATAAGATCCATATAAAGACAACTTTATATATTTCTCAAGGACACTAAAACAATTTGAACAAATGGAAATACATACCAATATAACAAAGATGCACTCCTCCCTGAGTATTTATATATTTAACACAGTCTTAATAAAATTCTAGTTAAAGTTTATATAGAAAAACAAAACAAACTGGGATAGCCAAGAAAAATCCAAAGAACAAAAAAAGAACAATAGCCCTACCAGACATTAAAACAGATTATAAAATCTCTAATTAAAACAGTATGGGACTGACAAAGGAATAGACTGACAATTCAGAATGGTATAGCATAGAAAGTTGAAACATAGACAAATACTAATGGGACTTGGGTGGAAGAAAAACAAACTATTCAACAAATACTTTTGATAATACTGGATCTGACAATGATCCAAGTTTAATAACACACTCGACTGGCAAGGATGTAGAGACACGAACACCAAAGGCAGATTTATGGGGAAGCTAAAGGAGATTAAGTTTCAGGGCCCCTCATTTGCAGGGGCACCTTCCCAGGTCCAGGAATGACTCTAGAAGGATATTCATATGGTCGTATGCTTTTGTAACATTTGCAGAGGATATTCTGTAACTTATTTTAAGTGTTGTTGGTAAAATAGCTATCTTTTCCCACTCCAGCATAGTGTTCCTCTTATCCTTGAAGTGGTGGGCATTTGGGGAATCAGGATCAGGGAAAGTTGGGTTGCAGATTAGTTAGTTTGGATTTAGTCATGTCTGTGCATGGTTTAGCACTTCCATACACAGCTGAGTTATCACTAGCCTTCCCAGGATAGGAATGACTTCCAGGACTACTCCCAAGGCCCACATACTCCCCTACTGCTGTAAGACAAAGGTGAAAGGCAGAAGATACTATTGCCATATGAGCATGTCCAAGCACCTAGCACTAGAAGCATAAATTGTAGAGCTGATACAAAGCTTGATGTGTTATGATTTTTTCTTTCTCATTCTAAACAAAAATATGCTTTCATACTAATTTTGTAGTTCTAATTTTTTTATTATCTTTGTTAAAGAAGGCTCATCCACTGATGGTGGGAATGTAAATTGAGAGCAGAATTTATCAAAATTCCAAATGCATACCCAGCATGGTTGACCCAGCAATTCCTACTTCTAAGATTTTGTCCTGTAGCTGTTCTTGTACATATACAGAATGACTTATAAGCTTGTTCTTGGCAGTGTTACTTGTAAGAACAAATAATTGGAAATAATCCAACTATCTAAGACCAGGGGACTGATTCAATAAAGTATGACACATCCATATAATGGAATAGCATGCACTTGTCAAAAATAATGAGAAAGCACTACAAGAATTGATACATAAAGATCTTAAGATAAATTGTCATTTGAAAAAAATCAAGCTGCAGAAAAATGTGTATAGTACACTTCCATGTATGTAAAAAAAAGAGATTAAAACAGAATAGAAACATAATTGCAATGTACGCACACTTTAAAAATATGGAAAAATAAACAAAACACTAAGATACCAGTTATCTGTTGGAGTTAGCAAACTGGATGAATGAGAAACATGATGGGAAGTACACTATTTGCTGTATGCATTTTATACATGTATATGTTTTAACTCAAGAATGTCATTATATATTCAAAATTAAATAATTTTTAAAGGACCTCATGGCAGCATTATCTTCCAAATTTCTTCCAGAAGCCTTTCAGAGCCCTCAGTGAGGGTCACCTGCCCTTCCAACAAGCTCCCATATCACCTTCTTCTGACCTGTCAAAGCACCTACCCTGCTGCATTATGCGGCCTATTTACTGAGGTGTCGCCACTGAAATAGAAGCTCCATGAGAAGAGGAACTATGTCTCCAAGCATCTGGCACAGCGCCTGCTTCATATGAGGCGTACAAAATGCTTGCCAAAAAAAGCCAATAGGAAATGAGTTGCTTCCTTTTAGAAGTAAAATGCTCAACAACAACATTTGCTTAGACAGTATATCTACAAACTGAATCCAAATTATTTGTGCCCAAATAACTGCTTTAAGCACAAGAGAGAGAGAAGAATGTTAGTTTAAATTTAACTTGTTTTGGTACTGTGTATTAGTTTTCTATTGCTGTAGAGCAAAACTATCACAATCTCAGTGGCTTAAAACAACACTCATTTATTAGCTCACAATTGTGTGTATATCAATGTCAGGCAGGCAGGAACAGGTTCTCTGGGCACTGTAAGGCCAAAATCAAGTTGTCAGCCAGACTGGCTCTTATCTGAAAGATCTGGAGAAAAATCTGCTTCTAGGTTCCTTCTTTTTCACCAAACTCAGTTCCTTGTGGTTGTAGGACTGAGGTTCCTGTTTCCTTGCTAGCCATCAGCCAACGGCTGTTCCCAGGTTCTAAAAGCCACTCACAGTCTTTGACGCAGGGCCCCCTCCATACCTTCATTCAAATTCCTGTCATGTTTCAACTCTCTCACTTCTTCTTCTGCTATGAGCTGGAGAAAACTCTCTGCTTTTAAAGGGATGGTGTGATTAAGTCAGCTCCACCCAGATAATCTCCTTATTTTAAGGGCAGTTTATTACACCTGCGAAATCTGCTTTGCCAGGTAACAATAACATAATCAGGGCAGTAACACCAGGGGTTAGAGATCATGGGGGATACAGCTGTCTTAGAATTCTCTCCACCATACCATGTCGACTCTTAGCATGTCAGCACTGATCATCCCCAGGAGGCAGTTACCCAAATTTACACTAGGCAGCAAAGAATGTTCTCTTTTCTCCACATATTTCTCCCTGCTTTCAATTCCTGGGATTTAATGACCTGAGAACACCAGCTGGTGTTTCTCAAGATTGCTTCAACCGCCCTTACAGAAAAACAGGGTGTAGGAGGGGAGAATGAGGATAGAGATGGTGATGGAAGCAAAGGTATGTGTGTATAGACAAGCCTAAAAATAATTACAGGAAAGTGAACAACAAAGAAAGTTAAAAAAAAACTGCGGAATGTAATTTATATAGGCATCCAAGATGAACCAAGATATAGAGGGAAATTCTCCTTACCTAAATGATAAGGAGACCATACTGCCTGACAAATTGTAGGTACATAAAAGTTCCCTGAATAAGTGAAAATAGGGATTATTTGAATATTGTCAACATTACTAAAAAATCATCCTTTCACTTCAATGTAAAATACCTGATATAAAAGAGATATGTTTTATTAGTATTAGTAATAGTAATGCCATTTTCTGATCATTCAGATCCAAAGCCGATGGGTAAGAAATACACACACACATATAAATACATATACAAACACATGCAATTATATATACTTTCATTTTGAACATGAAAGGGTTTCAAACAGATAAACCATTAACATGAGATAACAATTTTTCTCACTTCTGACTTTTCACATATATTTTTTCCAAAAAATACATATGAACTTGTACATATGAAAAGAAAGGTGAAGTTCCCTGTCCCCACAGATCTCCACATTATTGGGCAAATAACTCTCTTTTCTTTAACCTCAATTTCTTGTGTAAACTCCAAACCAGCATTCTCAATCCTTTGCTAAACATATCCACTGAGGAATGATGATCTGTTAAAGAAAACAGTTCCCTTTCTTTTGATTTTAAAATATCTAAAATCCAGTAAACTCAGAAACATTGTGATCCCAAAATACTATTGTGTTTCCTGCCAAATTCCTTCTGTCTAATCTAAATCTCCTGGGGTTTCTATGTTAGTATGAAAGCACTTTGGTGACTATCCTTTTTCTAATATACCAAACAAAGTTCTCAGGGTTCTTCTTTCGTGACTCTAAATTATCAAAAGGCATATCAAAGCTATTACTGCTTCCAGAATATAATACATTCCAAAAGAATACTTACCTGGACTCCAAAAAAGGCAATATCATAGGGAAGGGAAAAGGAGGAAGAGACCGTTCCAGGTTAAATGCTGTTTTAACCTGATTGGATCCCAATTTTTTTTAAGCTATTAAAGACATTTGCAGGCAATTAAGGACATTTTAACATGGAATCATTTAGATCAGTGGTCTACAACCTTTTTGGCATGAGGGTTTCATGGAAGACAATTTTTCCACTGACTTGGGGTGGGGGAAGGTTTTGGGATAATTCAAGTGCATTACATTTATTATGCAGTCAAACCTCTCTGCTAATGATAATCTGTATTCCCAGCTGCTGCCCAGTGCTAGCATCACCACCTCAGCTCCACCTCAGATCATCAGGCATTAGACTCTCATAAGGAGTGCGCAACCTAGATCCCTCGCATGCACAGTTTACAGTACGGTTCATGCTCCCATGAGAATCTAATGCTGCCTCCAATCTGACAGCAGGCAGAGCTCAGGCGACGATGAGAATGATGGGGAGCAGCTGTAAATACAGATGAAGCTTCGTTGGCTCAACCACTGCTCACCTGCTGTGTGGCCAGGTCCCTGTCAGGCCACGGACCAGTACCAGTCCACAGCCCGGGGTTTGGGGACCACAAATTTAGATTATACTAGGAAATAAATGTTAATTTTCTTGGGCACGATAATGCTTTGTGGCTATATTTTTTAAATCCCTGGAGATACTGATGAAGTATTTATGGGTAAAATGTTACCATGTCTACAATTTACTTTCAGATAGTTCGGGGGGGGGTTGCATGCATATAGAGAGAAAGAGAAAGCATTTGTGGCAAAATGTTGATATCGTTGAATCTAGGTCGGGGCGGGGTATATGGCATTCCTATCATTCTTTCAACTTTTCAGTATATTTCAAAAATTTTTAATGCAAATTTAGAATAAAATCCTCTTGAATATTTTTGAAAATAATAACCATTTCCTATGCTGCAACACACACTTTTTCAAATCGAGAAGGTCATTTGGTATTAGAAAGAAATTTGTTGTTGGTAATTGATAGTATAGAGATGCCAGTGTCTGTTTCTGATTAATAACTCTGGAACTGTGTTTAAATCAGAAAATTGAATTCCCTAATCCTACTCTAGAACTTATCAAAAGACTTGGGGCTATAATTATTCTCTCCTAGAGAAGAAATATCAAAATGTAAGTTTGTAACTTTCTCTAATAAATGTGTTTTTGCTTGAACAAGTATTTCCCAGGAGAAAAACATGCACATGGAAACACATGGAAGAAATTCTCCTTCATAAATAACATTTTTCCATTATTTCAATGTTTTAAAAGCTAAACATACCAATCACAAAAGTTTTAATTGTTTTTTGGTTTTCCCACATATATCAAATCTTCCCTTCTACAACCTCACTTCTTACCCTAAGCCTACAGAGTTTTCTCATGTGGCCAGCAAGTTCTGAGAGACGCAGGTTCTAAGAGAGGGCTTTGTAAATCACGTGACATAGTACCTTTTCTTTGAACAAAGCCTCTTCAACAAAGCCTGCTGTGTGAATCAGCTGTGGTGGTAGATGACCTAGCTGATTGCCTCCTGGAATAGTCTTTCTAAAGTCTTTGTGGGACATGGAATGTTTTCTAGTAGCCAACAGGCAGTGAAGAATCCAAAATTCTCTCTCCATGGGAAGAGGTTTGAAAAATACACACAGACACACACATACACACACACATACACACACAATCATGCCGCAGTATCCATGGGGGATTGGTTCCAGGACCCCCCACAGATACCAAAATCCCACAGATGCTTAAGCCTCTTTTATATATTGGTGTAGTATTTGCATATAACCTTTGGACATCCTCCTGTATACTTTAAATCATCTCTAGATTACTCATAATGCCTAATACAATGTAAATAGTTGTAATACTGTATCATTCAGGAAATAGTAACAAGAAAAAATAGTCTGTACATGCTCAGTACAGATGCAACCATCCTCATGCCCCTCCCTCTAATATTTTGGATGTGCAGTTGGTTGAATCCACAAATGTGAGGATCAACTGCACACTGTGGGGAACATTATTTCAAAGGATCTTGAGTAGACAAAAGAGGATGCTTCATGAGAGATAGCTTGCCTATAGAAATAAGAGAAGACATGAGTAAGAAGGAAAAAAAAATCAGTTTCCTTATTTTTTAAGACAGTGCTTGGCCCTTGTAGGAAACAAGATGACATAACCTAGAAAGCATGATCTGACAGAACATTAACCAGCTCAGTTTAGCTCATGGGAAAAAACTTTAAAACTTAAAAAGAATGATTTTCTTTAGTTTCCAAAGTACTCTGCACAACACTTGGAACAGTCTGAATGTCAGGTCAATTGCAGTTCCTGGAAGTTTTTAAATTTTAAACATTAAAAAGTGTCTGCTCTTGAGAGTCCTTATCATTTCTTAAATCCCCCCCAACTTCCTTCATAGGCCAATGGCAGGAACGTGGTGTGTGATATGCATTCTGTTAGCCATTAGTCAAAAACTCCAATCACACATTCATAAAGTTCCAGTTTAACTTAAAACTTTACGGTTCCAAAGGGCAATTTCTTCTTCTGGTTTTCCAAATAATATCCAAATATGGTGGACACAAGAGATAGAAGTGAGAAATGCTGATGAAAACTTGGCTATACATTTTTATAAGTTTGATTTTATTACGAATTTCTACTGTATTCAAAGGTCAGATGGAATTAATTGATGTGGATCATCAGACTATCTCCATCACACCTGGTCTTGTTATCACAGCACAGTGAGATAAAGGGATTTTTCACATGCTTCTCATTCTTTAGCAAGTACAACTTAGGTGTGAACGGAATTTTTCTTGCCACTTCAGCCTGGCTGTTCTCCCACCCTGCTGGTCCTGCTGGTGCTGTGGCTGCCAACCATTGGCAAGCTTCAGGCTACATCGCCACACTCTGGATTCACTCCAATGAGTTCATCTCTTGCCCTTGGTTTCCACCAGCAATAGATATCATGGCTTAGCATGACTAATCT
The DNA here is from genome assembly GCA_008086735.1 of Cheirogaleus medius. Classification (NCBI taxonomy): domain Eukaryota; kingdom Metazoa; phylum Chordata; class Mammalia; order Primates; family Cheirogaleidae; genus Cheirogaleus; species Cheirogaleus medius. The sequence goes on along the minus strand of VBSM01002121.1, from coordinate 5,784,116 downwards.
TTCATGTAGGCAAAAAATTTTTCTTGATATCTCCTAAGTGAGAGATAAGAAAAAAAAATTGTAGAGTTCAGGTATATTTAGAAAGCTGAAGTCAAATTCATTTTAAAAACACTTTTCAGGTAAGTCCTGTATTTAGTTTGCTTTCCTCGGGCATAAGAGAAAAAATGTAGTTCAGACCAGACCACTGTTAGGAAGCTGGGTAAACTGTTGATGCAACAATAGTCATTCATCGTGAGCATGGTATAAAACTGGTTTTTCAAAAATCAGGGTGAGAAGAAAGTCTTGAGCTATGCATTTTTAGTGATGCGTAAGACGATAATACAGCCAAAGTGCAGTTTAGGGAGCTCTGTTCCCTGCTTCAGAATCTGTGAAAAGGATCTTCATATTTATTGGTATACATTTCTGGGGATCCTGGGAGGGAGGTCAGTGTGATCCCTCATTTCTGGAAATGAGGACAATGCAACACAATTCAGAAATGTGCCCCTGTGCCATCAGGCATGAGGAAGCAGCAGAGTTGGAATCCCATCCCACATTCATAACCTTAAACCACACTGCTGCATCGCACGCTCGGCTGGGGCGTGGGAGCCCGAACTTAACCCCTGTTCTCTCTAGGCTATTACACACTGCTGAGCATAACCTCTTCGCATGAATAACAAATCATTTTAAAGTGGAAATTGAAATGAGAGTTCATGAAACAAATTTGACCCATATTACCAAGGAAACTTCAGGGGAGCCCCAAAGACTTTCTGCGGTTTCCATGTCATTCTACAGACGCTAGAAGTCGGGAGTCCAAATGCTTTTACTGACTCCTTTGGGAAATTAAAAATGGCTTCAAGCTGTTTCTGAAAGTTGCTTTGACTAGAACCACTAAGTTAGTTGTCAGGACCCGACTTGACTGACCTGCTACACCTGACAAGGGCTTTTTCTCTATCTCAGGGGTTAAGGAAGTCAAGTCACGGTGACTTAGCTGTCATTTTTCTGATAACCACTGCTGTCTACTTGCAGGACAGAGGTACAGGAAAGCAGACTTCTTTTAAAACTATTAGATGAAGGGAAAGAGAAGGTTCTTTACCAATCAATGTGTGATATTTTCTGAAATTAACACATTAACTGCCATGTGACTTGTATTTAACTCACGCTAGTCTTGAGCCCGGGGCCTTGTGAAGCATATGTAACTCACACGTCTCTTTACCTTGAGCCATGTGAACTACTTTTCAAGTTGCATATAACTCATTCACAGAAAACAATTAAAAATAACAAATTTTTCATTAAACTAGAAAGGATTATTTTGTTTTCAAAGTTTTTATCCTATTAATATTTTCATAATAAAACACCATGGCCCCAGGGAAAAAAAATTTTTTTCTAGTGTGGCAGTCAATGTGTTAAGAGCAGAAGAAAGGTGAGGTTATGGGGTTATGTTAGAAGTCTAGAGATGAAATTCTGAAGAACTGAAACAGAACCCTTTGTGGCTATATGAATCTCACTATTTCCAAGCCTCAGGAGTAACCGCCCTGACTTGTATTTCCTTTTTAAAATGTCACAGAATTTTATATTTTATTTCCTATGGTAAATACTCTGTAAATATGATAGAATGATAAAATGAATAATTTAAAACATTAAAAATAGGGCCTTTGAGAAAATCCTTAAAAAGTTGGGTTTGGTTAATAGGAAGAAGCAAAGGCTGAGAGGTAACTCATAATTAAACAAAAACATTAAAAGTTCTAATAATAAGAACATGTGAATATACTTTCTTTCTGGAATAGAATAAGTATAAGCTTCTGCACAGCCAAGGAAACTATCATTAGAGCAAACAGACAACCTACAGAATGGGAGAAAATATTTGTTCTCTACATATCTGATAAAGGTCTGATAATAAGAATCTATCTAGAACTTAAAAGAATCAACAAGAAAAAATCAAACAACCCCATCAATGAATGGGTGATGGAAATGAACAGAAATTTTTCAAAAGAAGACAGAATAATGGCCAGCAAACATAGAAAAAGATGCTCAACGTCTCTAATCATTAAAGAAATGCAAATCAAAAGCATGATGAGATATCACCTAACCCCAGTGAGATTGGCCTCTATCAAAAAATTCCAAAAC
>VBSM01002121.1:5750814-5781913 GCA_008086735.1 Cheirogaleus medius | reverse complement strand
AAGGATGTGGAAACGACCCAAGTGCCCGTCAATTCATGAGTGGATTATTAAAATCTGGTGTGTATATATACAACGGACTATTACTCAATTATAAGAAATGACAGTGATCTAGCACTGCTTATATTTTCCTGGATTGAGCTTGAGCCCATTATCCGAAGTGAGGTGACACAAGATCGGAAGGATGGGCTCCACATGTACTCGCCATCAAATTGTACTGATTGATTAACGCTATGGTGCTCACATGGTGGTGGTGTTCTCCAGGGATTAGGGGGGTGGGGGTAGACTCACAACTGAGGGACGAGGTGAGCATTGTGGAGGGGGAGGGCATACCTCTAACCCTTGCTAGGGAGAGGCAAAGATATAAAATGTAACCAAAATGTTTGTACTCTCATAATTTCCTGAAATAAAAAAAGAGAAAGAAGGTAAAGAGCTCATCCTTTTCTAAGACATACATTTATTATTGTCATCAAAACCATTAAATGCTTTTTGGCATAAGATACTACCCTATTAGTTGCTATGCAGAGCAATTTAGACCAAAACCTTCCCCAATCCTTTAGGAATTATAGCCTAATTCCTGCAGAGCCTGCAAAAGCACAATGTAACAAATACTTGCTGGTTGATTGATTTCAGAGAAAGCAAAAAATATATATATATGGCTAAAAATGTGGAGTGCTCCAGACAGCAGAAAAGGAATAGTGAAGAGAGATAGACACTAAAATATTTACACTGAATATACGGTAGAAGCAGTGAGGAAAGAAGTAGATGGTCAATGCCCAGAAGAAGCTGTCAATAAAAAAAAAATCAAGCCCCAAACTACAGGACCATTTATTTTATAACCTTGCTGTTAAGTCACACAGTAGATACTTCATAAATACCTACTAGCTTTACAGAACAAGTAAAGAACATAATTAAATCAAGTTATATCAGAATTTTCCCCATGAAATTAGGTTTTTCAAGGAAAATTATTCAACTCATTTAATGTAACAATGACATTTATAACAGAGATCCACTGTGCTTTTTTCCCTGTTTTTGATAATGGTTCCATGAAATAGCAACTGTAATTCACTAAGAATGTGTTCAGCAGTGGACTAAGTATTGAAAGCTTTTGATTTCAAATTTAACCCATGGCAAGCCCTGGGAAGAAATCAATTTCACTTGATTTCTTCCCAGAAAGTTCATGAGAAATAATGACTAATATAGTATAAATGCCAGATAATGAAGATATTGCCCAGAAAGTTCCTATGGGGTTATCATTAGCTCTAGAGTGGCTCATAAAATACAACTCAGGGAAAAGTCAAGTGCAGTGGGAGGCCACACCATACATGCATTCATTCCATGGTCACGGGAAGTCTACTTTTTTTTAAATGTGGGTTTTAAGCAGCAAGTCAAAAATGCAATGCCATCCTAATTGTATTCATCATCTATCCTCTAAGTTTTCTGGGAAAGTAAGGATCAAAATCATTTGCATCCTCCCAAGTCTTTGATACATCCATAAATATGCAAGAGGCACTCAAACAGGGAGAGAGGAAGAGATCACTAATCCCATCAACAACTTGCCAGTTTTATTTTTATATTATAAACAAATAACTTGTTCCCCTGTCTCTGGGCACACATTCAGAAGAATGACTTGCCAATAGTTTTTGGTGGCTTCAAGGGAAGGCTTAAGATTTATTGACATAGAGGAAAGGAAGTACAAGCAAAAGACACTCATATTAACTATCTTTATGTGCTTTCTGCAGCTTTGCAGATGACAGGGACATCAATATCCAGTTGACTTCGTAGAGCAGTTAGTTATGTATTAAGAGGTTAAGAGGGAAAAGTGCAGGCTGGCACCCAGGGACAACTGGGAAGTCGGCCTGAGGCCTGCAGGGTATCTGCAGGAGCAAAGCCCCTGTTGGCACTGGTTGATTCAGTAGCTAAATGTCAAGCTAATTTACATTCAGGCAAGGAGATTCCATGGAAAAAAGATAAATGAATAAATGGTATAAGGATGCCATTTTTAAAGACTATATTACTCTCAAGTGAATTAAAGGGTCATGGGTGAAATCAATGCCTCGAAATTTTCCACCAAATGTAGCCCTTTAATGGAAAATGACTACAAAGTAAATCCTTTGGTGATAAATCCAAAGGAAGTTGAGCGATTTGAACACGGTGGGAAGAGAAGAGGCAGTGCATGGGAGTGTACCCAGCAGTGGCAAATACAAAATTTCTTTTTTTTCTTTTCTTTTTTTTTTTTTTTAGAGACAGGGTCTTGCTCTGTCACCCAGGCTGGAGTGCAGTAACCCAATCACAGCTCACTGTAACCTCGAACTCCTGGGCTCAAGTGATCCTCCTGCCTCAGCCTCCAAAAATGCTAGGATTTCAGGCACGGGCCAACACACCCAGCCCAAAATTTCTTTAAAATTCCATGTTTTGGCTTTAATATCATTGTGAATTTGGAATTCTATCCCATAACACAGTATGGGAAATGAAGTTTAGTATGAAAATGAAGCACTGTTATTTAGTTGCGGTTGCAGAAAAAGCCCCCCTTCTCTATGCCTCACTACTCAAACCTAATTTGCAAAGCCTAGTTCTGATGGGACAGCACACATTAGCAATTGCCATAAGTTTCTTTGACAAGATTCTCTTTAAATAAGCCATTCCCCACTCCCATTTTGTGAGAAAAATCCATAAGCTCTTATCCAAACCAAATACCACTGTAGACCTATACAATCAGTTGTGTTAAGGATGATAACTCAAAGACGTAAAACAAAATGGCCACAATTTTTTGGTACAAGCTGTATTTTTGATATCAATGAAAAACTCTGACAAATGATTCAAAGATAAAGGTTCCACTTCCTATTTGTATAGTTTAAACCAATATGTTGTGTCATCCACATCATCAAATACAAAGAACCCACTGGATTCCAGGGGGACTAGGAGTGTGTATTGTGGGCATAGAAATATTCAAAATGAGAAAGTGGTCAAATGAAGAACTATGTACTTGCACCTTGTCATATTTTTTTAAATTTAAATCAAAAACAAATTGAGGCCCAATGTCCTAGAACTACTTAAAAATTAATTTTCAACAAATAAGGGAGTTTTCAGGCAAGCAAAGGCTTAGCTTTGATGTCATTACACCTGTCTCTGATAGTGTCCACTCACACATGGGTATTTGTGTGGAGACGTGTGTGTTCACACACTCTAAAAGCAGCACAGCATGTTGAAAACCGCACGACTTTGGGGTCAGACGCACATGAATTTAAATACAGTGTCCAAGATATTTACTGGCTGTGTGAGCCTCTCTGTATATAAGTGCCCTTAACTATAAAAGTCACTGAGTAACTAAAAACAAACATTTCCACATCACCTCAATCACATTTTTGGAAATATTAAACCCAAAGTGTTTCCATCTCATTCTAAAGAACTCTGTATGCATCAAGGTACTGAAGCGACTTGAACTCTTTCAGTGCTGTTATTTCTGAGCACAACTTTGCCTTACCTTTGATTTGTCACAGTACAAACTCAATAATGGAGAAAAGGCCAAGATTGGCTTGCTTCGTGAAAACGAATATCAGAAAACACAACTGGCTACTTCAGTACATAGGGCATATTGCTTAGAAAAAAAAAAATCTTTTTAACTGTACAAATCTGACCTAAGTATAGACCAGTGTATAAATCTGGAACTATGGTCTGGGACACTTCTAAAATCCACAGCTACCCACGAGAGGGACCTCATAGAAGATGTCCACAGGCACAAGGGCTCAGACCATAGGAGTCATCAAAAGAAGGGAGTGATTAAAGCCCAGACTTTGAACACAAACAAACCTGAATTCTAGCCCTGGTTCTGTCACCTATTATTTGTGTAACTAATTTATTGTTAGATGATTTATGATCTTTTCATAAACCCAAAGGAGACCCCATAGAGCAAGGATTCCTGATGTTTCAAAGACTCTGCTTAGAGAGGCTCGCGATTCCCTCCCCCACCCAGCTCTCTCCTGGCAACAGCCGAGGGAACTGGGCCGGGCTCCAGGGAAGGGCACAGCCCATGTCTGCTTCCCATCACCTTCAAGTTCATACTTTCTCCTCCTTCCTTCTCCTCATGTTCTTACCACTCACCGTGTTTCTCTAACCCCCTACCTTTCACCTCAGTCTTCGAAATATTTCTCGTTTAGTCTCAGGCAATCTCTCTCCTCTCCCATTTTATGTGTAAATAAACAGCACAACCTGCAATAACAACAAAGTTAAAAATTAATGTCCTTGGTGTTTAGGTGAATTGGGCTTAATAGTAATCCAGTGACATCAAAAGCCTTATAGGTATCCAGAGGTTTCCTTCAGAATGTCTACAAATACCACATGGTAGGCAAAGCCTGGTCTTTGAAACCAGACAAACCTGTTTCTAGTCCCAGCTCCAATTCAGTATGTTCTTGGAAAAATTACAAAACAGAGGACTCCTTTTTCCTTTACGGTTAAAGTGAGAAATTAAATAATTCACATAAAGCAATTAGCACAGTACCTACACGGCAAGTATGCAGTGAATGTTAGCTATTATTCATATTATTCTCTCTCTCCTCCTATTTCTTGCACCTTGCTTTTCTTTGACCAAAGGGATTCAAGAAGTTAGCTTTACACTACACTGTGGTAGCCCAGCCTAGGAACCTAAACATTGAGGTGGGGGGGGTGGGCAAAGAAATATATTCCAAGTTCCAAATTCAGCTTGACAAACTAGATCACAACCTGTTTACAGGTCTATGAGAGAAGGCTTTAGAGCCAGCCCCAAATGGAAATAGGGCTTTAGTTCATTGATTCATTCATTTTAAGTGTTCCCTGGGTCCCTACCCAGCTCTATCTTATAAGCTTTGAGACGGAACTGGAAGGGAATGCAGAACAAGTCTGGAATCAGAAAGAACTGGAACTACTCAGGGAGGCTTCTAGGAGGCCTAGGAACCTTGACTTCTATCTCTAATGAAGAACGGAATAGCCAGATCAAAGACTAAGCAAAAGTTGGTGAAATTGTGTTGGAATAATACACAGGTTTTCTCAGTGTAGACACTCAGTATTATGTAGGTTCCTTAGACCTTCAACAAGTCTCTTAAGCAGTGGACTTGGAAGGGCACAGTTCTAGAGCAGCATCTCAAATGATGGTTACCTGCTCACCAACTGTACCTGAGTTTTCAAAGCATGAAATTTGAAATTAAAACCTTTCCCCTTGCAGACTCTACATTTCTTTCACCATTCTTCTGCTTCTACTTGCCTCTTCCCCATAGCCCTAGAATCTAGTGTGTTCTAGTAAGTAGGTGAAAAAAACAGAAAAAGAACAAGAAACTATAATCTTAAAGGAAGAAATGATGAAAATTTTCATTATAAATTGTCTGGGAAAAGACTAATATTAACAAATGCAAACTACCCTTATTCCCACTTATAGAAGTGAATTATCTCTCATATTTGAATGTGCCCTTGGATAAAATAATAATAGAGGTTTCATCATGACTTTTGGTAGGACCTCTTTATTTTGCCTTCTTCTCACCTATTTGTTATGTGTTAAATGACTAGGTAAGTTAGTCCTGAGTACTTTAACAAAACATGTACATATTTTCTTTCATGATCTACTGATTCTACAAATTCAAATATGGGCAAAATTTTGATTATTGTTGTCAAGGTAAATGTGATTAAATTAAGTAGAACATTTGTAGAACTAAGGAAATGATAAAATACTTAAGTTTGGGAACTCATTGACTTACATGCCTTAAATCTGAGTCAGACTTCCCTTGATACTAATGTTATGGAAAAATAATTTGCTCCCTCCCCCCATGCCAGTGTCAGATCTATTATTTATTACAGCTCTTTTCCACTTTAGCTCCTTTTGTCATTCTAAGGTATTCAGAAGGGAATTCCATATTTTGCTATTTTTAGATTTCAGAGTCAGAAAAATTATGGGAGTTTGGTCCCACAATTATATAAACTCAGTATTGATTTGTACTTCCTAACATTCTCCCTTTCGTCTGTTTACCATTCATTCATTTAGCAAACATTTATTGGCGTGCTAGAGCCACAGCATGAACAAGGTAGACACAGTCCCTACACCATTGCAAGTTACAGGGGTAGTCCTGGCTCCAGATGAAGCTTTGTATGTTATTCACACGACATCTTTCAGCCCTGCCTTGTCAGGATTGGCTCCATTCTTGGACAGATTTCTTTTCACAGGTCCAAGATGGCTACAAGCAGCTCCTGGAGCTACCTCCTTCCTCATGTCCACTAAAGTTCCTGTCCTTACACAGCTAAATGCCTCTGAAGAGTTGGCAGGATGCTGGGAACTCATCAATCCAACACATATATGAATCACCTCTGAGAGATGAGGGCTAACAAGTGTGTGTAGTCCTGGGAATCTTCCCACAGCAACATGATGCAAGCCAAGCATTCTGTTAAAAACCACCACTGAGCAGCCACCATATTCTCAAAACTACGGCCTCTGGCAGCAATTTAGAGGTGAAACCTTTCGTGTCCAATTAGCTGACACTTTGACTTATGCAGTACCTCAGAATTCACCTGTATTTATTAAGTTCAGGATTTCAGATAAATTTGCAAGAGCTGCTGAAAGTTAAGCATTTGCAAGGATATTAGTTTCCTTGGTTAATCATAATTTAATTTTCCCCATGTAGAGCTGGTTAGAGAAAAATGAAAATAGTCAGCTCCATTCAAACCTCATGTTAGTAGAAATATTCCTTCTCCACCTTGATTTCCACTTTGAATGCTGGATTTAATTCTAACCTCACATGTTATGCCTCATCATCAATCTAATGCTCTAAGTCAGTGGTTCTAAACCTTGGCCACACAATGGAATCACTTGGAGAGCTTTAGAAAAGATCAATACCTAGGTCTCAACCCCAAAATATCAATGGTTAAGTCTCAACAGATTCTGTTGTCATTGGTCCAGGGTACAGCCAAGCACAAGAACCACTGTTCTAAGTAAAACTACATTAGAGATGAAGATATGTCTCCTAGGAAACGTGCTCAATTTGTGCAAGCAACTAATTTAAATGCTATCGCCAATCAGTTAGGAAACAGTTAAAGTTGACCTAGGATTAAATCAACTTCAGAAATAGGGAGAAATGTTCCCTACATCAACAGCAAGCCACCCATCTGTGGGTGCTTCTGCCCTACCATAGCCACCTCTCCCACCTCTCCCGCCTCTCCCACCTCTCTACTGCCACCACCTGGTCTAAGCCACTGTCACCATGTCCCTGGGCCACTGCAATAAGCTCCCAAGCTGTGCAAGCTCTCCAGACCATTGCCTGCTCACTCCCCCTCATTCACTACACTCCAGCCACACTGACCTTTCTTTTCCTCCACATCTTTCCCATCTCAGGGCCTCTGTATGCATTGCTCCCTCTACCCAGAATGTTCTACACACACACCCCTGAATTCTTCCCACTATACACACAAACACTCTTGGCCTGGCCCACTTTCAATGTCCCTTCTTCAGAGAGGTTATCTCTGATCCCTAATCTAAAGTGAGCCTCTTGTTTTACATACTCTTAGTGGCTGTGTTTTATATTTTCCTAGTGAAGGGTTCTTTCTGGCTCCTGCTTCAAACTATAAGCTACCTGAAGACAAGGACAATTCTTTTCTGCTTACCCATGTATGCCCTAGCATTCAGCCTTACCCCTGGCCCATAGTAGATGCTCAATAAATAATTATTCAGTGTAAATAAAAGAATTGTGTTTTACTGTAACATTTCCTTAAACTGATGGACACTGTAAGAAATAGTTTAGGAGGTGTATAGCCATATTTACTCAAAATGATGTTTAGAACCCTGGTCACTACATTATCTAAGTGTTCTCTTTACAAAACCCATAGAAAAGAGTTTTGACAGTCTTGGTTCTAAGAGTAGTTATGGTTTTCCTGAGAGAGAAACCTTTTACCTCTGAGCTTCAACAAGCTCTCTGCAGACAGAGCCAAAGAGAAAGAGGGAGGGGCTAAGTGATGCACACCTAGTTCCTGCTCCCAAATTTACCAACCAGATCATTCTCTCCACTCCCACGGGGCAGTCAGGCCAAGCATGTTAACTAAGAGATGCCCTTCACATGGAAACATTAAGTCAAGGGAAAATGTTCTCTACCCCAAACATCATTGACTTAGTAACATTCATTTCCTTTAGTAAGTATTTTATATTACAACCTAAAGGCACTGTATAAGCTTTCTATTGCTGCTGTAACAAATCACCACAAACTTATTATCTTACGATTCTGGAGTCAGAAGTTGGAAATGCATTTCACTAGGCTAAAACAAGGTACCGGCAGAGCTGCATTCGTACGGGCTCTAGGGGAGAATCCATTCCTTGCCTTTTCCAGGGGCTAGAGGCTGCCCACATTCCTTGACTCCTGGCCCCCTCTGCATCACTTCAACCTCTGCTTCTGTTCTGACATCTCCTTCTAAGATTCTGAGACTCCTGCCTCCCTCTTTCCCTTATAAGGACCTTTGTGATTATATCTGGCCTGCCAGGTAATCCAGGATAATCTCCCAAACTCAAAGTCCTTAACTTAATCACACCTGCAAGGTCCTGGGAATTAGGACACGGACATCTTTGGAGAATCATTAGTCCACCTATAACAGTTCCATAAATAATTAGAGGTCTACAGGTATGCCAAGGTATGAATTTGAGATGCGGTTAAAACCATATCAAAGAACTAAATCCAGTATCCAGTGCCATCCATTCAAACCAGTTCATGAATTCAAACAGTTCGGCCTGAAGATATGATATAACATACTCTTCGCCCAGAAAAAGTAGCCCAGGGATATTTCCAAAAGTTGATTTTAAAGAAAAAAAAAGTTGATTTTAACCCTAAGAAAAACATCACTGATTCCTAATGAACAGTCCTCTAGCAAGCATCTGTGAGGACAGAAGCTCTTTAGTTATTCCTCCTGCCTGGAATGCACCACCCTCTCTGTGGTGCCCAATGTCTCCCCCTCCTCCCATTCCTGGCCATCTCCCTACCTCCTCCCTTCAATCTTCCATGCCCACCCAAAAATGTAAGAACACCAGAGCAGAGACATGAAGATAAGCTATGAAGCCGCTCTTAAAAAGAGGAACATGAAGATGATATAATATCTAACAGACAAATAAGGAAATTTCCCATAACTACTTAGGAAGGGATCTGCTGGATTTTAGACAATTTTCTAGCTCTAGATTTTTTATATACTAATTATTTATTCTTCTTGCCTTTCCTTTCTTTTCTTATAACCTCTTAAATGTCAAGGCCCCTATCATTCTCAAGGTCATGCAAAGGGTCATTCAATAGACACGTGTCTGTTATTAATCATGAGTACCAGGCTATGATTTGCACATGCCAATTCATAATTCCCCCATCTGCTAAAAAGTATGCATCCCTGAATACTTTGAAAGCATGTAGGTTTTAGATAACATTTTAAGTCACTTGCTCAGTATTTTCTTCTACTCATTTAGGCCCCTTCCCCCTCCTTGCCTAGCTCTGCTTTCCTCCAGCCATTTCTGTTTTAGGTGGGGTCAGCACTTACTGATTTTTCAGGCTACTCTCTTCTTACTGTTTCTGAGATCATATAACAAAAACAACCAGTTGCAAATGCCATACTTCATGGTGAGCTAGAAGACCTGATCCTTGGATCACAGTCAAAAAGAGAAAACTTTTTACTGACTGTTGAAGGGTCAACCAATGTGATAGTTAAAAACACACAGTTTGAATTTGTCTCAGGAGGTATGGTTAATTTCCACTGATACTCACTAATTTTTTTTCCAAGTCTGTAACAATTAGCAGGTGTGCTCTGCTACTTTTCTCTCTGCTTCTTGTCTGGGAGTCAGATTTGGAAGCAGAGTCTCGGCAGCTCTAGCCCTGTCCCCATGGTGCTCCTGGGCAGCATGGTGGCTGGAGTGATGGTGGAGCCAGCCCCCTGCAGAGGCTGAGGTCAAGGGCTTGGGCTGCTCCCCCCAGGTCCTGAAATCGACACCCTCAATGGCTGCCTTATGTCATGCAAGACCGGATCAGAGTTGTCTGGGCTGTCAGTGCTGGGAACTGGCCAAACACTCCATCACTGTCTATCTTGGAGTGAGCCCAAACCATGGGCTCAATAGCCTTCCTTGTTTTCTAGAATTGATCAGTTTCAATTCAACAACTGCGTCTCCTGGCATCCACACCAGAAAGTATCACCAGGGCCTTCTGCTGTGATTTCCTGAGTGCTGAGAAATCTGCAAGACGCTACAAACTCCCCTCCAGTCTACCAGATGCTCCTGAGATCCCTATTAGAGCTTTATCAGTTTGATGTGATCCCCTATGAAAGGTTCCTAGTGGAGGGGGTATTTGAGCTATGCATTCATTCAACAAATACCCCATTCATTGAATACCCTTTACTTGCAAGGCACTGTACTGGGCCCTGGAAGTTTCTCTTTCTGGGTAAGGAGTTCACAGTGAAGCCAGTTATTAACCATTTGTAGTATCTCAGTGTGTGGAAAAAAGAAACCAGGATCGAGTTTGGCAAAGGAGAAGGGAAAAGCAGTATACCAATCCCCAGGACCGGAGAGGGAGCCATGGGGAGAGGGGGGCTCATCCAGAGAAGATAACCTTGTCTGACTTCTCCAGCTGCTTCTACGGCCATGTGCACACAGGCCACCAAGGTGGACAGAGGGACAGATGGACAGACAGGTCCAGAAGCACAGCTTTGGAATTAGGTCACAGAACTTCAAAAAGACATTTGAAGTCCTCGTATAGAAGAAAACACATTGGGTTTTTACAGTGATCCAAGCTGCCGGTACAATCTACTGAAATACTGAAATAAACAACAGAAAAGCAGCCCTTTTTGTGGCCTTCTTAGCTCACAACTCTTGCCTCCTTCCCTTTACTCATGGTCTCAAATTTCGAGGCCATCGTCCCCTCAGAGATGATGCAGGGGAGTGAGACAACATTTTCCAAGCCCCAAGATTACTTCTTTGTCATTTCATCTCTTTCATCTCTTTTTGGCCACAGTCCCTTCCCCACCTCAAATCCCCACCGAGGAGACCAGAGGTCCTCTCGGCAGCCCCTGTGGCCTCTGCAGGGCTGTCCCAGGAGCACAGCCCCGCCCGCTTAGCGTTTGAAGACCCACGAGGGGAGGTCCAGACCCTGCCTCCTCTGCATTTCCTCTGTGGAATAGGCTTCATACGTATCTGCCAACCACCTGAGGGGCTCAGAGAAGACACATTTAAGGGAAGGGTGAGAGACTTGTCACCTGAGGTGTGGTCTGCAGACTAGTAGCAAGGGCACCACCCAGAAGCTTATTAGAACTGTAGATTCTCAGGCCCCACCAGACCAACCCGATCAGAACCTGCACATTAACAAGAACCACCACCACCACCCGAACTGTGTCCCCCAGCCAGACCCTGTCCCCAGGCCCCTGCTATCTTTTCTATCTCCCGTTTTGGAACCACATTGCTTAAGGCCTGAAGAAGCAGCTCTTGCCTTGACTTTACCAAGAATGCCTCCTCCTCCATTAACAGAAGGACGCTCTGTGTCATGACCAAGGCGTTTGCAAATCATCTCGGCACCTTTATCCTACATTCATCACCCTCATCCTTCTACGGCGCATGCCCTGTGTCACTCGCTCCCCTGCTGTACACCAGCTAGGGGCTGGCATTGGCTCGCAACCGAACTAGCTCTGCGACTAAAAATATTCTTTTATTTATTATCCATCTGTTGAATCCCTACAGTGAGCCAAATACCCTGCTAGACATTTGTCCTCTAGGTAAGAGCTTGTGGATCAGACTGCTCTGTCCTACCACATAGCCCTCGCTGGAGGTTTGTGATGGGAGGGAAGGGAGAGGCACACACTTCACAAGGCAGGGAGCCAGAGCTACAGGTAACGGGTGTGTTATGGTAGCCGTCCCGACCACCCCAACACGTGGCTCTTCTGTAATGTCCTTTGTCTAACCTTGTCTCTTCGGAGGACAGGGCTCAGTAATGTAAGAGTCCACCCAGAAAGAACAGGCCAAACTAAGAGACAAGAGTCTCTTTATTGGCTCTCCCCATCCCGGTCCCAGGCACCCCTAACCGCTACCCAGTTGAGAGCCAACCCCAGGCCCAGGCCCAGATGCTCTTCCAGCCATAGCCAACTTAAATGAAGAGTTTAAGAATCCTCCAGAATTCATCTGAGTCTTCCCAGCTGAAAGGTCATAGGTCAAGACTGAGGGAAGTACAGAGAGGCCACAAGTCAGAGAGTTGTTGGGTGACCAGGTCAGTTTAGGGCAACAAGGAAGATTTCATGGATGCTGCGAGCCAGGCCCAAACAGCCTAGAAAACCAGATTGAACCAGCTCCTTGAACCTGCCCAAGAGTGGGGCCCACACCAGGCTTCCAAAGATTGATTCAGATTAGAGTAACCCACCACTTCCCCAAGTCCCTCTTCCTTCCTCCCCATCTTCTTTGCCCACCCCACCCCAACCCTTCTTCCCAAAAAATCTGACTTTTTTTCCCCTTGATTTTTTCACAAGGCTGTCATTTCTCTGTAGTTACTGGCAAAGCCACTGAATACCACCCCTCCCCAGCCTCATTGCCATGTCAGACCCTGAATGCCTTGCTTCACAAGGACAGGGTGGGGGATGATTTCATACCCCTCCACACCAGGGAAGTCCCCATCCCTCATCCACATGGCTCCACTGGCACAATCTCATTTTGCCTCTAACCCGTTAGTGACTGACTCCAAGAGGGCCAGCATCTTATTCTAATGCCCTTTTCCACCTTTGAGACTTCAACCTGCTGTTCCAGGAAAGATTGTAGTTCCAGCCACACATGCTGGACAATGTAGTAATTTAGACTGCTGTGTGCCCATGTGTTCCAAGAGAAAGACCTAGGTTAGTATAATAAGAGAGTTAGCAAATGCCCCTAGATCTATGGGGGGAGGGGAAACCTGTATTATAAATGTGCTGGGAATACAAGAAAAAGTATTAAATTTTAAAAGTTTATCATCTTTCCCCTCCTCCTTCCACTAAGGAGAGAAAGTACCTGTGGCCACTCAGCTTCCCTGCCCCCCAGAACTGAAAGGAGAGCGTGGGAGTTGGCACCAGGCCACGGCCTGGGCTTTCTTGTTTTGCCAGAAAGGAAACTAAAACATTTACGGAAGGAGGGCTGGTAAGGAATAGAACAGAAAGGCCAAGCCTCAAGACTGTGGCAGGCTATGAGAAATATCGAGAAGATGGTTTTAAGAAGCAGTGCTATGATTTGAGTCCCCCTTTAATGTCTTTATCTTTTAGGAAAGATCAGAATGGTTTACAAGCACTTTTGGCTGCTGGTGCTGTATTTCCTTGAATGTGAAACCACCTTAAGACTGTACTACATGGTTCCCCACTTATATTTGAGTTACATATTTTTTCCTTTTTTATTTTTAATAGATATAGGGGGTATGTGTTGAATTCTATTACATGTGTATATTATAGTGGTGGAGTCTGATCTTTTGGTGTACCCATCACCTGAGTAATGTACATTATACCTATAGGTAATTTTTCATTCCTCACCCCCCATCCTCTCCCTTGTGAGTCTCTGATGACCATTTTACCACTTTGTGTACCCTTGTGTAGCCACAGTTTAGCTCTCACTTATAAGTGAGAACATGTGGCATTTATTTTTCTGTTCCTGAGTTACTTCACTTAGGATAATGGTCTCCAGTTCCATCCAAGCTGCTGCGAAAGACATTATTTCATTCTTCCTTATCGCTCAGTAGTACTCCATGTGAGTTACATTTTTTAAATGCCTTTAAATGCACAGAAATTCTAGTGGATTAATTGTACTTTACCTAAGCATTGGCAAAACCAAGAATAACAATTTAAAGCCTCAGATTACTAATCCATTAACTCAGTTCACCCCAGGTGCCAAACATTGCACAAGCATCTTCTAGCTTTGAGTGACAACACATACCACAGGTTCTGATGGGAGACAACATTAAGTGCGTCTCTTCACTGGCTTTGAACCTCTCCTTAATAGGACTGATTAGCCATGTACTTTATGTTGCTTATAAGAAGCCCCAAAATTACAATTTTTAAATGGTTTGAGAGAAAACATTTAGGAAAAATATGTGAACAAGAACATAACAATGATAGATGTTAGCTTACACAAACTGAGAAAATAGTTAATAAAGTTACAAGTGAAAGATGGCCTCATATATATTTATTGCAGGAAGGATCCACCGTTTTAGCTCAAATTGTACACACACACGCACACACACCTCCCTCCTCTGATCATAACTTGCCATCAAATATTAATCAGCAGATATTAATGTTTCTTGACAGATATTAAAAATAAAAAATAAAGTTACCTTACTTTTACCTGAAAAAAAACCCCATAGTCTAGCTGGGGATATTAAGCAAAGATAAATGAAATAAATAAAGGAAAATAAAAAACAAATACATAAAATTCTAGGACTCTGAATAACAAAGAGGCAGACAAGTAAATATACTCTTAGGACAACCACCATGCACAAAAGTAGAAAACAGAAAAATCGCTTCATGTTCTTCAAACTGTCTTGTAATAGTTTGGAAAATAAGTTACTGAGAGCAGAAGCACACTCTTTGAATATTCACTTGGCTAGTTTGTCTCACTATGCCTAGACATTGTCAATAAAGGGCTATATTTAGAACCAATTTACTATTGTTGTCTTTATAGCTCATATGCTTCTTTTGGTTTACAACTAATACATTTTGGCAGATTCCAGCACTCTCAAATGCACAATATTTTCCTGGTACCTTCAAAAAGCAAGTAGAAGTAGAGCATCAGTGGTTCATCATAATTCTCTGAAAAAGACGAGTTGCTCTGCAATACACAGTTTATAAACCTCTACTGCAGCAGACCTATCCATCACACGTTCTATTCGTAAAATTATAAGCTTTGTCCTACAGCCTAAAATAAATCTGGATAAGCCTAAGACAAAAGCTTCCAAGAGTGAACCTAGGAGAAATAATAGAATTTAAGTAATGGGAGGTAACTCAGATGATGTTTAATCCAATCTGTACATAGAGTAATAATAACAGCACAATAACCACAATTGTTGAGCACTCAAATGCTATTTTTTCTGATTGTTTTACATAATCACAGTAGCAAAGTGTGGGAAAATAAAGCATTTTCTATGCATATTTTAGAGATGCATTATAGAATTTTATCTCCCACTCTCTAGATATTATATTTTGTATATTTTCCCAATTCCTCATTATTTTTAAAAGGTTCCATCATGAGAGTGCTCTGTAATGTTGAGGACCAACACCCAGTTGTCGAGTGTTTAGGTTGTTTCCGACCATCAGCTATTACAAACGCTTTGGTGATGAATACTCTTATATGTATATATTGTTGTGCACATTTATGATTATTCTGGGGGATGCATTGCAGAAACAGGATTGATGAATCAGAGGTGAAAAAAGTTGTTTCATGTTTAGGCTTTTGATCTATGTTGCCAAATGGTCTTCTAGAAAACTTGAGCAGTAAATTTGCATTTCCTCCAGCAGTATATGAGTGCCCACATCTTTATGTACTCATCAGCACTGGGTGTCTCATTCTCTTCATCAGTGGCCAATTTGATAGACCAAAGATTGTATCCTTGTTTAATTTGAATTTTTTTGACTCCAATATTCATGGCTTTTTACATTTATTTCTTCGTAAATTATATTCTTTCTTTATTTTCTTTTGGGTTAATCATTATTGATTAGAAAGCACGCTTATGTATCAAAGATATAACCTTCTTTAACCACTTCAGTACAAGCGTCGACTATAGTCGACAGCCACAGATGAACCGAGTGTCAACTTTAGCCGACAGCCATGATATGACTTTTCTAATTTTTCATTTATCAAAATTAAAATTGTGAACATTTAAAAATAATGTAATAAAAACATATGTATATGTTACCTATTCTGATTTACATTATAAGTAAAGCTGCCTGTAAAGTAAAACAAGCTTTCAGTGCTTTAAAGCTTTCCTCATCACACAAGAGCAAAACGGATTCGTCGTCAATGCACAGCACAAACTATCGTGCGGACTGTGAGTGCCGGCTGTGGGCAAGGGTTCGCGGCCGGTGAGCGCCGTACCGAAGTGGTTAACCATTATAGATTGTGATCATTTTTCCTAGTACATTTACCATTCTTTTTTTTAACATCAAATATATCAATCTCTTTCTTTACAGTTTTCTTCTTTTGCTTTTCTATTTTCAAAGTCCTTTTTTATTTCCAAATAGTGAACAATTGGCTAAATATAATATATCAAATACGTTGTCTTCTGCTGATTTGAAGTGCCATTTGTCAATACTGAAACCTTATATATGTACATAGGCACAGGCTGAGAATCCTGTTCTGTTTCTTTGATTCTTGTGCTGGATTTATGCTGCTTTAATTTGCATAACTTTATAATACACATTCACATGTATATTATGCCACATAACATATATTAACATATATTGTATCGTTTTTTAATTATTAACTATTCTCACCAGTTAAGTTTTCATATGGCCACTATAATCATTTTGTCATGTTCACAGCTCAGAAATCCTATTGAAATCACTTGAAACTTATTCAGTTGGGGAGGTCTGACATCTTTACAATACAGTTTCCCACCCAAGAACATGAGCTATTTCTCCACTTGTCGTCTTTTATGTATCTCAGCAAAGTGTTGAGCTTTTTTGTCATAAAAGGTCTTGCACATTCCTGGACACTTTATAGCTTTTGTTGTTATTGTGAAAAGGATATTTTCCATCACATTCTCCAACGAGGTACAGCTGGCAGCTGATAGAATTTTTATGAGCTTAATAAGTCTTTGAAAACTCTTGACAGGAATGCACTATTCCACTTTTATCATCACCTCAGTGTTTGAATTTCCTTAGTGACTATTTGTAGACAAGGAGAGGAGATACTGTCCCATACAGACTGCCTTGTTCCTGTGTTGTGTGTCAGATGGGATCAAAAGTATAACATCTATATATGTAGCACTTTATGCATTTTAAGTTTTTCCCCTTATATTACCTCATCTACTTTTCACACAACCTTTCTAAAGTGGACAGGACATTCTAGCATAAAAGTTATTATTATTCTCATCTTAAAGATGAGGGAACAGAGGTTCGGGTCTACATGACTGGCCTGGAGAGCTTGGTAAAAATGTGGACTTGTGGGCCCCACCCAGACCTATTTCCTCAGAATCTTAGGTGCAGGGTGGGACACCAAGCGAACTGTGTTTTTACCTAGCTCCCCCTGGTGACTGCTAGGAAACATTTAGATCACCAAATTAGGTATTTATTCCACCACACCTCAATGACAACTTTATTATTATGAGTTTCCAGCAATGTATGAATGTAACTAAAGGAGCTGTCGTGTCTTTTTAAAGTATCTCTTTATCTAGGGGCTCCTACAAAAAACACATTCTGGTGTGTGGGCCCCGGCCTCACTATACAGATTTCACTTCACTTATAACTTGGTCACTTCTTCCTGAAGTCTTACTTAGAAAACAACTTCCTTGTCCTCTTTGGCTAATGTCAGTCTGGCCTGGCTTCATTGGGAACCTCGGACATCTTGGCAGAGGCCCTGCCCCCTTGGCCCAGAGTCTGGCAGCCCTATCGCTGGTGAAAGGTGACTGAGAAAGTGGAGGAGTGTCACAAGCACAGATTCCACCCAGTAGAGCCACTGTCCACAGCATCCCCTCCCAGCAGGTGGGCCAGCTCTAGTATAGGACATCATTGCAGGTGACCCAGTCTGCCACTGAGTGTCCAGAAAAGCTCATGGGTGACTCTTTGGGAAATGCCAAAGTCTCATCTGGAGAAAGCAGACACCTCAAAGAAAACCTTCAATTACACTAGAGTATAATGTATCTTTCAGTCTCCCAACCAATACTGATGGAGCCACATACTCAGTCTGTGTCAAACCCTGGGACATGAGAATAAATAATACACAGCCTCTTATGACCCGAGGGACGGTAAGCACAGAAACAGGCTTAAGATATGTGGGGGCATCAAGAAGGGATTATGAAAGTGAGTTTCCCAGGTTGTGGGAGTTTTCCAGGCTGACAAATATGGGGAAAGCATTCTAGGATTTCTTTTCCAGAATTCCAGAGGGAACAGTTTAAACAAAGGCATCGTGAGTACAACAGATTGGGTTGCAGGAGGGTTAAACATAAAAGAGAGCTGGGAAGGTAAACTAGGGGCCAGATTACAAGGACTCTGTGTGCTCTTAGAAGGCATTTGAACTTTCTCTTGGAGATGGTTGGGAGCCACAGCTGCACTATATCTGGCTGCAGTAAGGAGAAGGAAGCACAGAAGACGGAGTGTGGAAAAGGAGATGTGGATTAGGAGGCTTTTGCCTACTACTACTAATTGATGTAGTGGGGCAATGGGCTGTGTGGGGGCAGCTCAGAGGATGGTAAAGAAGAGTCTGATTCTACAGACACTTAGCCGGTAGAATTGGCAGGATGTGGAGATCAAATGAGTGTGAGGAAGGAAGGGCAAGGCCATGCAAGACTCTGAAATTCCAGGATGTGGATGTCTTGGAACCTTGGCTCTGTCTTTGATTTGGCTTCATTCCCAGTCTGCTCCAAGAATCCTGGAACTGAGTAAGGTCCACCACTGCTCCTCCTTGTCCTCCTCTTTTTCCTTTTCCTCCTCCTCCGTCATCAAACATGTGCTAACAAGGGCAGATCTTTCCTGAACATCCACCTACCACCCCAGAACCAGGGCAACTTCATTCCAGGATGCTCTGGTATCAGAAGTATCGTTAATTAAGAATCCATTTGCTCAGTGATTCCACCTTACATTATGTAAGCTTTGGTTACAAAATCCTCATATTCATGATCGCCTTTGCTCCTCAAATAAACCTCATTTTGCCAATAAGAAAGTCAGGGCCTAGAGAAGTTGTGGCTTGCTCTAGGTCCCAGGGGTCATTCACAGTGAGTCCAGGGCTCCAACCAGGTCTTCTGCTTTAAATTCCAAGGAGGATACAAATTGGTGAATTACAAACCAAATCACTGGTCACCACTGGCATACCTAAAGGAGAAATAAACATAAGCAAAGCGGGAAGATGTATGGCAGCTGCATATTACCCTCATCAAACAGGACTCTCATTATTGTAGGATGAAGATATGGACCTAAGAAAAGAAAGCACTCAGGTCAGAATCCTAGTAGATTTTCAGGAAACCTGTTTGGTTTTTCTGCTCAGTCTTTGTTCTACAGAAACAGGACCTCATGTCGGCACATCAAATAAGAGACTTCCCTGAGCGACTTTTATTTCACACACACACACACACACACACACATACACACACACGAATCTTGGGATTCATCATATATTCATAGGGTATAGATGGGTATAAAGTATTTCTAGCAGCATTAAGAGCAATATGTATGTTGGAAGGATGAAACACCACCAGGAAGGAACTCACCACCACTCATATTTATGAAAATCTATTGTTTGTTTTTAGCTTCCTACTAACTGCTTCTGACTTATTTTGATTTGGGGGGGAATTTAATCCCTGGTGCTTCTGAGTTTATTACTTATAAAATGTGCATGCATATCTGTGAGGCTTAAAACAGGTCACAAACACACACAAGCAGCCTTGGAGTGGACACTGGAGCTGATAAGTCACTGTCCCAGACAGGATCTTACAGAACACAGAAAAGAGGGCGAGCAGGGCAGGAGGATCAGTTCAGACGGGAGAGGGACCGCGGATGCTGCAGGTGATACCAGTCAGCATGATGAGCGTCAGAGCTGCAAATTCTCATTTAAATTCCCCATTTCTTGCAGCCCCCTATACATGGATAACCTGTTGGGATGATTGCCCCTGGTTATGCCTCTTTAGGATACACATGATTTGTTCATTTTCCTGGTGAGACAGAAGTCCAGGGACTACTTGCCCAACATTTTACTAAATGAACAACAAAATGGACTTGAATTCAGGCATTAGAAAACTATTTGAAACTTGGATATAAGGCCAAGAGCATTCAATCTGTCCTTTCGATGTCATGCTGGCAGTGTTCAACACCCTTGCCCCCAAGGATTAATTATCTAGAGGAATGTACCTTTGTTTTATCCTACTATTAACTAAAGGCTTAGACCGTATGAAGTTACAGGTTAACTTGTAAGTCCTGTTGGGTGGAAAATTACTGTTCAGTAGAAAAGAGAACATCAACGATTATCTTTTCTATAGGACAATGACTAGTTTTCTATTGAACCTAGCCATCCTACACTAACATTGCTTTTTAAGTACCTATGAATGCCTAGTCCTTAAAATGCTCTTTGAACAAGATTTACCATCTTACTGGTTCACTCATTAATGAGTTAATAAATCTTTGACATGGGTTTACTGTATATTTGCATGACAGCCATGTTTTTAAACTTTCTTAAAATTCTGTTTCTTGCTATGTCTACAATCTAGTGTTTCTTCCTCCAAAAACAGCACCTTTATGGCACTATATACACCACATAGTCAGTCATGCCTACCCTACCCATCAAATACAGTACGCTGAACATAAGTGAAACAGATACTGGCCACGTGCTGGCTAGTTTCCCCGCAACTGATCTGGCATTTCCTCCATTAGAGTTCTCTTGGGATTCATCATATATTCATCATATTGACTTTGAAAGAATGCTCTCAGCAGCTGAGATGGCCAGCCCACCACCCAACAAGGAAGAGGCCTTGAACTGGCTTTCCTATGAGGCTGATGGACTGGACTGACAACCTTCAGCTGGCTTACAGGGCATGACCAACACTTCCTCACCCAGGTTTGCAAACATTTTAGGAGATGATAGAAATGCTGAGGAACGTAGGCTTAGGTCCTGCCTGGAATATTTTCTCTCTAGGTAAAACTAACTGATCCTCAAGAGAGGAACCCCATGACTCAGACTTCATTAGCATCTCACACCAACTCACAAAATTCACTCCAAGAAGAAACAAGAGGCAAAGAGTTTAATGGGTTTGGGGAAGAAACCCTTCATTTTACATACTTAACAGGTCACTGACAACTTTTCACACCTTACTGAGAGAATCATCTGAGCCATTAGCGGGTCATTTGACCCACTTTCTTTAAAACCTCTCTAAGCTTAGAAAACAACTCTAATAGCTCCAAGAATAGAAGGTGATGTGGGATTTTAGCCTGACCACTGTCTGCCAGGCAGATTTACTGGCTACAGGCACTTCCCAGCAGTTAGTCTCTTGCCAGGGAGCTTCAAGATGCAGCTAGCTCTGCACATTTTGAATAACTTTCTTCTGCCCCTGGTGAGTTGCCCCTGGTACACCATTTTCATAGTGTGTATTCAGCATCTACTATGTACGCCAGGAGCTAGGCTGTGTACTATGGGATATATTGGGTATGGAGATTCTGCTCTCAGGGGCCTTCCTGTCTAGTGGGGGATGAAGACAGATCTAAATAGCTTTCATAGAGGGTAGAAAGTGATTGGTAATTCACAAATACTAAGATCCCACTACGTGCCAATTAATGTGCACTGGGTAGTCAGTGGAGAGCAAGGCAGACTAGTCCTTGTCCTTAGAATGGGTTTGTTAACTGAAAATAATAACAATAATAATGAGGTTTATATTGTAATTTGGAAAAGGAGAGCTTTTTTTCTCATAAAGTTTTCAGCCTGCAGGGGCCATTCCAGCAGGCAGGGAAACAGCTCCTGGGTACAAGCCAGGAACACGTGCCTTGGAGGGCGGGGGGGAGACAAAAGAAACAGGATTTTACACTGAGTTGGGTGGCTAAATATATATATTTAACAAGCTATAGGGGGAGTCATGAATATTTATGAAAAGGAAACTATGCGCCTGCGCAATGGGGCTTTCTGGCCTTTTATGGAGTCCATGTTTTAAAATGGCAGCCCTCCATGTCAAAAAGGTGAAACAAGGACACGAAAACCCTCTCAGCATGTGTTCTGTAGGATGGTAAAACCACTTCCTTGTTGGTCTTTTATCAGGAAAGAATGTTAGTCTGGCTTGTAGGAAATAAAGCCTGGCTGACGTTGGCAAGGGAGGGGTAAAACTATGCGTGTCCGATCTCCCATCCTGTCATGGCTGGGAACTCAGTTTTAAGGTTTTTCTGGGGTTCTGTTGGCTGAACGGGGTCCAATTCAGTCGGCAGGGGGCTTAGGATTTTATTTTTAGTTCACAGGCTCACTGAGCATTTGCTGAAAGAGGGAAAATAATAATTGTTCAGCACTCACTATAGGCCAATCTATGTACTAGGCATTTTCTCATTTAATTTCCTCCTCACGAGGACTTTCGGTGGTAGGTATTGTCCCCGTTTCTAACAGATAAGGAAAGAGGGGCTCAGAGATGTTAGGTGACTTTCCCAGGGCCACTCAAATGATAAATAGCAAAGGTGGACTTCAAATGCAGAACTACCTGACTTGAAAGATCCTGCTCTTTCAACCTCATTACAGTTACCATTAGCATTTTATGGCAGTACTTTCCTTCCGTGCAGTTGTGACTGATTTGTTTCCAAATTGAGGAGCCTCACAGGACACAGGTGGGCAAGCAATAAGTCATCCACTGCTAGTCCAAGATAAGGACTCACAAAGCCATGACTTGTATAACCCACAATGTTTGATTGACACTTGGACCTCTCTCTGGCTGGCCCTTGGCATAAACTGTGTGATCCACTTATCTTCTTCCCAGTAGAATGAGAGAACAAAAGGACAAAGAAGCAGAAATATAGCCACTTCCAGAGTCAGGGACTAAGCTCTCCCCGCTTCTTTAGGATTCCTCCAGCAGGGCTGGCCCCACACACAGTGCAGACAGCCACTGCACTGCACGGCAAAGCTGAAATTCCAGCATGGCTTCCACAGCAAAAATGATAGCCTCTCTCCCCCGACCATTTTTTCTTAACCCAAGGAAATTATTTTAATGCCTTCTCTTTTGCTCCTTTGGGGGAACAGAAGAATTCAGGACTTTCACAGTTTAACATAGCCTTCAGAATGAAGTTAGTGAGCCAGGGCAGCCCTGCCCTGTGTTCCCACCTCTTCAGCACCATCTCCCCCAGTGCACCCTGGGTAGCTTGTGACCCACGGCTGTTTGTTCCTCCCCCAGTGCACCCTGGGCAATTCCTGGCCACCCTCAGGGACTCAGTTCAGACAGCTCCTCCTCCAGAAAGCCCTCTCTCACCAAGCTCCGGCAGTGCACGTGCACGGACGCATGGTTATGCAGTAGTGCTGCTGTGTGCCCCCACCCCTCCACGCTGCCCCTGGCATAGCATCTGCTACACTGCACTGTGCTCAGGCTTTGCCAATGAACCATTCGTCTCCACACTCCGCAGCAGGAGGAATTGTGTCTGGTCTTTCTACTCCCAATACTGAGTTTAGCCCAGGAACCCAACAGACCTTGAAGAAGAGAAGAACAGAGGGAAGAGAAGGCTATGCCCAGACTCTGAGCCCACCACTTAACCTTGCTGAGCTCACCCTTACCTCAGACCTGGTGAAATTCCCTGGGGTCAAAGCTGTTAAGGGAGAAAAGGGTGAGGCCTGAGGAGAAGCAGGCTAGAGGGAGTTCCTGCTCTCTGGGAAAACAGGGAAAATCTGAGCAGGTGCTTCAGGGCTCCAGTGACAAAGTTCAAAGCCATTGCTTAGGAATATCTGCTGTGCCCCATGGGGCAGTGAGAATGAGTTGGCTTCTGGTGCTCGCTCCACAGATGGCCCCAACCCTGTGTGTCACGGGGCAGTCTAAGGGGCCTCAGGAACAGCTGCTCCTGACCTGCATGTACTGGGCTTGCTAGAGGCAGGAAATTCCATGTTGTAATAGCTGGATTTCTTCCCTCATTCCTAATCCATGACAAGGTAGTGAACTGGTCATTAAAGAAACAACTTAGGCGGATTTCAGGAACATTTGACTGGGCTTTCTTCTGCCAGCAGGCATGAAGAGAAAAATAAAACAGGACCAAAAGCCCTGGGTCACACAGTCCCACCTTCATTGCCATTGCTAGCCTGACTTATGAAAGGAAGTAAAAAGTGTTTAAATGCACTTCGTCTGTCAGTGTCGTAATCAAGGATGGATGGAGCTGGGTTCACTATTGAAAAACACACATTTAAAAGCTCACTTGAGTGGCTGTGGTCACGTTATCAAGCTGAACACATGTTGATCTGAGTAGATTAGAAAAATAGCATCTTGGGAGGGAGTGCTTTTAAACAAGTGCTTTCCAAAGAATGAGCTATCAAGAAGCACTTTGCATACATGTAGCCCATGAACCTGAAGACAAATAAAAGTAAAGTCAGCACCACATCAGCAACTCCAGGCAGCAGACTACAGAATGTGTCTGGCATAAGTTAGAGATACGGTTATACAAGGTTGTTATACAAGGTTATTCAGTGTGTCTTTCATTTCCTTCATGGCTAATGAGAGAAAGAATCAAAAAACATCTTTACATTGCATTTGCACATTTTTTAATCCACTAGGGGGAAAACTCACACTTTTCTTCATATTTTATTTACGTTTTCCAAAAAGAGATTCAATATTTTTTTTTGGAAATTTAAATTTGCTTTTTCCATTCACTGAGAGAATTCTATGACTCCTGCATTCAATCTGTTCAATCTCAGTTTAGTTTCAAATTGGGATTTTGTTTCATTTCCAGACATGTACAGAGTGGTTGGTATCCCTGTATTACTTCTCACTTCCGGGCGCGATCGCTCGGCAAGGCAGGCAGCCTGCCTGGTACACAAAACTGGCTACTTGGCACTCTCTATACACCCTTTAGGTACGTGAAACTGAATCCACACGGCATCTCCTTCTGCAACTGAGGCTCAAAATCCTAATGAATCAGTTGAGCACAGGAATATTTAATTTAAAAAATTAAAGTTTTAAAAATAAATGCTAAGTCCTTATTTAATTATTTGCTGTGCTTCCTAGACTATAAAATATGCAGGTGGATTAATATTCTTTGTTTGCAGGGGCTTATTAACATTTCAAAGACAGATAAAAGCAGAGAGATTTCTCACAAAGAAATTGCTTCCACAATTCTGTACTCTGAAAGGTGGTTCCAACCAAAGAAAAGAAGACAATAAGCTAACAAGGAAGGGATCCAGCATCCTTTTCCTTCAAAAGCTTGGTATTCTAGAGCCTAATATGGCTCAATGGGAGCCTGCAGAGTGTCCTAGTGGCACCAGTCATATTCATCTCTGTTGAGAAATTTGGACTTGGCTCAGACCATCTGCTGTCACTGCAGCCCAAGGTTACCTTTCATTTGGAAATCATGCTGTCAACTTGGTTTAGAATATACACGGGCGAGGCATATGCTTCTCCTTGTTGCCTCAGGAGACGTTGGCATGGAGAAACATTAAGGCTCCTGATTGAAGCTTGTGTTTATAAACTCTGTTCTCTTCTCTTCTCCCCTAGTTACTGTGACAGTGGGTGGCAAGCAACACTTGCTGGGACTGTATGACACCGCAGGACAGGTACATTTTTATTATCTTGATTCATTAAGGGGTGGGAAGGTGTCGGGGGAAGAATGATCCATTTGACTAGGCACGTGGGGACTAACAGCACAGATATTACCCAATCTGATCATTTGGGGCCAATTTATTATCCTCCTAAACAACAACTAAAAGCGTATTCTTGGTATTTTAAAAATACTTATTACTGCAAAAAACTTTTGTTATCTTATTCAAGGTATTTATAGGTAAATAGTGATCCACTCATTGACCGATGACCATCAATAACCAAAATAACATTTGACCAAGAGTTTCAATTTCCTCCTACAGAAACCTATTCCAGATCCAGGATTAATGGGTCAATTTCATAAATTTTAGTTCCACCCCCACTTTTTTCTTGTTATTTTCTTTGCCCACCTTTTATTTAAGCTGTGAAAAGGTCCAAAAAGAAATTGTTGAGGGGGAAGGGAGGAGGTAGAGAGAAGATGGATTAAGTGTTGGAGGGAATAAAAGCCAGGGTCCTAGATGTTTTCCAAAATTGAGGGTCAACCCCTGAACAACTGGAGGTTGATTCTAAATTCTCTAGGATTCTTGAAATATTGTCAGAAACGTTTCAAGTTGAAGAACCTGGCCAACCAATAATCTAAGGCAATGGACTAGAACCCTCAACACTTAATCAGTTAACACATGCTCTACTGGGGTGAAAATACCACCTTATCTATCTTTCCTAGCTCCCTGCACGTTACTGTAAAAAGTTTCTGATGTTACAAGTTCATGGATTGGTGGAGGGGAAGTGGTTAAGCAATTTTATGGCTGTGGCCCAATTTCTTGGATAGCGCTTTTGTTACCATATGTCTTGAGTCATTTATTTAGGTCAAAATCAGCGGGTTGTTCAGTCTGTCCAAATTCGTACATCTTAAGCCCTTTGGAGTGAACATTTACCATGCTATTTCCCACCGTGAGTTTCCTGGCAATCGTTATTTGTAGTTATGCTCTTGTCGAGGCCTTTTTTCACAATTATCTGGAGATATGTCATTTTGCTGAACTTAAAGCTCTTTACTAGAAAATAAATAAATGGAATCCTCTTTGGGGATTTCTGTGCACATCTGCCATGACCACTGTATAGTCTTATGTGGAACATCAAAGACTGGTGTCGGGCAGGCTAGGATGGGGAACCTGAAATATCTAGCATCCTACTCAAGGTTCCTGAAAAGCATCTAGTTTCCCCTCACTGGCAGATGGCTATTTGATAAGCCACTGTCAGGAACTGGGGAGTGGAGGAGACCTCTCACATCCATAGCAAGACATGTGACCAGGAAAGGGTGCCCTTCCCCACCCCTACTCTGTGCCCAAAAGGAAAAATCAGTTTGGCTCCTCTGAGCTAGGGTACAAGGGCCTCAGTACACACTGCTCACACCCTCCAACAGAAAGCATTCCAGTGTTCGAAGTACATTGCTTTGGGGGCTAAAGTTGCCTTCTCTACTTCAAGCTCACAATCACTGGGGTGTCCCCATTCATCAGGAACTCACAGCCTGTAAGAGAGGCATTTACACCCTTCTGCCCCATAGTCAAATTTTATGAATATAATCCAGTTTGAAAAGTTCAATACAGCAATGATTATTTTATGATTATGAAACCTCTCTGTGTTTCCCTTGCCTTCTAACAAAGCCATCCATGCCCCCATTCAGTTCCCCCCTCTTCTGTGGTGATCCACGACAATTGCTGGCTCCTGTGCACTGATCGCCCCAGGGACAACCTCCACAGGCCTCTTTTTAATTTCAAATCCAATAAAACTGTTTAAAAGCTCTTGTAGAGTTTAATTATTCTTTCCCACTGCTCTGCCTCTTTTTAAAAATTTTTAAATAATAAAATTTTTAAATAAGAGTTGATGCTATAAGGCGGTGTAAAAATATCTTTAAACTCCAAATCAAAGCAAGCAGAATGGCCCAAACCTCTGACAGAGACGTGATGAATACTGACAAAATCTTACAACAAATGGGTTATAGATATTTCTTTAACTAACTTTCACTTTAATGCTTTCCACTCAAAGGTGAACAAAGTTCATAAAGCAGCATAAAGCATGGGGAAAAGGAATCAGAATGTGTTTTAAGGTTCCTTCTAGGCCTAAAATTCTATGATTAGGATCTTTAAAGGATAACTTTAAGAAAGCCTGATAGAACTGGAGTAATTAGGCAAAAAGATCTGAGGCTAGACCCACGGGAGACCTTTCACAGTAAAAGATTGTTAAATATTGAAATGTATTACATTAAGGGTAACCTGTAATTCATTTTCTAGAACAGTGATTCTCAAACTTGAGCATACACTAGAGTCACCTGTAGGATTTGTTAAAACTCAGCCACTGGGCCGGCCCCAGCCCCAGAATTTCTGATTCTGCAAGTCTGAGATCAGGCCCAAGAATTTGCATGTCTAACAGGTTTTCTGGTGCTGCTGCTGCTGCTGGTCCGTACACCATACTTTGAGGACCACTGTTCTAGAACACTGCCACTCCAAGTGGGGTCCACGGACCAGCAGCATTGGCATCACGAGGGGACGTGTTAGAAATGCAGACCCTCAGGCCCCACCCCCAGCCTCCTGAACTTGACAGTTCATGTTAAGAAGATCCCCAGGTGACTTATGTGCACATTGAACGTTGAAAATCACTACTCTGGAAGTTTTTGGTGGTTGGAGCAGTGCTTCCAAATTTAGGAGGATGCAATGGAAAATAAACATTCCCCAAATTGATTCCCATGTTTTTACAATTCAGCCAATTGTAACAAACTTAATTTAGAAGCATTGTCCCAGAATTTCCACTCCCAGTCCTAGGTAGAATAACCCACTCCTCCCCAGCTATATTCCAGCTGCTGAGGTCACATGGGTAAGGAACATCTATAACTAGTTCAAAAATACTCATCTGGCCAGTTACTAAGAAGGAAAGAGAGAGGACCTCAAAACCGAGTAATTAATCACTCAACCACAAAAAGAAAATAAGTCTGTGAATCTGGCTAGAGAGTTTCATCTTGCTTAAATAATCAGATTTTCATACATGAATACACCAAGAAGCAGTGCCCTCATCTTTGTCTTGAGCTAACCATAGGTCAGAGTTGACAAAAACAACCTCAATAAGCAAGTATGTTCTCCAAGGCACAAGCGATAGGAACTCATTCTCTCTGCCCTCAACAGAATCATCTGACCCTGTCCCCTCTACTGTGAGACACCCAGTCTGCCTCAGACCTGGCTGCCGCCCCACCAGCCCCGGCCTGAGACACTCCTGCCCCTCCACAGTTCAGCCAAGCATTTGCCAAGGACAGTTCATAATAAAGTCACCTTGTGCACATACACTGTCAACACGTGTCAGCTGCTATTAAACATTAGCTCCCTCTCCAAACCCCTGAAACACGAATATTTGGACTTTGGTGGAGTCCTTTGAAGATAGAGCCTTCAGAACTCTGGCTCCTCTGTTAGGTAGGATTCCAACCATTAGGTTAGGCAATGAAGTGAGGAATTTTTCTCAGGGTGACTGTATGTGACTCCTCAGATCACACAAGGGAGGCAATAAGGCAAATCCTGTCCTGTAAGCCAGATCCATTAAGCTTGTGCCAACTCATCCTATATGGCACATGTCCCTGTAGGGTGTTACTGAAAGTCTCTCTTAAAGGGATTTCTAGAGCTCAGGTCTCTGGCTCACCTACGAAAGAGCCCCTGAGCTGACTTTTCCATGACATCCTTGCAGGCCAGTTTGTTCAGAGAGTGACATGAGAGGACGAGTGGGCAGCAGGGTGCTGGGGTGGGGATCCTACAGCCAACCGTGGCATCCACCAGCTGAGGACCCCCGGACTGGGAGAGGGGTCTTTCCCAGGTCATGGCTCAGAGCCAGGTGTCCTCCCTTCCCACTGCCAGCCATCTACAATGGAGCCAGCCATGGTACTAAGACGTCTTACCTTCTTCTCTCAGTGGGCAAAACCCTGCTCAGATAGTGGCCTCTCGGGCCAAACTTCAGGATGGACACATCTCAAAGACAACATTTGCACAAATGGCCGTTAGCAGCACTGCTGGGAGGAATGAGCATCTCCTGGTGTCAGGACCCAGGTGCAACCCCCTAGTCAGCCTGGCCAGGCACCTGGTTTCTCAGAAGTGTAGACCCATGAGTTCCCCATAGAACCAGGGGCTGTCACTGAGAAACCACAGCCCACAGCAGTTTAAATATCGACGGTGACCATGGGAGTGTGGAAGCAAGGAAAGCCCTGAGCCGAGTCCCTCACTCGCCCAGGGCTGCAGACTACACATCTTCACCGGGCGCTGACTGCTCAAGCCTCAATTTCCCTGAGGGCTGAAGAAGCAAGGCAGTGCAGCTGGGGCTCATTAATGGCAACCCAAGGTCCACTTGGAAGGACATACGCAAACCTTCCTCTTTGCTACTGGCTGACCGAGTGGGGCCATCTGGAGCACAGGATCTGGCATCAACCCTCTATGGAAAGTTTGCCTAAAACTCAGAACAAATGTTTTCCCCCAATCAGCAACTCATACTTTCTTGATCACATGCATCTTAATGTGTGTGGTTTTTTTTTTCAGGAGTATGCAATTTGGAGGATTAGGGAGAAATTTGCCTGTGTGATAAGTTATTGGTAAAAGTCGCCTTAGGACACAAGCTTACTTCTCCCCAAACTATGAAAAATAGAGCTGTAGGAACATTGAGAGATGCAATCAGAGTTTGCAAACATTTGGGTTTCATTACTACTCAGCTCAGAAAAAGTTAATTTCAGTTTCAGCCCTTGTATTCCATGAGGGTAGAGAAACTGTTCCAGGACCGGCAGCTGTTGCCGACTTGGGATGAAGGACGGACCTTTTACTGGATCATTAATGTACTTACTATGTTCAGAACAGTATTCTAAGTGGTCTACAAGCATTAACACATTTTATTCTCATAACAGCCCCATAAGGCCAGCACTGTTAATTTCATTTTACAGTTAAGGAAACTGAGGCAGGGAGAACTTACCCAAGATCACACCATAGTCACAGCCAGAGTGGGGACAGGAGCCCAGAGAATTCGTATATACAGCCCATTCTCTCAAGCACTATACATTTCCAAACCAAGCCTGACTTATGGGAGAATATGAAAACAAGACTTGTACTGAAAAATGCGATATGTCACCAAGCCCAGGAAGACTTGGAAGCAGAATTCTATTTCCAATTTAATTTAATTAGGGGGCGGTGCTCAATGCCATTCTCCTTGCTACTCAAGGTGTGGTCCCTGGACTAGCAGCATCCACATCCCCTGGGAACTTGTTAGAAATGCAAATTCTCAGGCTTCACTGCAGACCTGCTCCTGAAAAAGAATGAGCACTTTACCAAGATCCCCAGGTGACTCAAATGCATGTAAAGTGTAAGAAGTGCTGGTCTAATGGTTTCACTTACCTGCCACCTGTATCATCATGATGCAGCTGTTCCCAAACATATTTAGGACCCAGGTGTTTGACCCATTTGATTCTGAGGCTTTCTCTGAACTTGTCCTTTTAAATAATCCCCCATAGTCCCCCCAGAGCATGAGATCTGCCTTCAGGGTGAGGTTGGTGGAAAGCACTCAATAGCATCTCTTGCCCGAATCTCTCCTACCCCCACTCCAAAGCCCCACTCTAGCGGCTCTTTCAGATTAAAACATTGTCTCTATAAGAAGCACACAAGCACTGTCTTCCATTCTCAATTTCAACATTCGAAGGGGCCTGAAATACCAGCTAGACCATGTATCCACTCCTCACAGCC
>VBSM01002121.1:5726458-5750714 GCA_008086735.1 Cheirogaleus medius | reverse complement strand
GCAAAAGAAACTTCACCTGTCTCACTTCTACATAAATCTAATTGTCTCAAGTACTTTCATTTTCTTCCTCCAAATGGATTACCAATTCTTGTTCACCTTGTATAGTTCATACAACATCCTTAACAGTGCCATACATTCAGTAGGCGCTAAATCCTTTTAAATGGAGTCACACAGCAGGACTAAGGTATCCACAGAAGACAGATCCAGAACACCGAGGGGAGGGCGAACCCCAGTGACTGACGCCATACGAAATCCCTGACAAGAGGGAAAATGGTCAGAAACACAAAACTTCTCTCGCCTCCCCACCTGCAGTCAGACCGGCAACCCATGGTCTTGCTAATTTTTCCATAATGTAAACAGAAATCCTTTGATGGCCGCCGAGTAAAGAATCAAATAAACATAATCCTTTCAGACTACCAGTTATTTGTTCCTACCTTATCTACGTGTGACATTTCTCCAGACTGGGTTTCCTTGTGGTTTTTGGCTTTGAGGTTTTAAATATACAGTGTCTGCTGCCATCTGGTGGTAATGTCAAGCAAATGCAGGCCATCAAATAGTAACACACCCTGTGGTCTAAACAGTTCTTAGATTCCTGGGTAACGTATGAGTCGATATTCAGATTCCTGGATACTTGAGTTTTTAAGAAAGTGCTTGATCTGTCACTTAAAATTCCCTAGCTGTGGCAAATAGTACAGTCACAATTAAGAGCTACAGCTGGATTAAGGCTAAACGGCCTATCCTGGTATTTACTAACTCTGTGGCATTGGTCCTTTATAGAACTTCTCTAAACCTTAACTTCCTCTTCTATGAAATATGGATGTTGATGGTACTATCTTTCCAGTGCCATTGTCAGGACTCGACAAGAATGCATGTAAATGCTTGAAACAATGCCTGACCTTTAGTAGTAAGCCCTCGGACACACTCTCACTTCATTAACTAGTAAATGACTAAGGATAGAGCAATGCATGCCCACCAACCAGAGATGGCCACGCTTACCATCCTAAGGGACTTCCTTCCAGCCACAGTGGTGACGATGATGTAAATCAGTTGCTCTCAACTCCAAGCCCTCTCCAGGCCAATAAAATCAGAATTCCCAGATACCCTGGCACACTCTCCAGAGATTCTGATTTAATTGGTCCCAGAGTAGGGAGGCGGGCAGGACAGGTAGTTGATTAGCAGACCATCAGAATGTTGCATGAGCTCCCCAGGTGATTTCAATGAAAGCCACTGCAGTAAATGGCCCGCAGAAAAGCCATGTGTTCATTTGCACGTCACTGTAAAGTCCATTTCTTCTAGTCAGTCAACAGCATTTATTGATAATTTGCTGTGGAAAGAGTACAAGTAGGGAATGAGGAAAATATCAACAGGGTGCCTGCTCCATTTATGACAATCCAGAAGGGAGGATGCAGTGGCAGAGGGCAGGTGGTGTCACAAATAGCTGTAGATTATAGCCTGGGAAGGAGATTGCTTGGCTCATGGGCCTTATAGCTGCTCTTTGAAGGAACATTCCAGAGAGAAAGGAGAGAGGTACAGAGACCATGGGAGGGAAAGAAGATTTGGTTATCAGGGCCAGCTGTGTAAAGAGGGGAGAGGGGAGTGCCAAGAGATGAGCTATCCCCTTCTTCACCGCCTTCCCCCTACACACACACACACACACACACACACAGGCACAACTCACAACTCGGCTGAGATGCAACCAGTAGGCCTGGCCCAGCATCACAGTATAATCAATGTTTATTCAGCTATGCACCCAGCTCCCAATTATTTGCTTTGATAGAAATGTGGTAAATGAGCCACAATTGTCTGTTTTAGTTTTCTAGTTTGCTTTTTAGGATTCTACTTTTCAGTATCCTTGCCATCTTGCATTACATTTTGCTTAGGTACCTAAAACCTTTGCTTAAGTTTTAATAGTAGTAGCAGCAGTAACAGTAGCAACCATGGACGGTGAGCCCTGTGTTCTGGGTAGTGTGAGTAGCTAACAGATGGATCAATGCAT
This sequence comes from Cheirogaleus medius, assembly GCA_008086735.1. Lineage (NCBI taxonomy): Eukaryota > Metazoa > Chordata > Mammalia > Primates > Cheirogaleidae > Cheirogaleus > Cheirogaleus medius. Next base: position 5,748,718 of record VBSM01002121.1, on the reverse strand, counting down.
GGCCCCCAACCGGAGACGACCACACTTAACATTCTAGGGGACTTCCCTCTAGTCACATGTGTATACATATATGTGCGCATGTGTGTACTCACTTCTTATAAAGATAAGTAGAAAGATAGCAAGGTTGATATTAATATTAAAAATATATCCATGACATATGAAGTTTTAAAAAAGCAGCAAAACAATATGAACTATATAATCAATTCATGTTTTTAAGCTAATGTTGCATATATTATATCCATAAATAAATATAAAATGTTTGGAAGGACAATGTTAAGTAGTAGCTTCCTCAAGAGAGAGGAAAAACAATTAGAGATCACATCAGGGATGAAAACAAACATTCACTCCTACTCTGTGTGCTTCCGTAATGTTTGCATTTTTGCAATGAGTACATATGTGTTTCATAATTTTTTGAAATGTTAGGAAGAGTAGTCATGACCCTAATAAATGATATATTGCCTATCTCTATGCACATGTATATGCTACTATTGTGAATATATAAGTTTGGTTGCACATATAGTCTATGCAGAAATGTAGTGTGTGTATATATATGAACTATGCAAGGCATGTGTGGACACATATATCATGTGGTAGTGAAGTACATATAAATATGGTGTGTGCATATGCACACACATACACAAAGATACTTTTGGCTTATGTGTTACTAAATTCTATGAAAATATATAAAACTTTCTATTGAAGTAGCAGATTTTACCTTGGAACCTCCTAAAGACATACGTTGAGTAGCTAACAGATGGATCAGTGCAAGCCCCCAAACCAGAGATGACTGGTATCTCTAGGGAGATATCTGCTGACATTTTCCCAAAGTGGATATGATGCAATATCTCACTTTGTACTTATCAACTCCCACTAAAACAGCAGATACATAAATATCTTGCATAACTAGAAACTCTTCAACCAGAGCATATTCTGATCTGAAAAGTCTCTGGGAAGAAAATAATCTAGCATTTTATTTATTTGGCCACATTGTGGCCTTTAGGTAAACTTAGAAAAAAATTCCAAATTCTTTGCTCTAAACCCTCACCCAACATATTTCTTCAAATATCGTGGTGTCAGATTGGGCAGTGACTCTTTGTTCTGTGTGTGTGTTAGCTTACTCTGAATTAAATTTGGATATAACTTTTTTAATTGTATAAGGAGAAGATTTCTGTGCCTTGGCCAATGGCCCCCTAATTTAAATATAATGTATTCAATACAACACTATTCCAACATAACATAAGAATTTCAATAATCCTTATTGAATTATGAATTTTAAATGGGTGAACTTTTGAATACATAGAATAGAGGTAGAACAGTTGTTACCAGGAGTCGGATGGGGGGGCAGGAAATAGGGAAATGTTGGGCGAGGGTACATTTGCCGTTACATAGGATGAGTGAGTCTAGAGGTCTATTGTATAGCAGGATGACTGTAGTTAATAATATTGTATTATATACTGGAAATTTGCTAAGAGAGTAGATTTCTGGTGCTCTCACCATAAAGTTTTTTTTAAAAGGAGCTATGTGAGGAGAAGGATATGCTACTTTGCTTGACTGTAGTATGTATATCAAAACATCGTGTTGTACACCTTAAATATATACAATAAAAAATAAAAATAAAGAAATGGGTGAACGTTATGGTATGTAAAGTACATCTCAATAAAGCTAGTAAAAGTTTTTTCAAGTTCATCTTAAGAGGGGGCAAAATGTAATCTCTATCCACAACAAAACGGTGTTTTCCTAACTGGTAGCCCTTTTATTTCTAGTATGTAGAGAACCACCAGATTCCAGAGCAGGGGAAGAGCCGGATCACAGCACACTGCAGTGGACTCACACCTGCAATCTTACCCTGGAGCCACAGGGAACCCACCCCCACCTTACCCAGGCTGTACAAACTCTTGTCTGTTCTTCCCACAGGAGGACTACAACCAGCTGAGGCCGCTCTCCTACCCCAACACGGATGTGTTTTTGATCTGCTTCTCTGTCGTAAATCCTGCCTCTTACCACAATGTCCAGGAGGAATGGGTTCCCGAGCTCAAGGACTGCATGCCTCACGTGCCTTACGTCCTCATAGGGACCCAGGTTAAAATGTGGGCGATGGCAGGGTGGGGTGGGCTGCAAAAAAGGAAAGACCCTTTAGGTACCTCACGAACATCATATATTGCCAAACACTATGGCAAAGTACCTCAGACAGATCAATCCTATGCACAGAAGTTCTGAAGGTGTGCATGATCATCTAGCCCACAGTTTAAAAGATAATAGAGCTATTTAATAGGAAGCAAGAAGTTTCAATATGGCCTTTAAAAATTAATCTCTCAGCTTTTTTTTTATTAACAAAGTGGATGAGTGTAGTGATACAGACCTATACCTATGGTCCCAGCTATTTGAGAGGCTGAGGATCCCTAGAGCACACGAGTTCAAGTTCAGCCTGGGCAAGATAGTGAGACTCCATCTTGAAAGAAAGATAGAAAAGAGAAAGAAAGAGAGAGAGAGAGAGAGAGAGAGAGAGAGAGAGAAAGAAAGAAAGAAAGAAAGAAAGAAAGAAAGAAAGAAAAGAACAAAGTGATTTTTTTAAATAGACACCCTTCTCTAGGCCTGAATCAGAGTAATGAGGTGAGGATGTCAATTGCACCCATTATCTAATATCTTTTATATCTGAAATCCACAGTTGTTTTAAAATCACAAAATAGGTGCAAGTGTCAAAATGACCCCAGCAACCAGAATGGGCATATGATGACAAGAACTCCTTCATAACACTTCTGGGGAAGGAAGACTCCAGAAGAAATTACTGTTCTCTATTCCCTTTAAAGCCCTTGGTCTCCCAGATCTTAGACAAGAAGTTAAAACAAGTATACCAGATAAACAAACGTGTGATGGTAGAAGACTTTATAGTGTTTTAAAAGCCAAAAAATCCCATAGTTTGGATTTCCAACAGTAAGGCAATTTCACCAATGTATTAAAGATTGTTCTTATGTTTTAGAGTTTTAAATGGGTCTTGTTCTTAGTTATTGTAAAATCCAAACTACTATCTGAAAGACAAAGGAATGTAATGATACTGGAGGGCTTTATTGTTATCTGTTTCATATGTTTCTATTTTTAATTTACGGTCTGTTTGACAAAGAAATTTTAATGCATAAAGGAAAGAAAAATATTTCCTAAAAAAGATGTGAACAGATACACATATATGTATTTACTTAAACAAAGTAGAAGAATTCACATATCCATAAATCAAAGCATGCTTTTGCTTTGAAAGATATTTGTGTAAATGAAGTCTTTTGCCTTAAATTCCAGATGATAATGTTTGCCCATATTGATGGAGGCTGAATTCCTGCTGCCCAATGTGTGACAGGACATTCAGTCACCTTTGTGAATGATTTGAGCTGATTTTATAACAGATGGGCACTAAATTGAACAGTTAAGGCAAAACACAGATTAGTAGAGCTGGGCAATGTGCTAGTCAATGGAACCCTAACATATAGGTAGATTCGTCTTTCTTTAAGACATCAGCTCCTGTTTACCCACGTTCACCCCGATTTGTATACACACATGTTCATGTACACAGGGAGACATTAAAGCAACCAAAATATTTAATTATCAAACCTAATCCAGATATATATGCTTTCTCCAAAATAATTCCTACCTTTGAAAAGATTGATGCTTATTCCTTGACAAACACTTTGAAAATTTCTCTTTGCTAAGAACCTGGTGAGGTCCTCAGAAAAAAGAAAAATTTAAATTAAAGAAAGAAAGAAAGAAAATTTCTCTTTGGGACTTGCCTTCCAGAGCTTGCAACACTTTGTTAGAATATCCTCACAGGTAGCAAATCTTCATCCCTTTGAGGATGAAGATTTTATTTGGAAAAGGAAAAAAAAAAAAAAAGATGAATTCAGAGCTAGGAAATAAACTATTAAATAATGGGTAATATAATTTGGGATCAAATAAGCCATCATATAAAGCAATAAGACTGGTTATTTTGTATGCCTTATAAGAGGAATTTAGAAATGAATAGAAAATTTCAAAAGCATCTGAGACGGCAATAGCATCACTGGAGTGAGTCTTCGGCTCCCGGGGTAACTGCTTTGAAGGGGAAAATGAAAGGAAAGTCTGGTGTATACATTTACAAAGAAATCACTTTACATTTTTAGACATAACATGGGCGGGTATGTGTACTTCCTTAAAATTCAACAACTTCAAAGATGTTAATGGGGAAAAAAGACTCTATTCTCTCTCGGTTTAAAATATCTGGTAAGGCCTGAAAAAATAAATGAGTTTGTCACATGTGTGTTTTTTGCCAGATTGATCTTCGTGATGACCCCAAAACTTTGGCCCGTCTGCTGTATATGAAAGAGAAACCTCTCACGTACGAGCACGGGGTGAAGCTTGCAAAAGCGGTACAGTCCGATTTGAATTTAATTTTAAATCTGTGCTGAGAGAAGAGCTTGTTGTATGCTGTGGAATGGGCGCCCAACGTAGGGTTTTGTTTTAAAGTACAATGTGTGTCTCTCTCTGCTCTATGCCCCCTCCTCTGCTCTGGTCGGGCTGGAAGGGCCATTCGCCTTCTTGGCAGCCAGAATCATCTGGTTTTCATTAAGAAAGAAACTTGGTGAATTGAAACAGCTAAAGCATTTATCACTTGATGTAGCAACCTCTGCAACATCTACTTGCCATATTTATTGTGAATAAAGGGGGTCATTAGAGGCGTATTTGTAAATCTCACTACTTATTATCGATGTAACTCATTTCAATGACCTCATAAAAGGCATTTTGTGATTTGCTTGAGAGAGAGTTAGATTAGCATCTGGCCTGGTTATATTTGCTCAATATTTCTCGCCATATAATGAATAGCCGCTTAGAAAGCCTGGATTGTGTCACGAACAGCATCTGGAGAAATAACGTACACCAAAAAGTAACTTTGCTCAGAGCTGGAACCAATTTTGTGGACTTTTTTTTTTTTTTTTTAACTGAGACAGGGTCTTGCTCTGTTGCCCGGGCTAGAGTGCAGTGGTATGATCATAGCTCACAGCAACCTCAAACTCCTGGGCTCAAGTAATGCTCCTGCCTCAGCCTCCCAGGTAGCTGGGACTACAGGAACATGCCACCTAGCCCAGCTAATTTTTCTATTTTCTGTAAAGACAGGGTCTCGCTATGTTACTCAGGCTGGCCTCAAACTCCTGGCCTCAAGCAGTCTCCCACCTCAGCCTCCCAGTGAGCCACTGCACCGGCCCTTCCTTCACTCTTCAGAGATTAACATGAATAGTTATTTTATTAGGGAAATACTTTAGAAAGTATTTTCCAGATACCAAATCTCTGCCTCGCCATAACCACCAATATGTGTGCAAAACAGCCACTGTTTTAGCCATAGTCCCAAAATGGACACAAGAGGATAGAAGTACTTTTTGCCAGAGGAGGCTTATAAATCACATTTACATAACTTGAATCTGATTCCTCATTGATTTAGTCACAAATCCATTGACGCAGGCCAGAGATTTTAAAAATGTCCAATTTCTTTCTAAGTAACCAACCCAGCAAAATGCATGCCCCAGGCAGAGTTAGAAGTCACCTTCTTTAAGCCAGTCAAGAATATTTTAACTATAAGTTCTTCATTTACAAAAACGTATGCATTTCTCTTACTAAAAATTGCTTATAAAACCAGGTACAGTGACTCATGCCTGTAATCCCAACACTCAGAGGCCCAGGTGGGAGGATCTAGGTAGCATAACAAAACCCAATCTTTACAAAAAATAAAAATAAAAAAAATTAGCGAGGCATGGTGGCATATGTCTGTAGTCCCAGCTACATGGGAGGTTGGGGAAGGAGGATCACTTGAGCCCAGAAGTTCAAGGCTACAGTGAGCTATAATTGACCCACTGCACTCCAGCCTGGGCAACAGAGCCAGACCCCATCTCAATAAAATAAAATAAAATAAAATAAAATAAAATAAAATAAAAAATAAACTTGCTTATAGGCACCAAAACTAAGTATGATACACTTAACTAAAAATGAATTAAATAAGATTATGTTTTTTATAGGTGCCATGCATGAGAACATCTCACAAATACTTGATTGAGATACTGAACTCTTCCTACTTCTGTTGACAGTAATATCAATACTAATTAGTATCAGACATTCATGGAGTTCTTAGGATGCTAAACATTTGACAGCCTCAGGATAACCCTCTTAAGCAGATAGTGTTGGTCATCCTTACAGATGAGGAAACAGAGTCTTAGGAGACAAGCACGTTTGATTCACAAAGCTCATAATAACAAAGTCAAAAACCCTAATCCACCTCCGTGGACATCACCACCACCAGCACCTGACCACTGTGTAAACTAGCTCTTCTCCAGCCGTGTATTTTTCCTCTGGTAAAGTGGTACATGTCTATAGGTTAGTCTACCTTCTCCTCGCATGCTTTCATTAAGATTTATAAATAAGTAGCTCCATAAACAATTATATGTGATTCCCAGCTACACACTTTCACAACTGGGAGGTCCCCATTGGCCGGCACTGGTTTTTTTCTGAGTCTTGTTTTCTGTGTCCCTTGCCTCTAAGCCTACCTCCCACCTGCATGTGGTCAGCTTCCTAGCCTCACTTCTCACTTGGGAAGTTGTTTTTCCCCTCTGCAGGGAAGTCACATCGAAGCTTCCCATCTCATTTCATACTTATTTTAGGAACAATGGCTGAGTTCACCACGTTATTGCCTTTTGCCAATTTCTCCTAGCAACTGCTCCCAGATACAGAGAGAAACATGTTTAGCTTACAAAATCCAATTTAGAAGAAAATCAAGCAAGATTTTAACTTGTTTTTTATCACAATTCCTGTAATTATAGAGATGCTTTAAGTTTCTCTTCTCTCTGACTTTTCTGTCAAGTAGTTTATAATAACAACTAGCATTTATGGAGTGTTTATAACGTGCTAGGCTAGGTGCCAAGCACTTTGCACGCTGTGTCTTAATTAATCCTCACAGCAACCCCCTGAGGTGTGTATATTATTATCTTTACTTTCCTAGAGGAAACTGAGGCTCAGAGAGGTGAAGGTCACACAGCAAGGAAGTGGTAGAGCTAGGATACAAATTGCGTCAACCACCCCCTTCTACCTCCCTCCTATAATCTGAAAAGAAACCCTTAGATTTGGGGCTTCTTTTTTTTTTATATGCTAAAAACTCGTATTTTAATGTGCAAATTCTCCCCATCACTTAAAGGCTTTGCAAGTTCAGATTTTTCATATCTGATTCCTTTAGTCCAGTACTTTTCAATTTCCAAAGCATTGTTTAATCTACTTTGTTTTTGGTCTCAAAAGGCATTTTATTTTTAAAGGTCTTTTTCATATCACATGTATTTACAATTCTTTATACTCCAAAGTCAACCACATTTACATAAATATTTTGTATTAATTTATAATAAATATTCATTGTTATCCCTTTACTTGTTTTATCCTCCCTTTTCTTTCCATTATTGTGTTTTTTTAATCCTCAGCCTACTTTTCCCATTCTCTACACAGTTGTAAATGTCCATATTCTTGCTAGATTTATTTGATGGTAGTTGATTAAACACCTAATGTGTGCCAGGTGCTATGCTGGATGTTACACTTTAGCTCTAAGATTATATTAATAATTCTTTGTACATTCTCTTTCCCAGTTGCATCTGGTTCAACCTAAACACGATCTTGTAAGTTCAGACTTCCTAAGGTATTTTTGGATACAATGCTTTAGCATTTTTGTTTTTTCACTCTTTGGCCTCTTTCTGCCCTCTCCTGCCATCTTCTGAATAATGCTGTGCCTGTTGTTGTTGTTGTCACTCTTTAACTTAGCACTCGCTAAGTTTCCTGCTGGGCTTTTAAGATGCACAGATGGGATTTAAAGCAGTAAAATTGCTGCAAAAATCCTGTAATCAATGTTCAGTCATGTTAATCCACTGGAGTCTTTAATACCCTCCTCCTGACTGAAAGCATCACTGGTACCTGTTTTGTGTGCTGGTCATTTCCTTTTCTCCCATGGTCATTGAAAATCAGTCACATCACCGGTGGCATCTGGGTTACAAAGACCCATAGGCCAGAAGAAGAGGGAGACAGGTAAACAAAAGCGTGCCACCTGAATGAGCACAGGACACACATCCGGGCAACGTACCAACGTACCAGAGGGGAAGAGAGACTAACACATTCAGGGAAGGAGGACTGAGAAGATTTCTTGAAGTAGTTGACACCTGAGTCAGGTTGGAAGGCCAAGGATGAGTTTGTCACGTGGAGAAAGTTAGGGGACTGGGGGCAAAGATCCCGGACAGGGAGACCAGTACGTGCAAAGACATCCTGTAAGGCATGAGGAGCAAACTGCACACTGATAGGCCACATTTTACCCACAAATGTTTTGCTCAGTCTACACAGGCATTTTTAATGCCATTTAGTGGCCAACATTGAACACTTTAGAAACTTTGCATAAATATACACATTTCTGGCTTCTAAAAAAATTCAGACTGTCTAGCCACTTGAGGCCAGCATCTCCTCATCAAGTGAAACTTTGAAACAGTCTTGCAGATTAGCTGTGTGTCCTTCGGTCTGCCGCAGTCCCCACCACTGCACAGTATCCTGTGCTCAAACAGCACACTTCCGCTGCCCACACCGGAGTCGGCATCTCTGCTTGACAGGCGTCAGATCAGCAGCAAATCCGTCCAGCCCAGACGCGCCTTTCCTCTTTCAGCAATTTCATCATGATGCTGGTTTGTCGAGAGAGAGTTTCTCTCACAAGCCATTTGGTTCTTTTTCCTGTTCCTGGCTCACTATTTGCCCTCTCTGAGTACCTCTCCTCATTCTCAAATAAGGAATAAAGAACTTCCCCGCTACTGGCCATGGCTCCAGATGCCGGCTGACTCTGTTTATCCCACCAGCGTCTTCTCGCTGACAGGAAACGCCTTTTCCTCCCCTTCTCTCGTCACCCTCACTACGTCCATAGCAGCTTTTCCCGTTTGTTCATTCATTTGCTCTTTCAGCCACATTTTTTTTTTTTTACATTTTCTAGAAACAGCCCGGCAGAGTGGTTAAAAATCGGGTCAGGAGAAAAACAAATTTGAATCTCTGCCATTTTCTCAGTTGTGTAGCCGTAGAGATGTGACTTCAGTTTCATGAGCTGTAAAGTGAGGGTGCCGATAGACTTTCCTCATGAGGTTCCTGCGACAATGAAATGAGCTTATGTGCCACAAGGTCCGACTCCCTGAACTGCAGCTGTTGTTGAACTTCTGTGCCCTCTCGGACACGTCCACAGCCGGAAGCCCTCTCGGCCTTTATTCTCTCTGGTCGCTTTCTCTCTTATTCCGTAACATGTCCTGCCATTCACTAGGACCACCTGGAAGAAGTACCAGGTTTTCTTCCATGTGATTAGTCATTGTGAGTTTATTTATTTGTTTGTTTTTCAATTTCTTCTTGTCAGAGCCTTATATCCTCTGTACGGCTCTGATAAACTTCCCAGCTTTTGAGACAGTAAGTTTTAACTATTATAAAATTATCAGAAAAGCGTTCTCTGCTGAATTTCTACTTTTTTCATGGCAAGACGTCATGGGGAAAGCATGTTCAGTGTTGCTTACATACGTATCTAAACAAGAATCTTCAAATCCTGAGCGCTCCCATAGATGGATTCTAAATATTTGGCTGTGTAGGTCATTTTACTCCAAGAAGCAGATGAAGTTGCTGCTAGAAGAAAAGCCATCTTTCCTTAAGACAGTTTTCCATTTCCCATCTTTGAGAGCACAAATGATTTCTTTTTTACAATTGTTCTACCATGGCTGTGCCTTTTCCCTGAACCAGAATGAATTCTTCTCTCAGAGCACTTGACACATGGCAACAATACATACCTCTTAACTAGGTTCTGTTTCTCACACGTATTCCCCAAATCACACCCATAATCTGTTGGCTACTTTTCCTGGAACTACTAGTACAACATAATGTTATATTAACTCCATTACACAATAATGCCTTTATCTGCTGTTTCATTATCTTCAGAATTGTCTGAATTCAGAGAGACAAGTTAGGGCTCCTCCAGCCCCATCAAAAGGCAAACCCTAACACACAGTCAGCAGCAGTCAGGGGAGAGGGGTGAGTGCCCTGCCCACCCTGCCGGACCCCAAGTGTGCACGAGCTCAGCCCAGCTCTCCTGGAATTTCCAGAATCAGTCAGAGGCTTGCCATCGTTAGTGGGGGCGGGTATTCCAGATAGAACAGCGCCACAGCACTTTCTAGGTATTTTTTCTGCATGACTGACAAGAGCCATCACATTACAAGTAGTCTAGTCATTCAGATGGCACCTTCACTACACTAGTGTGCTTTTCAAATGTGTTCAACTCAAGCACTGAACACAATCCCAAAATGTAACAGATGACATGTCAGGACATTATTAGGAAAATTTCCTCTGCCCTTTATTCCTCTCTTGTATCTGTTTTTAATTTTATACACACAAACACACATATATATATATATATATAAGTTATTTCCTAATCCAAAGGCCAAACTATGGTCAAAAAGAAAGCCATAAAATAGATTTTCAACATCTAACATCTTTTCTTTTGGTATTTTCCTTTGGCTCATACACTAACCACTCTTGTCAGGGGGGTGGGGAAATGTACATGATATCTGTTAGAAAAGCTAGGAAATAATTTCTGGGCCAAACCAACTCTATTTCATGCTAACTTTTCATGTCTGTGGCCAGTAGCTTATGCAAATGTAGCTTACCTCAAATCTGTGAGCAACCTCATTTCATTGTCACCTTGGCCAGCTTCTTACAGAGCTGAGTGATAAGGGTCACAGTTACTATCATGGAACAAAGAAAAGAACATACATAAGAGACCCAGATTCTAGGTCTAGTTCTTTCATTTTCTTATTGAATGCCCTTAAACAAGTCATTTTACCTTTCTGGGGCTGTTCCCACTCTATTCTAAACTAAACCACAAGTTCCTTTAGTCTACACATTGCAAACTGGTCGCTGCCAAATAAATCCCATATCAGTGTCTTGCTTGGCCCACAGAGTATTTTAAAACTTAGTAAATATAAAATAAAAATCCAAATTTCCAACTCCTCTTGAAAAATATAAAAATGGGCAATAGTGAACCAGCATTCCCATTTAGAAGCTGGGTAAGACATGGCCACTCCAGAGGGGGGCATGAGCTCTATGGTGCACCGCAGTCCCCACCTCTCCCTATTATCTTGCACTAACCCCACTTTACTTATTTACATAAGCTTCTGGCCATAATAGGCATATGATTTGACTACCCTGGTTTAGCCATTTATCTGCTGGCTTCTAGCTCACCTCTAGCCAAACTCTTCCAGATCTGCTTTAATTTTTCAAAGTTATTCTTATGTTATGAAGCAAAAACTAAAATCATTTCTTCAGATGTCCTTAATAGTAAAAGTCCCACATCATATTGTTGGCTCATACTGAGCTTGTGAGCAATTAAAACCCCGGATCTCCTTCACAAGAAGCTGACTGCCAAACATGGTATGGCCTATGATTTTTTTTTTTTTTTAATGAGAATCTATGGTACTAGCCTGAATTTCTACATATCTCATAGGGATTTTGTGATTATCAAATCCACCATAATATCAAATCACCAAAAGCTTCGAAATAGAGTCCTAGGCAAGTACAAAATACTTGATCGTTTAAATGTCCAGACTATACACTGACAAGGAGGATATCACTAGCAGTAAATGTATTTTGTGATTTTTATTTTTATTTGTTTTGGAGTTTTTTTAACTATTTAAAATAGGCCTTTTAAAGTATGTTAAAACTGAACTGAATTTCCTAATAATGACATAAAATGTCATCTGTTGCCTTTTGGGATTGTGTTCAATGTTTGATTTGACCATGTGAAAATACCAATTAAATAATACCTTGCTGAGAGATACCTTATCACAAGTGCATTTTAATCCAGAATGACCTATAAAACCATATCCTCCACTCTCCTTCCATATGCTTTATCAACCAAGCTGACACTTGGCCTTATCCCATACTGAAGGAGATACATTTCACTTGTATGTGATTTACGCATTCTGCATACAAATGAGAGGATACTAAAAATAACATCATGCAGCCCTGTTCTTCACAAAATATACTTAAACCATATCACTGGTTCTGAATTCTCTCCTAATTTTTTATATTTTTATATTCTTGTGTTATGAATAAAAGCCTATGGATCACGTTCAGAATTTATTATTTTCCAAAAGTGATCCATAACCATTTATTGATAATCTAAGAATGTAAAAAATATAAAAATACCAAAAAATTAGGATAGCACATCCAAATTGAAATGCAAAAGAGAGAGCATAATCCAAACCAACCCACAGGCTATTTGTGGGACAAGAAGTAAGTACTTGGCTGGGAACAGGGTTGATACCCTTTGCTTCTCTCTTTTCTTTCTCTTAAAAGTTTCTTTTTTGTGTTTAAGATCGGAGCACAGTGCTACTTGGAATGCTCCGCTCTGACTCAGAAGGGTCTCAAAGCGGTTTTTGATGAAGCAATTCTCACCATTTTCCACCCCAAGAAAAAGAAGAAACGCTGCTCTGAGGGTCACAGCTGCTGTTCGATTATCTGAGGTTGCTTGAGACCCGCCTCCTCCCCATCTAAGGGTGAGAATGGCAGCCAGTCTCTGCCACCACCACGCTCCAGCCAAAAAGGAGGGCATGAACCGAAAGGAATTCCCTTCCCGCAGAGGCTTGCCCCACCACCCTGCGAGCCCTCTCACGGACAGCCCACTAGTCAGCCAATTGTCACGTACGCGCTCCCTGCCAGCAGGAAGCATCCACACTGCAGACTCTCCGAGAATGCTGGGCCCGGATTTCAGACAGTGCCACTGCTGAACACGTTGGAAACAAAGTCAAAGGCCATCTTGCATTTTATATCTCTCCTGCCCATGAACGTGAAGCTGATAGGAAATCATCACAGAAAGACTAAGAGAGGGACTCTGTTCCTGTATTGGTGGCCTTACTTGATGTCTTTTACAAAACTTGGGACTACAATACTAACATATTTTTCTGACTCTGCTGTTCCACCCATGTGTCTCACGTTCGTGTTTGTATTATGTCAAGAAATTGACTAATTTGAAGTTACTCAGGCATTACAAATCCATACCAAATTAGCCTAAAGATAAGGCATTTTATATCCATTTCTATTTTCAGCATGTTTCTACCAAAGCTATTAGAACCAACACATACCTCTGAATGCCTGATCACAAGAAGACACAAGAAAACTTTAAGAAATTGACAGAGCCATTATTTTTGAACCTGGTTGAATGCCAACACTATCTGAATTGGTGTAGGTCCATGTTTTTTGCCAAAGATTCACACTCTACGAATGCTTAAATTGATAGGTAGCTTGATTTTTTTCCATATTATATTGCCATGGCAAACTAAAAATGAACTGTGTACAAAAGTAGTGTTTCTTTTTTCATCCAAATTGATTGGGAGAAGAATATAGCAGGACCCATCTTTTAAAATATTGTTCACTCAGCAAAGTGGACTTTCCTGTTTCCTCCTTTCCCCATTGCATGCCCTTTTCCTCCCTTGATTTCACACTTTCTCCCATGCCCAGATCCTTTTGTTCTCCCCAGTTATCACCTAAACTAAAAGTATCTGGCCATTGGGCATGAAAAAGCAAGTGTTTAAAAATATCTAAGGTCAAGGAAAGTGGCTCTGTTGTTCTACTTGCTCCAAATGAAAGTGCTTTCCAGCTTGCCCCACGTAAACTCCTGTTCCATTTAAGTGACATTTTCCAGTTACAACTGTTACTAAAATACTTCTTTCCTTACTCGTCCTCCCAAATGTCTATTTAGGGGCCAGATCTGTGGGTATCAAGCTCTGAATCTGTTTGTCCCCTGCCTTCCAGAATGACGTGCTACATAGAACAGGGACTTTGGCCCTGTGGAAGTAGAAGCTCCCAGTAAGGAATCATGAGCCCAATCATGTGCGACAATTCCAAACATCCAGGAATTTTTGCATCATAGAGTGAGTTACTTCCTTTTAATTAGAGGCTATGAGAGCTTCTCATTAGTCTTATTTGTTTATAAATACCCTGGAAGTACCCAGGTAGGCACTTAATTTTTTATTTTAATTGCATAAGCAAAGTACATCTTTGCAGTATGAAATTACACCAATTTTATTTTAAGACTTTCCAGACTCAAGCTCCCTCTATTAGCAAAAGCCAGGCTTTCCAGTACCTTCTGCTACTGGAGGAAGCACATGAGGAAAGAATTGTGTGGTATGAGTCTTTTCTTTTAAGACCTTCCATGACAACCCCTCAGTTTGGGGGAGTTTGTTAGTTTGTTTGGAATTTCTGAAAGGTATTTTCCCTTCTTGTACATTTCAAGTACTATTTCCCTTCTCTTCCATCTAATTGCAAAACATTCTTTTTTAAATACGCACACACATTTCATATAAGAGAAAACGGGAGTTTTGTGAGTCAAAGCTTGACATTTAGAGAAGAGGACTTTCTGCCTTTGTAAATGGAAATCAACTGTGTATGAACTATAACTCTGCAGAGGTTATGAATTTACCCTTTACAAAAAATGATGAGCATTTAGCCCCATAATAAATGAAGTGCTATTAGCCAGTTTTGTTACATTATTGCATAGTTACGTCTTCCTAAAGGGCCACTCCTCACTTCTCATTGATGGGGATGAAAAATTGAGAGCATTATGTTTCCAAATGTGTTCACTCAACAGGCAAATAGCTCCCCAAGTCATGGCCTCCCTAATGGATCACAGGGATTGACTTGTTCGTGGTGGGAAGATCATTCTCTCCCCTAGAACTGGATAGAGACTGTCAGTGTCTGGATGGAGCAGACTCCCAGGGGTCCTAGGAGCTAATAACTGAATAAAACAATGTAGAACAAAGCAACCTAAATGAGTTATTTCATGCTGCCAAATAAATCATTCATTCCTTGTTTCATGGCAAAATCTAGCTTATTTCACTAAAAAGTATTTTCTGCCATAAGACTAAATAAAACTATGTTCTGAAACCAAAGACAAGAAGAGACATAGAAATTTGAAGGATCCTTTAACTATCTGCACCATCTTTCAAAGTCATAACGTGGCAGCTGATCTCCATTTGAGAGTAGTGTCTTAACTCTTCTCAGCTAAAAATGGCCTCAGAAACCATAGTCTGTGAACAAAAGTTCTCTGAAAAGGAATTTGGAGGAAAGAGACTATTCCAGTAAACAGTTTGCCAACCAGGGAGATGCAGACTCTTGTGTAAAAGGAAGGAGCATTCCAGAGAACAAAAGGAGGGTTTGAGTTTTATAGCAGAAGCTCCTACCCATGCTCCCAATCAGGTCCATTTATGCAAATGAAGGATTGAAATTCACTTAGTTCTAATTGATTATATAGCTGAGCCCTGATTGGTTGATTCAGGTGAGCCCTGATTGGCTGAGGCAGGTCAGCTCTGATTGGTTGGTTCAGGTGAGTTTTGGAGTCCCAGAGTTGGACACAGGTGTGAGTTTTGAGGGGATTTAAAGTACAAGCATGTGACTTCTAGTCCCCAAATGGCCGCTTGGCTCCATTTAAAATTTAGGCCCAGTTAGCCACATCCATTTTGGAGGATTGGCTCTTTCAGGTTCACATTTGTTCACAAGTCCAATTCCTCATTATACATATAAGAAATTCAGTCCTATATTGGTTGAGAAAGGTGTGTTGTGGCCGTGCTGGGACAGATCTCAGCTTTTCTGCTCCCCATGCAATGCCCTTCAACACAATACTCTAATTTATTCATTATCACACATATTAACCTGGAGTTTTGTAGGTGTGTTATTGGAGTTGCATCTGTTTATCCTATAGATTCCAGCCACATTTTAAACACATAATTTCATGTAGTTAGGCCACTATAAATAAAGTAATCCCTCAAACTAGTAATAAACTAGAGATGAGAATTTGACCTACGGACTAATATGCCTGGAATCCACAGTATACAGCAACATAATCCTAATCTATTGACCCAATCAAGTAACTAGTTTGATAGATTTTTTTTTTTTACTCAGATGATTAGTTGGAAGAATTAATGGACTCCTTGGGTTATTTTTGGAACACGAAAGGACTAAAACACAAGTCAAAGCCATGTCCACAGTAAGAAATCTGGGCTAATTTCTGCAAAGAAAAGTTAGAGTTGAAGAACAATTACCGAAGACAATAACTCCAGTAACCCTAAGCCAGGAAGTCAAAAAATAAATCATACACATATGACAAGGAGGGAGGTTTGGTCTTGAGACTTTGATAAAAATATATCCAATCATGATGTGCAAAGCACCATTTGGAAGATTTCAGGTTTATCGGAGAAGTACTAAAGGAAGTGGGTATGACCACACACAATTTTCACAGGATCACCAATAAGGAAATAGTATTACATGGTAGTAAAAGAGCGATCACAACTGCACTCACAATTTTAGGAGAAAATAAATCTAAATCCAGAATTTGAAAGCAAAAAAATGTCATTATTTAGGGTATAAGTTCCCATGAGCAGTACCTTCCAAAGTAGAGCCATTTCAAGAAGAAATATTGACTTGAGGTAAGCCTTTCCAGATGCCATATTATTACATTCATAGAGGCAAATGCATTCATGAGACCAAAGTAATGGAAGATTAGAAATTGAGGTTTTGCTTTAAGGAATGTTTGACATCATGCTAGAGATTATTATATAAGTAGTTATGTGTTCGTTTTTAAATCCAACCCTATGTTTAGCTGCCAAAATGCAAAACATGCATTCTCTTTCAACAGAGAGACCCATAGGTCACCGGCTCCTCCCCTGAGACTCTTTGAGTAGTCTGCCCAAGTACAAATAAAGAAACTCAACAAACTATTTTCATTTCAAGGACCATTAGAAACAGAAGGGAAAAGAGATCAGGGAGACTTAGTTTCTAACAAAGGAAGTTTAGGCTATTTGAAAAAGGAAATATTTAGAGAATGGACAGGAAGCTAAAACCAAACACAAGGCAAAAACACACACTTGAAAATTCTCCCAGAGAGTTGCTAACTTCTGCCTGGTCCCTAGAAGCACAGGGAAGAAAAGAGGTCAGTTAACGGGAAAAGGATTCCATGGTTCTAGGTATCAAAGCAGAGTCAGTCAACAGGCTTATCGTGTGATAACCTAGATAATTCCATCTCATGATTCACTAAAAATGAGTGGAATCCTGGACAGTGTTCTTGGGTCTTTAATAGCAATGTGAGGCATCCTCCTCTCAGCTTATATAGAGCAGGCAGTCAATGGAAACTTACCAAGAAATATGGGTGAATAAATGATTTTGAAAGCTTCTTTGAGCATGAACATGACTTTAGACCTGAAAAGGATGACTTTGGGATAGCTGGAAAGAAAGTTACTTGTATGAATAATATTTATTCATCTTCACTGGGATATTTCTAAATAGAAAGATTGCATTTAAAATGCACAACCACAATAACAGAACACAAAAATATGAGATAAAGCAATAACTAATGGAGCTTCAATGGTCAACAAAGTCCAGGAAAAAAAAAAAATTAAAGCACCAAGCTCTCTGCTCAGCAGCACTTCAGCCATCAGAAGCTCAGCTGAGCTTGTTTAGAGCTCTCTTTGGGTTAAGTGAGGAATGAGTCAAAGAAGGTTTGGCTCTGTAAAATGGTGGGATGGAAGTTCAACAACAGTTCTTGGCTTTGAAATTCCACGACAGGAAATTGGAGTAAAAGCTGCATGATTAATCTTGGTCACAATCTATTTTTTTCCTCCTTAGGGGATATTATGTCAAAAACACTAGAGTTGATTTGGTGCGTATGTGTTTTAAACATGCTGTACTTGGGCAATTTCATTTTGTTCTATGAGTTCTGTGGTGACTCAGAAGCTTTGTGATACTATAGCTGGAGTAATTTTGTTGTATTTTTAACCTTGTCCTCCAAGCCTCCCAGTGTATATGTAGTGATCTTTGCTGAACAGGATCTGATCGGTGTTATAGGGGATGTAAGGTCTGGGGTACTACAAGGAGAGGGTATCCAGAGCCCACACGTGAGTCTTGCTTTGAAGCAACCTTAGCACACTTAGTCTCCCAGTGACACTGCACAAGTCAGTCTTTTTGAGTTTTTGTTAGTTCTCTAGGGAAAAAATCAAACACTTTCTGAGTAGGGAAGTATTTTAGGGGCAGCATTGTAAATACATATCTAAAATTACCTCCATCTGCCATTTTTTAAATCAATTTTTTTAAGCAATCAAATTGTTTTCTCCTAGAGGAATGCTGGGCAAGAAAGTTAACAAATTCTACATTCTTCTCATCACCTGGTTTAAATTGTTTTTTGCTCTGCGTAAACAGTAATTACTGTTTAAGTACATCTCAGCAGAATTTTATCCCAACTGCAACAGTTCATGTTCCTCCCAATGTAATCCCTACAGAGGAAATGATCATCCAGGGAAGTTCGCTCACCTGCTCACGGGATGGTGTTTTACCATCCGCATCTTATGTAATGGCGATTCTATGTACCTTTTTCATAATTAATGGAATATTATTTCATGTACTCTTAAACCTTGCAATTTATTTTGTGCCATGTTCTGACTTTTATGCCATTAAACAGTCTTGTTCCTACTGTTATTTCTGGGTCATATGTGGGTGTCTCCATCTGCCACTCAAAATATCCTTGCCCAGGCCTCTATTAGAACAGGAGATCGTCTAGCCCCTTGCTACTCAAAGTGTGGCCCAAGGACCAGCAGCGTCAGTATTACCTGGGAGCTAGGTAGAACTGTAGAATCTCGGGCCCAGTCCACACCTACTGAATCAGAATTTACATCTTAACATGACCCACCAAGTGACTTGTGTGCACATTAAAATTGGGGGAGTATTGATCTATGAGACAACCAAATTCATCATCAGTCTTTATATCCAAACATATAGCTACCTGATGCAGAAACCATCACCTTAGCCTATCTCTCAGATGCTAGCTTTTGGGTATTCCTTAGACTGATACTTGAGTTGTTCACATTTACTAGAGGAATAAAAGGACTCTCAGAAGTCTTTTTCCTGTCATGTGTTACCCAGCTGCAGTAAAGAAATATGCATATTTTAGAATCAAAAGCAGAAAAGCAGCATCTGGTTTGAAAGATCTACTAAATCTAAAGTACTTCTGTTCTAAAAGTCTTTTTGGTATTTATGAGGAAGAGAAAAATGCCCCCCAAAATTATTTTCCATGAAGAAAGATTCATATCGCATGAGTTATAGGCTTACAAAATGAAGATAAAACAAATTTCTGAGGCATAAAACTTCTGGTGAAGCTCCCATCCTCATTGCTTAAGACATGGAGCTCTAGACGGCAGAGTAAGGATTGTTTACAAACAACTTGTCCTCTAAACATGATATAGATTCCCTCCACAGACATATTTTTGTTGTCTCAAGCATAGACCAGAGTTTTGTTCACTTACTCAATATATTTTTGCTAAACCTCACTGGGGACCATGTTAGTTCTTCCTGTCCACACCCTACCCTGTGTACAAAAGCCCTTAAAAAATTGTACACGCATACACTAAAGCCTATCATCTCATTCAAGTCCTGTTGTTGCGGAAGGAGTTCTGAAGTCAAATCAAACCTACCCTTCAAACAAAGCAAAAAAGAGCACAAGGATCACCACCTCCTTTGTACCTGCAAATGGCCTGGCTAATTTTCTGGCTAGGATGTCAGTGATCTGTTCCCATCTCTACGTGATGTCATTGTGCAAGTGCTGTCATTAGGGGCCCACCCCCTCTAGGAAGGACAGACCACCTCCCTCTTCCTGCAGCAGGCTCTCTTTACACTGCAGGCACAGGTCCGACCTTAGGACCTTCAGTCAGGTGTCCTTCATGCTCTAAGCAGCAGGAACCCCCCTGTGTCCCAAGAGTACTCTTCAACTGAAAGGCTTGTAAGCTGGGACCGCTTTCACCTCTGGAAGCAGTTTGGCTAGCCAAAGCGGCTAATGTTCTTGGAAAGGTTTGATCAAATCCTAAAACAGAATCTGACCAAATGTATATTTAAATCTTACATTTTTTCAAATTGTTATTGCAAATGTATCCCTGATGTCTTGATGGGAACCACTGATGCAAGCTGCCAAAAGTACTCCTTCCACCAGGAACAGCCTGTCTTCCTACAGCCTGCCACAGCCCAGCATCCCCACCCAGCTACTTCCTTCCCCAGGCCACAAAGTAAAGTCTATTTTATCTTCTTCATAAGAAACTATTAATAATTGGAGGAGAAAAATGGCATCAACAATCATTTTCTGTTCAAGAATCCATTTGCTTGTAATTTTAAGACGTTTGATTCCCAGTGCCTTCCCTGGAACAGTGAAATAAATTGCCAGTCCAAGCCAACTAAAGGCCTCTCTTGATTTGAATAAAAATGTTTCTACTGAATTAGGCACATTGAAACAATCCAATGCTGAAGAAGAAAAACAAACCCCCCTGATGAGAGCCCACTCACTTCTCCGCTTGTCTGCAACTTACAGAGTAGAGGTTGACATGGATAAACTTATGGTACATTAGTTCCTTTCTGCTTTGTCCTGAAGTTGGCTCAGATGTTGTTAATGCGGAAATCTGCAGCCAATTTCAATTGCACTTTGTTTCTCATTAAGGGGTTGATGTTTCAATGGGGAGATGTTTCAGCATTAGTTTCTTGAGCCAAAATCTTCCTCTTAAAAACATTTCTAATATATTTTTAAATGCTAGATATTTTAATTCCACTCAGTAAAACTGGTCCCCCCAAATATTTTAATTTTGACATGCAGATTCCAAGAGGAGATGGAAGATGGAAGTTCAAAATAGCCTGGAAGCTTAGACTGCCTGAGTTCGATAGCTCACCTCTCCACGCCAGGTCCTTAGGAATCTTTACATGAACATAGTAAAACCAAGAAAGCATGATCTGTTCATATGTTTTATGTAGAAAGAACTTGCAAACTAACAGGATTAAATTTCTATTTTAAGTGTATAATTCTGCATGTATATTTCCTCAAGATAATGATTATTAATATTTCATCAATTCCTTTATCATGTATGTATACAGTTTACTTTCAGTAAGTAAATGTTCTTCCAAATGATTTTAACTTGTATTTGCAACTTGGAGATATTCACATGTATTCCTTGCTTGTAATCCTATCTTGAACTTCTGAAAGAAAATTACCATTCTTATCTTGGTATTATTGATTTTCTTTGTTAAAGCAATAGGAGAACCATCTGTTTGTTTAGATTTGTGGGGAGCTGAGAGGGTTGTTTGTATTTTGTGCTTTGCATGACTTTCCAAAAGCCCCAGTGGCTCACAATCAAGGACAAAGCGTATAACTGATCCTGTGTACCAGGAAGCCTCTTTAAAAAAAAAAAAAAAACAACTCAATTATTTAATATACTAAAGAAATTGTACAGCCAGAGGAACTCAGGGTCAATATAAAGCCAAAGGCCTTAGAAAAGATTTACTTTACTTCTGATAATGAGGACCCAGAAAAGGGAATAGAATAATCCCTCTAAATGTCTTAACATCGGAGACAAGTCTCTGCCTTACATTGCCAATTACAGTGTTTCGCACCTGCTCCCCTTGTTTTCACATCCCTTCCCTATTTCTTGTTCCAGAAATCACCTGCTTAGAGGGCTTCAGCACCCCCTCCAGACACTCAAGGATCACGAGCCACTAAGCCCTCTAGACTTCCCTGAAACAATTCCAAACAATCCCATTCATTAAACCAAAGGGAGATCATTGTAAAAGAAATGACAGAAGCTCACCTTGCAAATAAGGATAATTCTTCTAATCCAGCAAACTGTTTCACTAGTAGTTTTTAACAGAAAATGAAATTTGCAGAATTTTCTAAAGAATGGCTTAAAAGTTATTTCTTTTTTATTATTTCAGAATATTATGGGGGTACAAACACTTCGGTTACAAGTAATGCCTTTGCTTCGTCCAAGCCAAGGCTAGAAGCATGCCCTTCCCCCATACAGTGCGCTCAGTCTCCGTTAGTTGTGAGTTTACCCACCCCCACCACCTGATCGGCACCCAATGAATATTACTACCATGTGAGCACCTTAGTGTTGATTAGTTAGTACCAATTTGATGCCGAGGACATGTGGTGCTTATTCTTCCATTCTTGTGATACCTCACTTCGAAGGATGGGCTCAAGCTCTATCCAGGATAATATAAGAGGTGCTAGATCACCATTGTTTTTTTGGAGTTGAGTAGTATTCCATGGTATACATATACCACATAATTTATGAAGAAGAAGACCCCCAAGGAAATCACAGCAGCAACAAAAATAAATGGGACCTGATCAAATTAAAAAGCTTCTGC
>VBSM01002121.1:5639555-5726358 GCA_008086735.1 Cheirogaleus medius | reverse complement strand
AAGAATCTATATAGAACTTAAGAAAATCAACAAGAAAAAATCAAACAACCCCATAAATCAATAAATGGGCAAAGGACATGAACAGAAACTTTTCAAAAGAAGATAGACTAATGGCCAGCAAACATATAAAAAAAATGCTCAACATCTCTAATCATTAGAGAAATGCAAATCAAAATCACAATGGGATATCACCTAACTCCAGTGAGAATGGCCTTTATCAAAAAGTCCCAAAACAACAAATGCTGGTGTGGATGTGGAGAGATAGGAACACTCTTACACTGCCGGAGGGACTGCAAATTAGTCCAACCCCTGTGGAAAGTAACTTGGAGATACCTCAAAGAGCTAAAAATAGAAATACCATTTGATCCAGCAATCCCACTACTAGGCATCTACCCAAAGGAAAAAAAAAGACAGTGTATAATAAAGACATCTGCACTAGAATGTTTATAGCAGCATAATTCATGATTGCAAAGTTGTGGAAACAACCCAAGTGCCCATCAATACATGAGTGGATTAATAAAAAGTTATTCCTTAATAGTTTGCTTAATGTCTTGAGGAAGGGAGCCAAAGAGAAGGTGCACATTATTTTGAAGAAAACGTCTCCTGAGGAAGGAGACAAACCATACTCTTGGAAAACTTTATGGAATACAATTTGTTTTATCAATGCTACATTATTTCAACTAGATGCATAGTTCATTTATTTTCTGAAATGATTTTATTACATTAAAAATCTAATTAATTTGAAGAGTTCATTGGGCCACTACAGAAGAATTCAGCATTATACTTTCCTAGTGCTCATTCATTTCCTAACCAATGGAAAAAAAGAAGCACAAATGACTGTGTTTCAATCAATAGATCTAATAAATCCAGAAGTGGAAGGAGCTGTAGGAAGTTATATTCTTCATTCAAAAATGTTCCCATAAAAAAAATAAAATTCCAGGAAATTCCTCCGCTTCTTTTCTTTCAATAACTACAAAATAGACATATCTCCAGGAGTAAGGACTTGCTGAGAGTTCGTACACCAGTGTCGGTTCCCCTGGACCACTTTTCTATTGCCTAGGAAACAAGTGTAGAGCATAAGGCCTTCGTCTCC
Organism: Cheirogaleus medius; assembly: GCA_008086735.1. Classification (NCBI taxonomy): domain Eukaryota; kingdom Metazoa; phylum Chordata; class Mammalia; order Primates; family Cheirogaleidae; genus Cheirogaleus; species Cheirogaleus medius. The sequence continues at coordinate 5,725,265 of VBSM01002121.1, read as the reverse complement.
ACAGCAGTCTCTCTGAATTTCCCTTTGAGGGTTTGCCTCTTTTCCCTCTCAGTCTCTTCTGTTGTAAGCGTTGACTTGAGTTGCAGCAAAACATTATCTTCCTAGAGGTTATATGAGAAACCAGAGAAAAATTCTAATCTCCATAAAACAGCCTGACCTTGCAGTGAGCTACTTCCTAGAAAGACTGAAGATGCTAAATCAACGGTGAGAGACAGTATGACAATAAACTCAAAGACCTTTCCAAGCAGGAATGACTTGGAAGAAGCATTCCAAAAAGTCCTCATACTCTAGTGGAAAAGGTTTGGTTCTCATTCAGAGAAACTTGGCATGTGCAGTTTATTAGCTCTGTGACCTTGGGCAAGTTACGGGACCTCTCAGAGCTTCTGTTTCATCATCTGTAAAGTGGTAATAGTAAAATGACAGTAACAATGCATACTAGCATGGTTGACACAAGAATTGAGAAGAATTAATATAAAGAGTACTGTTTATAGTAAGAGATCCATAAAGGGTAACAATATTTATATCTTTATTTCCCAAACACAGAGCCTTGCACAAAATTAGAGTTAATATTTGTGGAAGGGAGGGAAGGAGGAAGGAAAAAGGTAGAGATTTGAAAAAGATTCCAGTTTAGTACAGGTTTAAATGCTGAGAAATGTCTTCTTTTCCATTAATGACTTTTCTGATTATACTATATATCTATCAGAGACATTTTTTGAATGTCATGGACTATGAGCCAGCACCACAGATCCTGCACATCAGAGCCCTCTGGTTGCCATTGCAGCTTTGCTGCCTGTTATCAGCAATTATGTCACCTTGCCTCTTACGGCTGCATGTCACCACCTGGTCTCTCCTATCCCAGACCCTACCACCTCTGCTGACACCATGAGCCCAGATCCACGGCAGCTTCCCCTGGCATCAACCTCAGCCTACAAACGACAGCCACCATTGAGCTTTTCGATAACGTAGGTGCCCGTCACTAGTGCGTTCCTTTTTGCTTTAGTGAAGGGAGTGTCCATTAAACATAGCCAGCTGCTGAGTTCGCTGGTCTTCTGTAATAAATCCATTCTGGCAGGCCCACCTCTCTGAGCCTTTTGTTTCTGAGTACTCTGCCAGGACAGTTCTGGCATTTTTTTCTTCATTAACACAAACCACTGTTTTCCCCAAGCTTGAAGGAGCCATCCCAACAGCACATTGGGATCAGATCCAGGTGCCTTTATGATGATGTTAAATGTTGGGAATGCCCCCATATGGATAAACTCTTCTTACCTAGTCTTATATTCTGCCACTCCCCTCCTTGCATCCAAGTCTGAAACCCTCAAGATCCATTGCCAAGCACATTCTACCAATTCCTTCTGGTTTACATTGTCAAGTCCTGAAGCTTCTTGAGTGGAGAATCTCATTCCTCCCACAGGCAAGTCTTTCCCCAACCAGATCGTCCTGAGACTTGACCTTAATTATCCTAGAATAATAAAGGATTGTGGGCATTATTTGAGGAGGCCAAGTATCATCATATAAAGTTCCCTCCTCGGCATAGTCCCCAAGCAAGGAAGATGGCTTTTCTTGCAAGGAGGAGCAGGAAGGTCCCTTCTGCAGAGAAACCTCAACTACACCCACCTAATTCTTTCCATTCCAGGTCTCTGTGTCCCACTTTTCCCCTATTAGGACCTTGACTTACGTGTGGGAAACTTGCCAGGGTGGTAGATTCAGCCTTTTGAATAATTCAGTTGCTCTGCCAGCTAGATATTAGGCCTGATTTTCAGCCCCCAGATGCATCAGAAGAATCTCTTCGAATGCAGCTTTCATACCATGCCCCGAGGGCTTTGATTGCACTTAACCACCAACTCATCCCACAGTCCTTGTAATTACCATTGTCCTCATATCTCCTAAATGTTATAGGTATTGTATTAGTTAGTGCATGCCTTTCCCTGTGGAGCCCATACCAATTCACCACAGGGGAGTCTTAGTACAGTTATGCACCCCATAATGGCATTTCGATCAATGACGGACGGCATATACAACGGTGGTTCCATAAGACTACAATGGAACCTTTTTTATGTTTAGATAAATATGTACCGTTGTGTTACAGCTGCCTACAGTATTCAGTACGGTAACATGCTGCACAGGTTTGTAGCGTAGGAGCAACGCGCTATACAGCATAGCCTGGGTGTGCAGTAAGCTGTACCTTCTGGGTTTGTGTAAGAACAACGACATTGCCTAATGATGTGTTTCTCAGAAGTTGTCCTTTTAGTTAAGCAACGCGTGGCTGTAATTGTGATGCTACAGTTATTGCCCTCACAGCCAACGTGACTGCCTACTGCATTATAGCCGAGTTTCCCAAAAGACAGCTAAGCTGGATTGTATCCATTTACCCGCTAAGATCCACTCTTCACCTTCCTTCAACTTGCTGCATGAGAGGCCCACATTTACAGACTGAATCAACGGTTTCCTCTCTCTCTGCCTTCCCCTTTGAGTCCCATCTGAGTTAAAAGAAGACAGGGTGGGGGAGGGATGGGAAGAGAGCGAGGCTGGGATGTTTGCTCCCCCACCTGCCTCCCTACCAGGCTTCAATTTGGTGCTGGCTGCCTGCCTCCTCCTACCACGGGCTGTGGCTCCAGTCAAGGGTCCCACTCCTACAGTTCTCTTTGGGGTCTGGTAACACCCCTTCTTCTTGTTCCTTCAGCCTAGGGTTGCCCATTGCTTCTAAGCCAGAAGTGTTTCCCCTCCCATTTGTGGTTGCCTTAATTCTGCCCACATGTTTATATTAATAAATAGCCTCTTCATTGAACTCTCCTCAGTGTCTCACTACAGTATATCATCTGTGTCCTGCCCAGGCCCCTTCCTGATGCTGTGATCATCTTTTCTTAAATTCCAGCAAGCCCTTAGTGCTTCAGAACATCCCAAGGGAGCTTCTTAGGGCTGACCTGAAAACACTTGAGTGGTGCTACCCAGTATCACCCCTAATCATCCCCCACCACCCCCCGCAGAGACCCCAGGCACGGAATTCCTTGTTATGTTAGAGTTACTTCCTTTCCTACTCACAGATCTGCTCAGAGTCAAGGTAGATTTTGCCCAGGCCCCTTGTCCCGAGATATGCACCAGGCACCCCAGTGCGTGACCATCAAGCCCAGCATTTGCTTTACTGTTTTATGAGGACTTGTTCATTCCTCATTTTTCCCAGCTGTGATATGCCAGTGGTCTGTATGTGCAGATTGTGCCACCTTCGGGACACAGGCTACGCAGAGTCATCTGTCTGTATCCCTTACTAAACTTGGCATCCCAAATAAATGCTTAAGTGAAAATAACCTTGTAGTTTATTTTGTGTGTGCTTCTTACTGTTCTTCCAAGTGTATTAAAGACTAAAAAGACTTTTTAAAAAGTTTTCATGAATTCAAAAGACAGAGGACATGCTTTATTGGCATTAATATAGATGTTCCTGGCATATTATGAAAAAGGAAAAAGGTTAAATTCAACCCCAAAAATGCCAGAATTAAAGACATTTGCATAACATTAGAGTTTTAAAAAAAGTCACAGAATGAGCTGCTGTAAGATCTTAGGACAAGAGCTACATAATCACAGACTTTTTTCTCTGAGCCAGCAGTGCAGTTTTACCCCTAAAAACTTGTACAGTTTCTGAGTTTAATAGATTATAATATAAATTTAAAATATGCTAAATGGGGAAGAATACTTCTGAGCGACCATTTTGCCATAGCTTCGGGAGGGCTTTAAAAACATGAGTTTCATTTCATCAGCTTTTAAGGCTAAATAACAGCTTCTAGTTACATATTTTATTTCTGAGGTTTTTTAATCACCAGGTAGCCTCTTTATCAAGGATCTTAAGAGAGTTCAGGGAATTTTGCTTGGAAAAAGAATTACCCAAATCCAAACATCTTTTAATTTGAGCTACTCGCTTTATAAATCTGAGCAGTGTCTATTTCTTGTGCAGATAATTGCTCAGTTAAAAGGGGAAGGGAACATTTTCTCTAAGGAAGCTAGCAGTTGGATTTCCTTTAGGGTAAGGAAAACTAGTACATTGGTTTTGTTAATTTCTAGCCCTTTAATCATAAGCCCAGTTGGAGATCCATGGTTAACCAGAATGTGAGAATTTGAAGACTTTCCAGCCCTGTTTCCTAATTATATCCAATGCATTTACATCATCGGCATATTATAAGTCCAAATTAGTGGAGGATTGTGATACATAAATTATGTTCCAAGACTCAAGGCAAAGAAAAATTAATTTGCACGTGTATGAACCAGAGAAATTATTTTGGAGAAGGCACAAATATTGTTTTGCATTTTTAGCATAAAATGCAAATGTGCCTGAGCAAATGCCTTGTGCCTGAGCTGGACCTAAAGGGAGACAGGTAACCTCCTCCACAGGTATGGTCAAAATTACACAGTCTTGCATCCAGGGGGTAGAGCTGCTTGAGCTGCCTGCACAGGTGGGTCTGTGAGGCTCAAGGCTGCCAGCTGCGTTCTGCAGACCACACCAGCCTCAGATGGTCTCACACTCCGTGGTGGCAGTGGAGCAGGCCCCGCAGTCACAGCGGACAGCCACGGGATAGGTGTAGAAGGGGTCGACTCCCGGGGCACAGTTGGGCAGCTTGACGGTCACCTGTTTGGTCTCGTTGTAGGTACAGACTCGATGATGGGCTTCAATGTAGGGGGGTTCCAGAATGGGCTTCTGTCCCCACAGGTAGAAAATGGAATTCGTTAGAACATACCATCCTGCTTCATTTTCTTGGTATCATTTATCACTAGCAGAAATTAACTTGTTATTCATTTGTGTATTTGTTGCACTGTCTCCTCCCAGTAGGAAGCAAACTCCTGCAAGCAGGAAGCTGATTTCGTTCACTACCATATCCTGAGTTCCCAGAAGAGTCCATGGCACACAGCAAGTGCTCAATAAATATTTAGCACATGAATAATCTTGATCATTGCAGACACCTTCTATCTAGTCTCCCCTCTTGCACCATTACTCCCTGCACTCTACTTGCAACACAGTGGCACGAGTGATCCTTTTAAAACATAATGTCAGATCATGTTACTCCCCCCATAATATGCTGAAATAAAAAAATAAACAACAACAAAAAAGAAAACTCAAAAAAAAAAAAATGATCATGTTACTCTTTGCTCAAAGCCCCAGCGATTTCCCATCTCACTCAGAGCAAAACTCAAAGCCGTACGCTCACCCTCAAGACCCCTCTTCACCTTCCCTCACCTTTCCCTTCTGGTATGTCTACAATCATCCCCACCTTTCTGACTTCCTCACTAGACTGCAGCCACGGCGGTCTCCTTCTTGTTCCTCAAATCTACCAGGAACAGCTCCAGCGCAAGGGCTTGGCACTTGCTGTTCCTTCTGCCTGGAACATTCTTCTCCTATATGATTCACTTCTTCACCAACCTTGGGTTTTGGTTCAGACATCACCCTCTCAGGGAAGCATTTCCTCACTATCCCATGTAAAACTGCAACATCCCATCTCCACAATTGGAAACTTCCTATCGCCTTTCCTGCTTTATTTTTCTCCAAAGTGCTTGTCAATATTATGTGACATATTTTATCCTTTATTCATCTGTGTGATATTTCTCCCATTCTAGAAAGTACACTCCTTGAGGACAGGGATTTTGCCTGTGTGCTCACTGCTGTGCCTACAGTATGTACAATGGTACCCAAGATGTTCTCAGTAACTATTTGTTGTTGAATTGATGAAAGAAAACAGAGCAAGGCAGGTTCCTGAATGGCCCATGCCCTGTTCTGATAATCATCATCTATAAATCTTGAATTCAGAGACAATTTTGATAAACAGAGCACATAGATCAGAAAAACATCAGCACAAGATAGTCATTAAAAGTCTCGAACCCTACAGTCAGAACTATTGAGCTTGAGTCCCTGTCCTGCCACTTGCTGGAGTCCTTGGAAAATCCACTTAACTTCTTGGAGCCTCAGTTTCCTCATCTGTAAAACAAATTATCTACCTCATAGCATTACTTGGGAGATAAGGTAAGACGATATATACAATGCACAATGCCTAGCACAAAGAGTTCAATAAATGTAAGACATTGTTCATAGTAGAGCAATTATTATGAGGAAGTAATGAAAACAGTAATAACCAGCTTTCAAAGGAACTGCCTTCACTTGTTCTGGGCAAAAAAGAAATAAATCTATATGTAATAATTGTATATAATAAATATATGTACATATGTAAGCCCAAGATGAAGTTCTTGTGTGAATGTCATGAAAATAGCAGCTGTGCCTTTGACAAGGACCATGCAGAAGAGCTGAATTTGTCCTTGACTGTTTTCTCCTGCCTTCCCTAGTTTGCTTCATGTCCTGTGACCCTCAGGTACTCTGGGAACTTAGGAAGACCAGACACCCAATAAAATTTCAATTTCAGATAAATCATTTTCAGTATAAAGCTGTCCTATGCAATATTTGGGACACACACTAAAAAAATTATTTGTTCATCTGTAATTTGAATTTAGCTGGGCATCTGATTTTCTTGTTTTGTTTCAGTTTGGATTTTTTTTTTTTTAGGGAGTCTTGAGTGGGGAGGGGGTTGGTTGTTTTGTTCAGTTTGTTTGTCTGCTAAATCTGGCTACTCTAAACCCATTTCATGAGAAATAATTATTTTCAGCAACGATTCCACCTTCAAAAGCAAATCCAGCCTCTTTGTCATCATGAACATCCTTATTTTCAGACATGTTTCCCAGTTAAATTACCAAAAAAAAGTGCTTTATATCTCAGAAACTTTCAGATTGCTGGCAAAACCTTATTCTTTTATTTATTTTCTATGCATAACCTCCCTTTTCATGACACAGTAAAGACATAAATAAAAGCTGGCTAAAATTAGGCAGAATTTTGTTCTTTAATGGTCTTGGTGCTTCTATTTCTCCAGTGAGAGCACAGTCCCTGACCGCTTATGGTGACCATGATCCAATTAAAGACATTCATCAATTTTTAAAAAGAGAAGATGAGCTGAATTGAGGGGAAACAGGAGTTTGAGAATTTGGCAGAGAAAGAGCTCTAAATAGCCCAGATACTAGACGCAAGCAGAGAGAGGCACTGCCAGGCCAAGCCCTAAATAGGAAAATGTGCCAAAATGTTTTGAGTAAGCTTGCTGTCAGCTGACGGACAAGGTCCACTTAGCAAAACTGAATATTCATTTGACTAGTAGGTCTCAAGCCCCTGAACGATGCAAAAATAAAACTAATTTAGTGAAGCTGTTTCATTTAATTTGGACATTTCAACAGCTCTAACCCAATTCCATTCATAGGGCCATCATCTTATCTAAGCAAGAGCAGGTTGCTCTCTGAGTTCCTGAAGAGAAGGACATTTTTCCTGTGGCAGTGTCCACTCATGGTGCTCAGGTGCTTCTCAGTTGTCTTCCACTAGGGAAGAGGATACGTGACTCCAGGTAGAGGCCAACCCCAATTAATCCAAAAAATATGTATTGACTGCCTCGTTCGTACATGACACTTTGACAAAAGCTGTGAAAGTCACAAGACTAAACCTCTGCCCTCAAAAAACTTAAAATCCTGTGTGTGGTGGGCAAGGAAGTAAGAGAAAAGGTAGCACATAGTCAAGGGCCTACGGGAGTCAGAAGAGGCTCGGGGAAGGAGCTGGCGCCGAGACGGGCATGCAGGCGGAAATGACAAGGGATACGAGAAAAGGACCAAAATGGGATTTCATGATGCTATTTAATAACAATGCCTTTAAAAGGCAGTTACCAAGGCCAGAGCTAAGGAAATGTGTCGCCACTGGGAAAGCAGGCAGGTGCCCTGACGCCAGGACCCTGAAAGTCAGTTATTGAATCTGCAGTGGGGGTGTCATTAGAGGTTGCTGAGCGGGAGTGACAAGATCAGAGCTGGCACTTCAGCGGTGACCAAGGCGGGCCTCAGGGAGAATAGTCAACAGCCACCGTGTGTTGTGACTCAACGGGGTGCCGGGTGGGCCTCTTCCTCCTCACCCTCAAACCCATGTGGTAGCCCAATAGGATTTTAACTTTGTTTGAGATTTTTATCCCCATTTTAAATTAAATGCCTCTAAAAAAGCCAGATATAATTGAATATAAATGAATCTGTCAGTGAGAGTCCCCGAGCGCCCCGGGGACTTGAGGGGACAAGGCTGTGAGAGAGGCACTGAAGAGGGGCCTGAGACCACCCCTCACTCATCTTCAGCTTAGGTCATCTTCCTGGGTAACTGGCTAAGTTACCAGAGATGAGGGGCTCCAGGGAGGAGTTTTGGTTCCAGGCAAGAATTTATTCCCAGCTTTCCACTAGTCTCTACACGACTCTGCGTCACTGTCCCTTGCAACCCTCCACGTCATCTGTAACATGAGTGGTGCAGTAGCAGCACCTCTTGGCCTCCCAGAGGTGATTCCCAGGCACACGGACACTATGTACATCAAACTATGAATCTTATCGGTGCTTTGTCAGATGGGCAACATTGTGTTTTCCACATCATTTGTGGAAGATGCCAGTCATTGTTTTATTTTGTTTGTTAAATTCACAGGACAGGGCAGATGCCCCAGTTCTACTTTATATCATTAACAATGTGAACTCTTAAGAATCGGGCTCGAGCGCCTGGCGCGGAAGGCACTGCCATCTGCACCTGTCTCAGCGACTCACCTCCCAGGTCTCACAGCGACCCCAGCAGGCATCCGTGGTGATCCGAAGGCCCCTGCAGCCTGGCTTCTTGGCCAGGAAAGTAAACTCCCTCACGGCACAGCCCACGAAGGTGCGCAGGTTCCCGCCGGAGGTGCTGAGGACACAGGCTCCGCCAGCCAGGAGGAGGAGGGCCGCGGGGCCAAGGAAGAGGTACGCCAGCTTCATGCCGCTCCTCCACAGAGGGGAAGGAAAGAGAGTTTAACAGGTCCAGTGGCCCTCAGTGGCCACTATCAAAGGGACCTCGCCCTTAGCGTCCCAGGGAAAATGAGCCAAGAAATTGTAAATGCTCACAAACTCCATCACAGGTGCCCAAAGTCTCCTGTACCTCAAGCCAGTGTCGATTCCACAGACCTCTCTAGACACCCAACCCTCCAACTGCTTTCTCAGGCTTTTCCTTGTGGTGCCCAACTGCTGCAGGTGACTCCTGTGTTAAAGAAGTTTGTCCCTGTGGTTGCTTCAATATGAACATAAACTATGAGCAACGTCAAAAGTAATACATAGGCCAGGCGACCTGTAATCCTAGCACTTTGGGAGGCCGAGACGGGTGGATCGTTTGAGCTCAGGAGTTCAAGCGTGAGCAAGAGCGAGACCCCGTCTCTACCAAAAATAGAAAGAAGTTATTTGGACAGCTAAAAACATATAGAAAAAATTAGCCGGGCATGGTGGCGCATGCCTGTAGTCCCAGCTGCTTGGGAGGCTGAGGCAGAAGGATTGCTTGAGCCCAGGAGTTTGAGGTTGCTGTGAGCTAGGCTGATGCCATGACACTCTAACACAGGCAACAAAGTGAGACTCTGCCTCAAAAAAAAAAAAAAAAGTAATACATATCCTAACATAATACGTGAATACACACAAATTATTTTTTGTCCGAGTCCAGGGTATTTGGTTACCATGTTATATATTTTGCTCGAAATTATATTTTCAGCATCATGGATGGGAAATGAATGGGTAGGTAAATAAATATTAATAATAGTATTCCCTATACGTATTGTTACTAACCTGATCTGCCACAAAATGGATAAGCAGAAGATATTATGGAACCTGGCACCTGACTTGGTGGCCATTTATAAACATGTGTCCTACTCTCTACAAACTGCCTCTGCTCTGTGCTTCTGCTGGAATAAGCACCTAGTTGTGATTCAATTTAAATCCAAACGATGGGAAGCGTAGGGAGCACTTAAAACATAATCCCAATGTATTTGCAAGTCCATTCTCTCTTGGTCATTCTCTGTGCTCTTTCAGGAGCCAGAATCACTCCTTCATGTTTGGCCCACTGGAAAGATGCACTGGATAATGAAGTAAGGAGGACACTGCCCTATGTCCCCCCACCACCATCAAATTCACTGTGGCTTAAGATGGGCTGCCAAGTTACTTATTTCCAAATCTGATCTCACAGCTCCTACTTCTGACCTGTCACCGTGAGGCTCTCCGGGGTTCCCTCAGCTGAAATGAAGTTATGAATATGGAGCAGCACTTACCTATTCTTGCTGGAGCTTCTTTTAGAGCTGAAACTTGCACCCAAGATTTCAGTAACTCACAAGGAGTGGTAGAGGTTTGCTCTGAGTAAATGTCTCTACCTTCTGTAACTGGGCTGCTTGACTGCTCAAATATATAGGAAAGGTCTTGTCAATCAAAACAAAAGAGAGGCAAATCCTTACAGGAACTACTCAACACATCAAAGCTGTGGAATATAAAGCCAGTCTCTATTTTCCAAAACTGATTAACTTAAAGGGTGTTGTTTTGTTGCTTAACATCACCTACCGAAACAGAAAGTTACCTTGGTGGGAGACATAATCCTAGGGAAATAGTCAGAGGTAGTTCACCTGGTTCTAAGGAGAACAAATGCACTGGGGCAAGATGGATTAGATTTTCCTTCATGGTAACCACAATTTCCTTTGAAACAAGAGTAAGTCACCAGCAGCTCATGGCAAACTCTTTCCTTTAATTCACAATGTTTCAATACATTGAAAAATAACAAAACAATAATTCTTACTGGAAAGAACACAGCATCACTAACTGAAAGGATGGAAATCACAGTGAGAAGAAACATGTCAAAAGTCTTAAAATTAGTTGAGTATTAGATAATATTAATAATACCTTAAAATGAATCATTTAGGAAAAATATACCAAGATGTTCAAAGTGATTATCTTCCAGCATGGGAATTAAAGATAACTTTTCATTTCTTTTATGTAGTTTTTAATATTTTTCACATTTTCTACATTGGGCAGTCTTTTATAATAGAAATTCAATTAATATTGTTAAAATAAACCAATTGGTATGCATTTGTACTGAATGTAAAGACATTCAATGCTTCTGTAATGGAGATGATTCATTATATTTTTGGTCTTAAAATATTAAAATAAGAACAAAATAATATTTTTATGAGTATGGGACACAGCTTATATTCCAATCTGTAATGACAGCATACAAATAGATTAAACACATACTTGTTCATGGCATTTTTCCATGTGCTCTAAACAGTAAATGAAGCAGGAATCATCTTTGCCCTTAGGAGTTTACATATCATAGCAAATAATGACATAGCCAGAGATATTCAAGATGCACATTAAATAAGTAGTGAAACTAAATAAAGAAGATAAAGCATTTCCATTTTCTGCAAAGAAACGTGTTCTTTAAATAAATGTGCTACTCATTAAATTTGATTTTTCAAAACATAGAGCAACACTCAGTGAATCCATCCATATACCACCCCAGCTCTAGAATTGGATTATTAAATGTGTTTAATAGAAAATTGAACTAGGCTTAGAATAAGGGACTTTCTTCAGCCCTTCAGCCCGTGGGTAGCATAACCAGAACTGGGGTTCTCTGGGGACAGACTGCTTACTGGTGTGATCTTCCTAACTTGCTGGGCCGAGAGCTAGCCAATCGGCAGTGAGCTGCCCTGCTGAGCTGTTTTTCTGAAGAGGGCTGCTCAACCCTTTTTAGACCTGAAACATACATACTTGTATCTGCAGTATCACAAAATAAAGACAGACAACAAAAGACCAAGAGCACCTTTCTTTCACAATCTCCAACTTCCTTATAATGCAGAGCTGTGGCAGCATGCCTTCCACCCCATCAGCGTTAACCTTATAATAATGACATTTATAGTCACAAAGCAACTGCTATGTACCAGGCACCAAGGAATCTGCTGGGCTCTTATTTATGTTATTTCTAAGCCTTACAACAATTCTGTAAATCAATTATCATTTTCTCCTTTTTACATTGGGAGAAATGGAGGTGCTATCATTTTGTAACCTACCTACTTCCAAAGCCTTCAACAACATTAGGAATTACAAATGGGTCTATTTCATCCCTGTAACCAACTACATTGTCAACTGGAAGCTTCTCCCTGGAACTCTGTATTAAGAAGGCAATGAAGCCAGTCCAAGTGCAAAGGGCAGTGGCCCATCAGCTTCAGCAGCATGGGTGTAGGAAAGGGGAATGGTGTATGGATGCCACTTATTGCAATCTCTGCACTGTGCCATGCCACTTGCCTCTCTCTAGGCAGAGTGAGAGGTTGCATCATGATTTCAAAGGCAATACATCTGCATCACAGTCTGTGCGTCTGGACCTTCCCTTCAATCTTCACTGAAGTTCCCACCGTCAAAGCCACTCTCCTGAGGTAGCAAGTGAAGATGTGAGCAATGTCCCCAAGAATCTTCAGGCCCTTCAGAATCTTCTCTCATTTTGTTCTGTCATCTTCACGTGGATTCATTGTCATCTAAGAAGATGAAGCACAAGATACAGGTTTTCTAAGGGCAAGGAGAAGGGAGAAGGGACATATATGAGCAATCCTCTTGAATTCTGAGGGGAGCATGACACCAGGAGAATGAGCCAAGTGTCAGCACCTTGAAGGGGAGACTGAGCAACAGAGGCCTGTAGGGGGAGGGAGCCCCAGGTGAGGAGCGCCTAGGGTGCACACTGTGCGTGTGCAGGAGATGGTGACGTGGGCAGAGCCTGGGGCATGCTCTTCCCTTGCTCAGCCACGTGCATCCTCAGCAACACAACTTCCTTTGTGACTACCTGGAGCAAGTTACTTCTCTCAGTCTCAGTTTCCTCATCTGTAACACAGGGGATTGGACCCCATGACTCCTAAGGCCTTTCCCAGCTCCAGAGTTAAAGATTCGCAAACTATTTCATGGACAGAACAAGCTGAGAACAAGTCAGATGGAGAATCCAGAGGGTCACACTACAATAAAGTCAGCCACGTTCGCATTCAAACCTTGACTCTGACACTTGCCAACCTGTGATCTTGGACAAGTCTCATAACTCCCTGAGTCTCAGCTTCCCACGAAATTGAAAATGCCACCTAAATAGGGGTTGTGTGAGGATTCTACAAAATATGTCTGTAAATTGCACGTCACAGTGCTTCGTATGTGATAGGCAGGCAAGAAATGTTGTTTCTCTTTCCTTTCCCCCAAAATGCATCATTATCATGTGTACCACTAATAAATAAAAAGCGACCAATAAAAAATTATGTCACACCAGCAATGATGAGGCATATCCTGATTTCAAAGTTATGAAATGTGAAAAAATATATATATGAGTGTGAGAAGAGAGGAGGCAAAGTATTTGGGGACTATGAGACCTTAGCAGCATTCTGAGACCAGGACACATGGGTGGGCACCAACCTGTGCTTTGATCTGACATGACAATTAACAACATATTCTTCAGTAGGAGAAAATGACAGACAACAAAAGAGTGTTCAGGTGTCACCCCTTCGAGGGGTGCTGACACTTGGCTCATTCTTCTGGTATCATGCTCCCCCCAGAATTCAAGAGGATTGCTCATATATGTCCCTTCTCCCTTCTCCTTGCCCTTAGAAAACCTGTATCTCGTGCTTCATCTTCTTAGGTGACAATGAATCCACGTGAAGATGACAGAACAAAATGAGAGAACTTATCTTCAGAGTGTTAGCCTTAATTTTTAAAGTCCAAATCTCATATTTGGGGGGTATTTGCTTTATCATAGTTGTAAAATTCACTATATTCATAAATCTTCACAAGTACTCTCAAATAATTTCAAATCTGACCAAAAATGGAGTCAAACTAACTAAGCCGGCAATGCTTAGTGAGCACCCACTCGGGTGCACAAGTACTAAACGTGGGCTCACAGGAACTAAGCCATTTGCTGCAGCACTTAAAATGATCTCTTAAGATTTCACAAAAGATGTGCATGCTCCAATATGTTTTTCCCTACTGTGCACTCAAAACACACCATGCTTTGCCCAAGGGTCATATTAATTAGCATTATACCTCCCATAGGGGAATAAAAAAGCCACAAATGAAGCTACAAGTTTGGAGGAACTAATAGAATTAATGATACAAGAAAGATCAGCCTTGGATCTTACAAAGTTGTATGTTGCTTCTAATATCTCTTATTTACAGGGAGGGGGGAATTCTGGGCTTACAAATGAAGATAAACAGTGAAGACTTGGAAGAAATTAATTTTGCTGAAAAGTCATTTCTTCCTCTCAAAGCACTGAGTATTTGTGGGTCAGCTCCTCATGTTATTGACTTAAAGAGGTAACATTTGCCCTAGATGATGGTGCAGTTGCTATGGTAACATTTTTTTAACAAGACTAAAAATAATGAAGCCTGTGTGTGTGATTTACTAGGACAAGTCAAGCCTTTCTCCACAACTGTCTGAAAGAAGTATCTGTCAGTTGTCACAGATTTATTTCAAATTAAGGGGCACATGGTTTAGGCACCGAAGTGAAATGTTTTTATTTCTCCCTGGCTCCTCCACTTTTGAATGTCATAGCTTTGCAGGGCATGGCAGACACATGCCTAATAGAGAGGAACAGAGCAGAGTCTAATGAGTCACAAAGAAGCATTCTTTATTTCAAGTGCATCTTGTATTCTCACTGGAATGAAGCCACAAAGCTGCTGGGTCCCCAAATCCTTCATTTGCAATTCCCCAGGCAGTCACACTGACAAGGCCAAGGTGGTTGTTAGCTGAGCTTCAAAGCCACATCCCTTCATTTGCTAGCTATCGACTTTGTTCCAGAAAAGATTCCTAGGACCCCAGAGCATGCACCTGTGTGCCCAGGCCTGTGCTCTGCCATGGGGCAGGGTGATGGGAGAACGGAGAGGGGAAAGCTGTTCCATTCTCCAGAGATTCCACTACATAATTTAACAGATTTTTATTAAGCAACAACTGTGTGCCAGGTACTGTCTCACACTGGGCTCACCGGGTTCATTAAAAAAATTAAAAGATAATGATGCTGGGAGGTACAGGGGTCGGAATAGCTAACATATGAGAGTAATAGAAGATTTCTTTCCTCCTTTCTTTCCTTTTCTTTCTCCCTTCCTCCTTCCTTCTTTCTGGTCTTCCATATTTTATTGAGCGTTTCATTGAGTGTTACCATATGTTGGACACATACTAAGCACCCGTGACTCAAATACAAATAGAGCTAAGAATCTGACCTCAAAGTGTCAATTGTCTAGTGAGGATGATAAATAAACCAACATATATGCAACCTAGAAATTGCATTCTTGGTCATTTATCCCAGAGAAATGAAAATTTATGGTCACATAAAAATCTGTACATGTTCAAAGCAGCTTTATTCATAGCCCCAAACTAGAAACAACTCAAGCATCCTTCAACAGGTAAATGGTTAAACAAACTGTGGTACACCCATAACATGCAATCTTACTCAGCAATAAAAGGGAATGAATGCACAACAATGTAGATGCATCTCCAGAGAATTATGCTGAGTGAAAAAAGCCAGTCCTGAAAGGTGACAAACTAGATGATTCCATTTATATAACATTCTCGAAATGACAAAGTTCTAGAAATGGAGAACAGACCAGCACTTGCCAGGGGCTAAGGAGGCTCCGGGGTAGGAGGGAAGTCGTGTGGTTATAAAAAGGACAACATGAAGGATTTTTGTGATGATAGAAATGTTCTCTCTCTTTACTGTGGTGGTGGATATGAGAAGGAAACATGTAATAAATTTGCAGAAACATGTAATAAAATTGCATAACACATGCAAATACACATAAAATGGGAAATTTGAACAAGATCAGTATGTCCGCGTCAATACCCTAGTTGTCATACTGTATTATAGTTTTGCAAGATGTTATCATTGAGGGAAACTAGGGAAAGGGTCCAGGGATCTCTCTGTATTCTTATACCTACATATGAATCCACAATTTTCTCAAAATAAAAGGTTTGATTTTTAAAAATCAACATATCATTAAACGTCATAAGTGCTATGATAAAAATGAAAATAGGAAGTTATGGGAGCTTCGACTATGGGATGTGGAGGGGTGTTGTCAGGAAAGACTTCCTAGAGAGGTAATTTTAGTTGGTTAGTGGAAGGAGAATGAGAGAGAGAATTCATTTCAGGCAGAGGAAACCAAACAGAGAGCAAGGTCTTTGTCTCGTTTACTGCTACTTCTCCAATGCTTAGAACACGGCCTGGTTCACAGTTAATCAGCAAAAACTGTTTGTTAAACTAAAGACATGAAAGAGGGTGTTGGTGAGTTCTTAGTTCATCCTAGTTGAGCTTAGAGTGTGTTCAGAAGAGAAACAGAGATGAGGGTGGAAGCAGCAGGTGGGGTGAAGGTCAAATACTCAGAAAGATCCTGTGGGCATAGTGAAGAGACAGACCGGAGCAGAGACCAGCCGGGGAGGTTGCCGCATTGATCCAGGTGAGCACTTTGCCTACAACCTGTGATGCTGGAAGCCTTTCCTGATAAGTTCTGTGTCGAAAGCAGAGGTGTCCAATAGAGACAGAATTCAAACCACATATGTAATGTTAAATTCTCTAGTAGTCACATTTAAAAAGTAAAAAGAAACAGGTGAAATTGATTTAAATAATTAACCCCAGTGTGATACGTGCTAGAAATAAAATAGATTTTATTTAGCCCAACATTATCTAACATCTCTTTTGTGTGTGTGTGAGACAAGGGCTCACTCTCTCACCTGGGCTAGACTGCAATGGCATCATCATAGCTCACTACAGCCTCAAAGTCCTGGGCTCAAACAATCCTCCCATCTTAGCTTCCCTAGTAGCTGGGACTACAGATGCTCACCACCATGCCTGGCTAATTTTTTAATTTTTGGTAGAGATGGGGTCTCGATCTATTGCTCAGGCTGGCCTCCAACTCCTGGCCTCAAGTGATCCTCCCGCCTTGGACTCCCAAAGCATTGGGATTACAGGCATGAGCCACCGTGCCTGGCCAACATCCTTTTTTTATGCTGTCTTTCAAGTATGATCTTCACTGATAGTACACATAATTGGCAGCACATCTCATTCAAAATAGCCACATTTCAAGTGTTCAAAAGCTACATGGGATGGCTACCATACTGGACAGTACCACTGCTCCTCAGAAGCAAAGAGTAACTATTTGAACTCTTTCTGGAGCCTTTTTATGTGGCATATCTATTAATTCCAACAACAACAATTCTGTGAAGTATTATTATTATACCCACACTTTATGAGGAGGAAACTGAGACCCAAAGAAGTTAAATGAATCAACCATGGCCTTCCAGCTAATCAGTGATGAAGCTAGGATTTGAATTCCACTCTGATTTTTACTGTATCAGCCTGCTTTAGCCACTTTGTTGGATTGTTCCAGTGAGAAACCCTGGCCTATGTGAGGGGATCATTAGATCAACCTTAGAGAAATATCTGAGCCCTCACCAGCTGAGCCCATGCAGTTGATGCATGTGAAATTTCAAAGCTTAAAACAGCAAGGAGTCCATAAAAGAGAATTTTTTCCCAGAACTTATCAAGATGCTTATTTATCCACGACCACAGTTTCTGATCTGCTGAGCCTAATTACTTGATTTTGAGAGTCTCAATCTTTGGAAATGTACCTGTTTGCCTGAATTAATCACTGCTTCTTATCTGAACACTGCTGAAGAGCCCGCATCAAAATGAATTACCCAGGAAAATTTCTTCTAAGTAGAGACAACCCTGACATTCAGTGAATGATGAAGCCAGAAATGGTAATCACGTCCACAGAAGGAAAACCAATATAATCAAAGAGAAGAAGGAATTTAATAATGAAGAATAAAAGTAGGGGGAAAAAATCACCAAGCCAGGCAGGACAGGCAAAGCCTGAGGGGAAGGAAAACACAATAAAGATCTTGCAGCCCTGACAGCCGTGAGTGTATTAAAGCGCAACCTTTTTAAGACATAGAAGACCCAGTTCTGTCTGCAGCTGTGGCTCCTGGGTCCCGACTGTCTCTCGGAATCAGTGGCTCATCCTTGCAAGACGCCGGTTGAAGATTAGAGATGTAGTTTGAGACTTAAGAGCTGAGTAAAGTAAAAACCTCAAATCATGATTCTGAGTTAACGGGCCATGGACAGAAAACAAACCGGGCCCAGCACAGAAAGCTGAAACAGCCCGGGTCGTCAGCACATAAACACCTCAGCCATACGTTGATTTCCTCTCTGGCTACTCGATTTCCTTGTTTGGATGTCACAGAAACATCCCAATCTCGTTATGTCCCAAAGTTCACTATCATTCTCTCCAGGCTCTTTCCCACCCCTTCACCTGTGCGTCCCATCTCTGTAGATGACACCACCTGAGATCCTGTGTCCCGTATCCACCCCCGGCCCCACAATTCTGTCAGTTCTCTCTCCCAGGCACTTAATTCAAAGCCCTAGAAGGCTCTTCCTACTGAAGCCGCCTCTGATGCCTTCCTCTCTGTTTACCAAAGCTGGAAAGATCTTTTGTAAAAATGTAAACCTAATCCTGATTTGTACATTCTGGTTGAAACTCTTCACTGCTCCCCATGGCACTTAAGATAAAATACAAACTCCTTGGCAAAGCCCCCTCCTCAGCCCCATACCTCTCTCTCCTCCCAGCCCTCCCCATTCTCACCACCCGCTCCCCACTGGCCTCCATGTGTCCCCTTCCCTCTCCCCGGCTCCCACCTCTGCTTCACCCCATACTCATCCTCTCGGACCTGGTCTCTCTGCCGCCTCCTTCAGGACGTCCTCCCTGATCCTGCCTCTCTGAGTCTGAGGCGTTGCCCCTGCCATGTGCTCCCACCATGCCAGGTCCCTCCCCTGCAGCAGTTCCTTCCACAAGGCATCGTCGTGGGCAGTTCACTTGTCTCCAGCCACTTCTAGGTCACTGGCTCCAAGAAGCCGTGCCACGACTCCCCTGCACCCTTACATCCCCGATACCTGCACACGGTAGGCAATACACACTTCAGTAACTGACTAAATGACTGAGGAGAACACTAAATATCACTTATTCCCATTTTACCCCGACTCAAAGTTTTGTCAGTCTCCATTAAAGTTTGGCAAATATTTCCAGAAGAGCAAATGGCCAATTCCAAAAGGCTGGCCTTCCCACATCTAAGTGAGAGTTCAGTGACCACGTAGCTGTCATCGCGAAATGCCAAGAGGTTTGTGTCGGTGCCGTGTGGGGCCCACACGAGGGGTGTGAATTCGCCCAGGCAGCAGGGTCAGCACCCACTTCCCCATTATCCCCTTTCCCATCACAGGACATGAAACCTGACCACTGCCACCCCTGCCAACTTGAACAGATTCCTCCAAGCGAATGGTCAACGTACACATCTGCTTCTTGGTACTCCTTGGCACTTTGCTCTGTTTGAGTTTTATGATACTAACTTCAATTACTTGGTGGTGGTGGGGGGAACCAAACAACCAAAAAATTTCCTCTTTGCAGTTTGAAATAGCTCATCTAAGAAATGTGGAGGATGGAAGTTCAATTTGATTGACAGCCAGCTATTTGCTTCGATCACTCCTGCTATTCTGTAGCTTTCTTCGGAAAAAAGGAGTTTGGGCTTTTCTGACAATCTGATGGGCAATGACATGATTTTAATAATCCTCTCCCCTCAGGGGCGAAAATAAAGCAGGAAACTTCATAAATGAAATTACTGTGCCTCAAAGATGTAGTCACTAGATTCAGCATTTTTGCATTGTTCGTGTCCAGGGCTCTGGAAACAAGACGTGTATTTCAGGCACGCCTAATACTTGTTAATGCTCTATTTTCTGAACCAACTTGAAGATAGATGCGGCCTGCAGCAGACGGGGCCAAAAGCATGAAGCTTTAAAAATACGATCAGAATACACACACACACACACACACACACATTCAGCTCAACTCTGTCCATCACATAAAATTATGGATTCAATTCCTCAATTAAAACAGTTACAAAACCATTTTATTTTTAGATTCCAGTCGAATCTTTTTCTTCCAATGCTATGATCGGGGTTGGGAGGGGGCAGGGTTGCTTATCTCCCAGTCTCTTTCCCAGGGCACGCAAGAAGGAGAAGCCTCAATGGACTACTTGTGGCCTCTGTCTGTCTACTCCACACTCCCACCCCGAATCTCTTCTCTGATTGGTGAGATTGGAAAATAAACATGGTGACTGGAGATTTAGAGAGCAGGTAGATTTATCAGTGAGGATGGTTTGGGCTGCAAGTTACAAGTGCAAGCCACAGAGGTGGCATAAACTTATTTAAGTGTAAGTAACAGGAAGCCCAGAGTGAGGGAGGTCTGGCATTGGTGCTGCTGCTCAACAATGTCATCGAGGACCCATGTGCTTCCCTTTTTCTTGCTCTGCATGCTGGCATGTCTCTCCAGCTCCAAACTTACTGTCCTGAAGCAAACATGTTTAAAAACAAAAACAGTGGGGGCGGGAGGTGAAATCAAGAAAGGAGGGTATCTTGTCCCAAGCATCTCTCTTTTAAGAGAGGGAAAGTCTCACAGAAGTTTCGGGCAGAGTTCCTCTTTAATCACATTGGCCAGAATTGGGCCAATGACATGATCATGTCACTGTGAGAAAGGCTGAAAATGAGAGTCTCAGGCGCTTTCAGCCCTGCTGGCGAGGGACAAAAGCAGGGAACGGCCACAGGGTAGATAACCACTAGTGTCAGTCAAATGTGTAGCTTCAATTCAGGGCAAAGGCCATTTGACTACATAACAAGCAGTACTCTAATTTAACTTCAATAGGAAAGCCAGTGTTTTTATCTACTACGGTCAGATTCATGCATCTTATTTTTCAATTAGTTCCAAGCTCAGAGCAAAGAGAGGGACATGATTACTTATCATCTCTAAACACTAACAATTACCACCAGCAGCATTGTTGACTGTAGGAAAATCAACCACCACCCGCCTCTGGGCTGCAATTTCATGATCTGGAAAGCAAGGGGGCTGGGTGAGAGCCTCTCCAACACTCCTTCCAGCCCTGACAGCCTATGACCCCATGACTGTGCATTCACATGTCTCCAAGCAGTGAATCAAATCACAAGTAGCCTAAAATAATGCTATGAAAGGAAGAAATTTGACTCACATTGACTCACATTGGCCTTGGGAATCAAAAATAGTAAATAACAATGAACTTTGAAGCCAGCATCAGTTTAATAAAAGTAAGAACTTGTCAATGTGCTCCAGGCAGATTATTGAGGGTAGCCATGTAATGGGCTTACAAGAGTTTAGGAAAATTGCTGCTCCTTTGAAAATGAGTTCTGTAAGGCAAGCAGACTCACAGGGCACTAAAATGGATCTCTCCTTCGTCTCTGTGTTGGAATAATCTCTCCTGTCTACAGTGTACAGCCCAAACACCTTGACATAGCTTCTATAAAGTCCTTCCCAGCCAAGTATCAGTCTATATCCACACATACTTAATAATAACAGCAGCTAATATTTTTATATTACTTTGTGCTGAATGCATATGAAGCACTTGACATTGCACTGTCTCTTTTAATCTTCACAACAAGATTGCTATGATATTATCTCCATTTTACAGACAAAAAAACTGAAGTTAGACAACTTGCCCAAGATCATATAGGTAAAAGTGGTGGAGCCAGAATTTGAACCTAGGCAGTCTGTGTCAGAGCTCATGCTCTTAACCACTATGTTATAATATATTGCTCTGATACTACTTAAATATTATTTTTTAAATTTCTTTTTATATTTTTATTTCTACCACTAATCCATATGGAGACATTATCTTCATCCCCTAGTATTATATCTGTCGGTTAATAGAAACTCAATGAGTAATGAATGAATAAATGAATGACTTTCTGTACAGACTTTTCACTCTTCTTTAAACGCACTCTACTTTAGTATACTGCCGAGCCCTAGCTTACACTGTGTTCTTCACATGGAAAACAAGTCACATACAAAGCAACTATTAATAGAATCAGAATGACATAGGACTTACTTATTAATCAGGGTCAGCCAAAAACAACCCCAAAATCTCAATGACTTAAAACAATAAACTTACAGTCAGTAGAAGCAGAAGGCAGACCTATGCAATCATTAAAACCCAGAGAACCCATCTTGTGGTGTCACTATCTCCAAGATGTGGCCTATAAGACTGCCATGAAAGGAGGAGAGAAGCCTGGAGAATTATGTACACTTGAAAGTACACACATCACTTGTACCCACATTACGTTGGCCATAACTAAGCCTTATGGCCCTGACATAACTGCAAATAAGGCTGAGGAATAAAGTTGTCCTGCATACCAAAGAAGAGAATAAAATAAATTTGGTGAACACATAGTATTCTTCCCATCCTAGCTTCTTCACAATAATATGGAGCAATGCCTTCAAAATTCTAGTGAAAATGATTTTCATCTTCAAATTCTATAGCCAAACTTTCAATCAAGCATGAGAGTAGAATAAAGAAATAATCAGACATGCAAGGTCTCAAAAATCATATTCTCCACACACCCTTTTGCAGGAAGCTACCAAATAATGTAAATAAAGGAAGAAAAATGTCTCATCCAGGAATCAGGGATCCAATGCAGGAAAGAGTTGAAGAGAAGTCCAGGAATGATAGCTGTATAGTAGGCCTGGACAGCAACAATTCCCTAGAGAGCAGGGAACTGCATTTGAAGGGTGGGGAAAGGGAAAATGGACTGGTGGTCTGTTATATCACCACATCTTAGCTTATACTCATCTTCCATAATAGGAAGTCAATAAATAATGTCTAAAATTTATAAATCTATAAATAGCAGTATAGGCCTATGACTTGGGTATGGAGAAATAAATTATAAAATAGCTAAAAAGAGCTGAAAATGGTTTCTCCAGGATAGCTGAACTTGGAGGTGGGAGTGGGGTACAGAGGGGTACATTTTTCACTATAACTCTTGGTATGTGACTTTTTAACCATGTGGTGTATTTTCTTTTTTTGCTAAAATTGTGTTTAAATAAAGATGAAAGAAGGAGAAAGAAGTTTTTATAATCTTTTCCTTTGTCTTACCCAAAGGTCTCACCTCAAAAAGTCAAGGAGAGAAGGGGACAGGGCAAATGTGCTCATATATGACATCTTTTTTGAACCCCAAGCAGAATATTTTCTTCTTCATCCAATTCTTTCAAAAAATATTTGTCACCTGGGCGCAGTGGCTCACGCCTGTAACCCTAGCACTGTAATCCTAGCACTCTGGGAGGCCGAGGAGGGCAGATCGCTCAAGGTTAGGAGTTCGAAACCAGCCTGAGCAAGAGCGAGACCCCATCTCTACTGAAAATAGAAAGAAATTAATTGGCCAACTAAAAATATATAGAAAAAATTAGGCGGGCATGGTGGCGCATGCCTGTAGTCCCAGCTACTCAGGAGGCTGAGGCAGGAGGATCGCTTGAGCCCAGGAGTTTGAGGTTGCTGTGAGCTAGGCTGACGCCACTGTACTCTAGCCCGGGCAACAGAGTGAGACGCTGTCTCAAAAAAAAAAAAAAAAGATGCATTATACCTTCTCATCTAGTGGCTTCATAAACCTCTCAAAAAAATTTTTTTTTAGTTGAACATGACTTTTTGGTGAGCTCTTGTTGATCGCCAATGAATATTGACTCCCTAAGTGCTCATAAACCTATCAAGTATATCTTTCTAATTTCCATAATTCATCTTTTGATTTTTTTTTAATTTGGGCAACATTTGTTGATCTCTTGTCTCTCTTGCTGACCTCTATGCCTCTGAGAGTTCACTAGCAATAGTCCTGGTGTCATTTCTATAATATCTATTAGAACGTCATTTGCTTGGTCCTAAATAATTGACCACATTCATTGAATATGAAGGTTTCATTGCCTCTTTCAACAACATTCATCCTGCAGTCATTTACCAAGCATCATTCTAGATATTGGGGATAGAGGTGTATCACATAGTAATAGTTCTTGCCATTCAGGAGCTTTAGTCTAGAGGAACAGACTGAAAATAAGCCAACAATTACAATGATAAATGTATGATAGAGATAGGCATAGGGAGCTAAGGATTAGAAGTGGTACTCCACCCAGCCTGGAGGAGGGACAGGCTTTCTGGGATGAAGTGTCCTCTGCATATGTGAACGACTTAGGAACAAATGTGTCAAGAGAAGGAAAGGGGCATTCTGGGCAGAGGAAAGAGCACATTCAAAGGCTCAGACATGAGAGAGAACTCAGAAGGGTCAAGGAATTTAAAGTCATTTGGGCATAGGGAGAAGTGACAGAAGATGAAAGCCACCTCCGGAGGTGAGCAGGCGCCAGGTTCTGCTGGGAAGATACTAGAGGATTTTATTCAGAGAAGTGATATGATCACACAGGAGTTTTAAAGAGATCTGTCTGACCCAGAGGACTAAAGTGGGGGGGAGAGGGTGAGATTGGAGAAAGAGACTCTATGAGCAGATATGAGACCATCAAGTTAATGAAGGGAGATATCTTGAGAGTGTGGACTAAGACAATGGATGTGTGGATAAAAGAGAAGAGAGAGCAAGCAAAATCTATGTGGGAGGTTGACTCAGCAGGATCTAGTTATAAAGCATGATGGAGGAGGAGGCGTCTCGGTAGCTCATCTGGCTTTGCTGACTGGATTGCATCATTGGAAAGCAGGGGAATTGGGGGAATGGGTTGAGTTTCCTTGTGTCAACTTTGAAATATTTACCAGACATTTGAGTAGAAACGTGTACTTACAGGTAGACGGGTAGGTCTGCACTCCAGAGAGAGTCAGGGCAAGAGAAAACAACTGTTTCATCTGCACACAGGAGTGGTAGAAGCACTTGGGATGAGCAAGATCTCCCAGGAAAGATGTGTAGAAAAGAAAAGGGGCAAGAATCAAATAAGGAGCCCTAGAGCTTAGTACCCGCTAATCTAGACCCAAGTGTTTATCTCCTCAGGGTTCCCACAGCACCTTGACCTAACAACCATCATTTTTAAGTCCATGTATTTTCTTTTCCACATTGGGCACAATTAACTTAAAGTTTTAAGGGTAGGGAAAAAGTCTTACTTGATTCAGTATCCCAGGATCAAACACATAATTAAGAATACCTACATGTTCGATATATGTTTATTAAACAATGGTTCTATATTCATACAGTTTATTGACAAGTCAGAAAAACAGCAAGTCTGACATGCTTCAAATTCAGGAAAGTACCAGTCTCTAGCATGTCACTCAAAAAGAATTATTGTCTAAGAACATACCTCTTCTCTCTTCGCCTTATTTCTCTTTACTCACTTCAGAGCAGACAGCTGGTTTCTGGACTCTACCATTTGTTTCCTTTCCTCACCATGAAAACAGGAATTAATCTAACTAATCCTCCTCTGAGCCCCTGACAAGGGGGTGAGATCAGCCTCCCTCCTGCAGGCACCACCTCTGGGAGAATCCCAGTTTGAGGAAAAGAGAGCATGATTATTCTATAGGAGGCTTTTGTAATCAGAACCTCTCCCTGGGGACAGTTTATTGACATTGGACATTCATCATAGTTACAAAGTGCTTTGATTTCACAAAAATAAGACGTCTTGTCTGCTAAGGTGGCAAGTGTTTTTTTGGTTTTTACAGATTAACTAGGCAAGAGCCATGAGTTCAATGTCGAAGAGCCAAGATTTTTCTCTTCTCACCAATCCGGCTACCAACCTACTCAGAAGATAGTGATTCATGTTTGTACCATGAAATTAGAGCGTCAGGGAGGAAGTAAAGATGGAGGCTTTCTGTCCTTGAGAGGTGCCCCCCGCGCCCTCACACCGCCCCCGCCAGAGCAGGCTCTTGCTCCCTCTGCCTGTAGACTCTAATGTGGCCCAGCCATTGTGTCTTGCTTGGTAACTAACTGTAAGCACATGTGGTTAAGGCTTTGTGCTTAGCCTATTGTAAGCAGTCAATCAACATTAATTAAAAAGCAAAACAAAGGAAACAACCCAAGTACCCGTCAATTCATGAGTAGATTATTAAAATTTGGTATATGTTTACAATGGAATATTACTCAATTTTAAGAAACGACAGTGAACTAGCACCGCTTATATTATCCTGGATTGAGCTTGAGCCCATTATTGAGCTTGAGCCCATTATCCAAAGTGAGGTGACACAAGATCGGAAGAATGGGCTCCACATGTACTCACCATCAAATTGGTACTGACTGATTAACACTATGGTGCTCAAATGGTGGTGGTGTTCACCAGGGATTCGGAGCAGGGGCGGTAGACCCACATCTGAGGGATGCGGTGAGCATTGTGGAGGGGAAGGGCATACATCTAACGCTTGCTAGGGAGAGGCAAAGATATAAAATGCAACCAAAAAAAAAAAATAAAAATAAAAAGGAAAACATAAAAACGTGAGAAAGTCTGAGTTCTTGGATTTGGCTTCTGTCAGTACATTGCAACCAAAAGTTGGGGCCTGGGCCCTATTCAGAGTTCAGGACTAATTCCTACTACACCTGAGAAATGACAGTGACTACAACAACTCTGGACTCTCAGTGAGACGGTCAGCACTGAAAGGGAAGTTCTATCCTCATTCCCCTACCCTTGAGACTGGAGACTAAATGTTTATGGTACCACTTGATACCCAATAATAGGAAAAAATATATAAGTATCACCCAATACTGACAAAGATGTTATGTAAATATTATACCCAAATTCTAGAGGCCTTGTAAATTGGTTCAAACCTTTTGGAAAATAATTTACCCATATGTCTCAAAACTCATAGAAACCTAGGGGGAAGGGCACACCTCTAGCCCTAGCTTGGGCGAGGCAAAGTCATTACTTGTAACCAAAATGTTTATATCCCCATAATATCCTGAAATTAAAAAAAAAAGCAAATACCAAAAAAACCCCAAAACTCATAGAAAGTTTTCTATTCTTCTACTCCTGGCAATTTATGCTAAAGGGAAAAAAAAATCCAAAATGAAAATAAGACTTATATAAAATATATTTATTGTAGCATTATTTTACAAAAATAGCAATAGGAAACATCCTAACCATATAAGAATAAGAAATTATTAAATTATGGTCCATCCACACAATGGACTAGTACTTATCAATTATAATTATTATAAAGACTATAGCATGTGGAAAAGCATTTAACATAAGGTTAAGGGGGAAAATCAGAATGCAAAATTATACATAATGGTATAACTACATCTGTTTAGCACTTATACAAGCCTATGGGAAAAAACTGGAAAGTCATATGGAAAATGATAATTGATTTTTTTAAGGTAAGTAGATTGGGTTAACCATAAAAATTTAATTATTTCATACCTTCAAGGAAAGAAAATTATGACACTATTTAAACAACCCCAGAGAAGAAAACATCCCCATTTCTTTTTATAATACAAAGACATTAATGCTAAAACTAGAATAAGAGGGCACAGAAAAGAAAGTTATAATCTTATTTCTCTTATGAATACTGATGTAAAAATGTTAAATAAAATATTAGCAAATTGAATTCAGCAAAATATTATACAAATAATATGCCACGATCGAATTGGGCTTATTCCAGAAATTCAAGGATGATTCAGTAACAGAAAATATGTTCATGTAATTCTCCATATTAATATAGCAAAAGAGGAAAAACACATGATGTCATCTCAACAGAGGCTGCAAAAACATATGATAAAATAAATGCAACAGTTATTTCTGACTTAAAATCTTTAAATTCCTACCACAATAGGAAAAACAGGTACTTTCCCAATATCGTATTTATGTACATACATATGTGTATGTGTCTACATATGTGTGTATGTGTTTAGTTATACTGAATTTTAATTATTCAAAACTATAAAAACTCAGCAATAGTTCATTGGTCCCATGAATCCCTTGGAAACTAAGCAGGCAAAAAGACCACACAAAGGCTCAAAGCAGACTCTGCTATCAGAGACTGCCCTGATCTTCCCAGATTTTATCTTCAGGTCCAGGTTACTTTATTTCTGTACTCATTAGGATGCTTTGGCCTGCAAAGAACTCCAATTCACAATATTCTCCAGTAGCTTCCCATCACACAAACAGACGATTCCTGGTTCCCACCCTGCTCTCTAAGAACCATGTATTCCCACCTCTGCCTCCCTCTTACCAGTGATCTCCATCACACTCAGCTGTGCCAGCCTCCTGGTTTTTCCTAAAAACAACAGGCACATTCTTGCCTTGGGACCTCTAACCTAGCTTTCCCTGCCCAGAAAGTTCTGTCATCAGGTGTTTCAATGGCTCACTCTCTCACTTGACTCACTTCCCTGATCACACTGTCTCAAATGCCCCTCACACATCTGAGCCCCCACCAACATTCCCTATCTCCTCACCCCTCTTCATTACCCGACATTGTATTATACCTTTATCTCTGTGTTGTTTTCTTTGCTATCAGAAAGTAAGATTCACGAGGACAAACACTTTGACCACATGGTTCACTGCTGCATACCCAGTACATAGGATGGCAGCTGGCACATAGCGGACACATGCTAATTATGTTGTTGAAGCAAGAGAAAGCCTGACACATACAGGTTTAAACAATTAGGAAATGTACTGTCTCACATAGCAAAATCCCAGGGGTAGTCAAGGAAAGAGCAGAGCTTTGTCTCTTTTTCTCTGAGATTCTCTCTGTTCCTCCCCCTTTATCATGTCAGCTTTGTTCTCATGTGATCACAAATGGCTGCAGCAGCAGCTGGAGCAAGGTGCTTTCTCTTTCTTGTCCATTGAGAAAGAACAGGAGTCTCCCTCTACGGTGGAATAAAAGTCACTCCCTTCAGTCTCATTGGGCCTGGTTGGTTCATATGGCCACCCAGGAACCAAAATCACTGGCAGGCAGGATGGAACCCATGATTAGCTCACATGACTCAGGATCTATCCATAGAGAAGGGCAGCCATCAGCCTCGGCTCCCTCACATGGGTTGCATGAGGAAGGGGTGGGAGGATGTCAGAACCAAATCAGGATTTTTTGTGGAAATGGGAAGTAGAGAAAATGGATCATGGACAGACGACAAACCACAGGCACTACAATCTATTACTCCAAAGGAACTCAAGCCCAGGGAACTTTTTGCTGAAGTAATTGGCCTCTTGGGATCTTGAAACAAAATCATTTGCTTGAGATATTTCTTGAGTTAAATACTACTCTTAGGGGAGCTACCTCAAAAGTTTTCCTCCTGGGAGGGCCTAGGCACTGGGAGAAAAGGAGCTACATGCATCCCTTTCTTGGGAGGGTGAAGGAGATGGAAACAGCAATTCAAAACACAAGTCACACACACAAAAAAAAAAACAACAACAAAAAAAACCACATGTCACATAGAGCAGTTTTTGCAAGTTGGTATCAAAACACAAAGCATCTACAAAGTAAAATAGTACTCCATAGAAATTAAAGGTCATTTAATTCGTATTCAGGCAACGTGAATAAGGGCAGCAATTCCGCACTGGAAAAAATATTTTGTCAGCAAAATGAGCAAAGCTATAAATTACTGAAAACATGTCACCAGCCAGACACCCTAAACCTGCTGTCCCCAACCCCCAGGCCGTGGACAGGCACTGGTCCCCAGCCACCAGGAACCAGGTGGCACAGCAGGAGGCCAGCGTGAGCAAAGCCCCACCTGCACCCACAGCCGCTCCCCGTCGGCCGCATCACCGCCCGAGCCTCAGCCCCCTCAAAACAGCGGAGGCATCAGAGCTCACAAGAGCGTGACCCCCTCCCCCCCTGCAAACTGCGCATGCGAGGGATCCAGGTTGCGGGCTACCCATGAGACTCCAACACCAGATTTTCTGAGGTGGAGCTGAGGCAGCGACACTCTCCACCCTCAACCTCTGACCTGTCCGTGAAAAAATGTCTTCCACGAAACCAGTCTCCAGTGTCAAAAAGGTTGGGGACCGCTGTCCTAAACTGATAAACAAATAGTTTGACTAACACGAAGCTCCGGGCACAGCTCTTGCATTAGGGTGCTTTACTAAGGAATAGAGCCACAGGGAGACATTGAAAATCGCCTAAAGTACTGTCTGCCCTTTGAAAAATATTACAATATCCTATTTCACCTGCTAAAAAAAAAAATACAAGCGAACTTCTAATGTATCATTCCTGAAAGAGATTTGGTCATCTTGTTACACCGTGACTCCTTCACTGAGACGCTTTAAATCCCATATGACTATTTCTTTTTAATTAGCTGTTGAGGTGTCACTTACAACACTGAGACATTTTGGGGTGGATATTTCACATACCTTGAAAATGCTCCTTTTCTCAAGGTTGGATACACCAACACTGGTACATGGTGGCCCCTCCCCACTCCCAATGCTAGAAGCTACCCACAACACATAGCAAAGGCAAGCCTTTTGTTTCCAACGGGAAAGATAGAACATTGAGTATAACTGTTTTACTTCTTTCTAATTACCCTGCAAGAGTATCTTCTTCAAAGGACAGCTTCTGTACCACGAATTCTGATTTAGGTGTTTTTTTTGTTTTTTTTTAAGGGGTGGAGGTTTCTGGTATTCACATGACATGAGCTCTCACATTATCTAGTATTTATAAGAACTTTCATGAAAAACAGCTATTGATTTTGCAGTGAATGAGAGGGAACGGTAGAAAGTTTGAAGATGCACTGTATTGTATGACTAGCCAAGAAAGTAGCTGCATATTGCTCCAGAACACACAGCCAGCCAGGACCAGAGTTGGGAGTAGACTGTAAGTGCAAGACGCCCAGCCCAGGGCTCCTTCTGCCACAACAACGCTCCTGATCTCCCCTGAGCCAGGCAGTCAAGTCCCTTTCTGGTGTGTCTTGCTGTATACACAGTTGACAACTGTTCTTATGCTATAGTAAAGCACAGATTCAACTCTGAGGTTCCTTTTATCCAAAGCAAAATTCTGGTGAAGATTTAAATATCCATAAGCAGATATAAATGAAATTATATAAATTAGATTAGATTAGATGTAGGTATAGATACAAATGAAATAGACACATATTTCATGTAACATATATGAAATAAAGTTGCTCAAAAGAATCACAGCTATTCCTGGGCCTGAGACCTGAGGGAACTTTCTCCCCACTGTCCCTCACTAAGCGTGTGATGTAGTGAACAGTGGTCCCCACACCATCTCCATAGATAGCGCAAGATTAAGTATTGAGGTTGTCTCATGTTGCTTTCATTGACTATTAAGGGCACAGTACCAAAGCAGTGTCCAAAGAAAGAGCTGATGAGTTTGGCAGAGGGGACCAACAACAAGCTTAGGAAGTATACAGTTCCTGGTTTATGTTTTCTCTTCAAAATGGAAAGCAAGCCAGAGAGGAAAGAAGTGGACAGGGGAGTCTATGGAAGACGAACAAGGGTTTAAAATAGTCACTGAGGGGAATGGAGACAGAGGGGTTGGAGCTGAGTAAACAACAGATAGCCAGGCTGCAATAAGGGCTCAGTTCAGACTAAAACGACACGTCTGCAGAGACACCAATTCCCAGGTTCGCACTATTTTATTCAGCAGCAATCTGCAACCCAGGTCAGCAAGAGTGCAGAAAGCAGAGAGTTGAATTAAGCCAAGATTAGCAGGTCTCCAGGGCTGCTGAAAGGCAAGGGGCCTGAGAACACTGTGTTACCAGCAAAGTGGGTAAGGGAATGAGGCAGAGTCTGAACTAGATGGAAGAAGGAGGGAGGGACAAGGGAGGGCCAATGGGCCATGGTATCCTTACAGCAAGAGCCATGTCACATTTGTCTTTAAATCTCCAGCACTCAGCATACCGTGTTTCCCCAAAAATAAGACAAGGTCTTATATTTATTTTTCCTCAAGAAGACACCCTAGGGCTTACTTTCAGGGGATGTGTTATTTTCCCCTCAAAGCCTCAGCTTGCAGCACGCACAGGATGGCCGGTACCTGACAGGGGGAGCCGACCTTGTTGGTGGGGCTGCCCGCACCTTTCCGGTCACCTCTGGGATAGTAGCTGTCACGATGGGGTGGGGCAGAAGAGAAGGGCTGCTCATCTTTACCACTCTGCCACGAGATGCATGGGTTGTACAGATACTCTGCGTAGCCACGCCCATCACTAGGTCTTATTTTCAGGGTAGGGCTTATACTGCGCAAGTGCTTAGAAATCCTGCTAGGGTTTATTTTATGGGTAGGTCTTATTTTCGGGGAAACACGGTAGTAGATGCTCAGTATATATTGACTTTATGTATGAATGAATAAAATGGATAAATGGATTCACACACAGCCATGAGTGTACACACACACACACACACAAACACAGAGCCTTACATACCACACTAGAAGATCAGGGTCACCCTTAGACAAAATCTACCATTATTATTAATTCTGTTAATCCTTGTTACCTCGTTTGGGCTCTTCATTGCTTCCTTACTCCACCCTTTAGGATCTAAAACTTTGATGTCAGGCTCTGCAATCTGGGGAAATCAAGTAAAGACAAGGAAGTCACCCAGGACGCTTGTAGGAAAGAATCTCCTCTCTGATGCAAAGACCTCTACGGAGAAACTCTTCCTTCTTGATGCAGTATCAGGAGGGCTTGACACCCAGTGTGGCAGCCACCCTGCAAGCAGGAGGACACCAGCCTCTGGATGAAAGTCAGTGTGATGAGGACAGCGGAATGGTAAGAATAAAGTCCCTGGGCCCTATTGTTCTACTACAGTAATCAATCCTCAGACATCTTATTACATGCATTTATAAATGTTTTCATTACATAAAACATTTTAGTCCCATTTTCTATTAGCTGCAGTCTCATCCCACCTGATATAATGAGGCCAACACAGAATTCCTCATCTGCAGGCTTTTATCACACAAGGCTGCTGCAACAGGGGAGCTTGCACTGAATTCACTAAAATATTCATGTATTTAGGCCAGAAAGTTCACATGATTACTGATTACTTCAGGATGCATGATTATTTAGAGTTGGTTCATGGTATATTGTTAACAATATTTCTGACCAGCTAATTCAAAAGCGACTGCTGGAAATGATAAAATCTAAGCCTTGTTTTGGCCAATAATAATTCCACCCCTTCTTCCTCTCAATCAACGAAACAAATTCACTTAAAAGGGTTTGCAATTCAAATCTGTTGATCTTACCCTGTGGCAGGCACTATGTTGAGCACTTTACACATATTATCCCCTTTAATCCTCAGAACAATCCTATGAAGTAGGACATAGTATCATTCCCATTTTATAAATGAGGGAAGTCAAGCTGAAAGTAACCATCCGGCTCTCCTCTGGCTGTAAGTTTCTTCTCTGTTATAATCTTCATTCTTTGGTGTTAATGTTAAGGAGTAATGAAATAGGCAAATATCAGGAAGTAAGGGAAAGAAGACAAAAAAAACAAGAGACCTCAATAATCCAATGTTAAAATAACCTAATCAGCGTTTGGGCAAATAAAGCCAACTTCCTCAGAACTTAGAATAAGATAATATGGAAAAGTCAGTTTTCACATAAGTATCTTCCAATTCTGTTACCCAATTTCTCTCTAGTAGGCAGTATGGGGGTTTCTATTTCACCTCTTCCATGACTAGAGACTGGGAAAGTTCCTTCAGAAAGATTACCCACATGTTAATGAAACATTCTCCAGCCATTTCCAAAGTTTTTCCTAGATAATTAATCATCTTTTCATGTTCATAAGCTGTTATTTAGATGTCATGCCATCAATTGTAATGAAATCCATATCATTAAAACATAAAACTTTTAAAAACACATTTATACAAAGACAACAAAGAGACATGTTTGTTTACTTTAGAGTAACATAGTAACTCTGTGCTATTTAGTCAACTGCTCCAACTAAACCAGGATTTCCATTATTTATAACCATGGCATTTGATCAAAGGAGAATACATGTGATTTATTTCCCCATGCTCTTTTCCCTGGTAGTTAAGCCAAACACAAACTGCATTATCTGGTTTCTAGTCACAATAATGAGCCACAGACTTTTTTGAAAGAGGTTGTAGGTGAATCTGAAGAAACAGAATATAGTAGTAATGGTAATGGTTTTTAGAAATAGTTTGTCAAGTGAAGGAAAAAGAAAAGGTTGTGAGTAGGGGTTTTCACTGCTCTAAAACAATTCTGTAATCTCTCCTCTTAGAGGAACTTGTCACTCAAATTAATTAAGGTACCAGGATAGCTTTAGGATAATGTGGTGTCAGGCTGTGTTTTCTAGCTCTCCATAAGAAGTATTTTATAGCAGACTTCATCACTTTTTCTTTCTAGAAAAGCAACAATTGCTACTCAGGGGTTACCACTTGTACCCACTCTCCTCATGGGGCATGAAGAAAAATATCTGAACTACTTCTTACATGAAATTTTCATTTGATGATGATGAGGAAAGTTATAGCGTATATAAACATCACACGGGAATATGCTAGTAAAGCCATCAGAGAGGAATATAACACTCAGGTCCACATATGGAGGCATACTTACAAATCCACTTGAAAAATAATAATTAAAACAATCGATAGATAAGTGGTATCATGCCATGTATTTTACATATATCATGTAATCCCAGCAACGATCCCATGAGTTGGGTGATAATAACCCCATTTTCCAGAGAATAAACTATTGAGAGTGATATATAATATTTTAAATGTTTCAATTATTCTCTGTCCCATATACCTATTGCCTTCATTTCAACTGAGAATTTTAAAATTAAATACTTTATCACCTGAAATCATTGAGCACAAGAATAATACTGGCTGTACACATAAACAGACCTAAGCTTTGTCTAGGCCACTGGTTCTCAAACTCTTTGATCCCAGGATCCCTTTATGCTCTTAAAGATTATTGAAGACATCAAAAGCTTTTGTATATGCAGATTCTATCCATCTATATTTGCCATCATAGAAATTAAAACTCAGGAATTTTAAAAATCTACCTATTAATTAATTTTAAAATAGCAATAATAAACCCATTACATGTTAACATAAATAACATATTTTTGTAAAACAATAACCATGTTATCCAAAAAATAGTAAGGAAAAATAAGTAAAAAAATAGTAAGGAAAACTGCTCTCTTTTGCCTATTTACAAATTGCTTTAATATCTGGCATATAGAAACATCTGGATTCTCATAGGCATTTTTACATTCAACCTATTGTGATATCTTGTTTTAGTTGATGTAGAAGAAGAAAATCTAGCCTCGGCCGGGCGCGGTGGCTCATACCTATAATCCTAGCACTCTGGGAGGCCGAGGTGGGCAGATTGTTTGAGCTCAGGAGTTCAAGACCAGCCTGAGCAAGAGCGAGACCCCGTCTCTACTAAAATTAGAAAGAAATTAATTGGCCAACTAAAAATATATAGAAAAAATTAGCCGGGCATGGTGGCGCATGCCTGTAGTCCCAGCTACTCGGGAGGCTGAGGCAGGAGGATTGCTTTAGTCCAGGAGTTTGAGGTTGCTGTGAGCTAGGCTGACGCCACGACACTCTAGCTGGGGCAACAAGAGTGAGACTCTGTCTCCAAAAAAAAAAAAAAAGGAAAATCTAGCCTCACAGTGATACATAGTTGGAAATGACAGGAATATTTTAATACCCTTTTTAGATCATCATGGACATTCTTTGATATTATCCAAAAAAATCACATTCATTAATATCACCAGCACTCTCATCAGAAAAGTCTTTAAGTTTTTGGAAGCTGTCAAGTGCACAGTAGCAGAAACAAGTTTTCTAAAATTCTAATTTTCCCTTGAAATCTCAAATTTTATTAATGACAATCAATAAGTACTGTCAATTATTTCCCTTGAAGTAACAGGTCACGTGGTTCATTTTCTAGAAAATATCTGCCAAGTATCTAATTTTAAATAACCACAGTTTGTCTGTCATTCTTTCAAGTAAAAATGGTATTCCTTGAAAAAAAATTGGCTAATTCATCTCTCAAATCAATCGCGTGAGTGCTTTTCCCCAAGACAACCATATTTTAATATGCAGCAGAAGTGCTTTACGTAGACTTCTCATGTCATCACACATGATCTTAAAATAATTCAAGGATTGAAATTTAGCAAAATTAATAATTTTTACTACTTTGTCAAGGACATTCTTAAGTCAAATTAACATTTTTTTTTTAAACTGAGAATGTGTGGTGGTGAAAATTTCAATGACTACTATTACCGTTTGGTTCTATTGCCTTAATTCATGCTAAAGCACCAGCATTTTTATCCTCCATTGCTCAGTACTGATGTCAATACATTTAAAACAGTAAATGACATCTTAATATTATTCTGAAAATATCTTTTACCTTATAAACCTCTTGAAAGGGACCCAGGGTCTAGAGAGCACACTTTGAGAACCATGGGCCCACAGAAAAGATAGACTAAACTGAAACTAGAAAGAGGGATAGGGGTGGGGAGAGAAAGCGAAAGAATAATTTGATTTTGATTTTTGTTAACTTTTTTTTCCTAGAACTCACTCTTTCTTTTTTAAATACTCTATCCTTATTTATGGTAGAACTAAAATAAATAAGATCTCAATACATTTTCCACAAGGCAATCACCAACTTCCATTAACAGTCATGAGGTTGGTAACATATTGACTAGCACTGATTACCAAATATTTCAAAATCAAATTCTTAGAGTGTTTAGGAAGAGCTGTTCTAACTGAAGAATGGCCTTTCTATTAGATTATTAATCTATTAACAAAGTTGAATATTAGATATGGTATTAGGAGTTGCAAATAACTTGTTTCCTTTATAGTGAAATAAGCACAAAATTGAGCAGCAAAAAGTCAAGATGCGCAAATTGAATTCAGTCCTTCCCCCTCTTAAATTCCTTCAGTAACACTGGCTTCGCTCTTGGGATAAAATCCAAACACTAAGACCTGGCCTGGAAGCTGTGCGATCTAGACTCTGCCTACTTCACCCGCCCGGCTCCTGCTCTCCCTCCACTCTGGACATCTGTCTTCTCAAAGCCTTTGCTCTAAAAGACTAAAGTGTCAGAATGAATTTTCAAAATCCTAGTTATATAAATGATAAAAAGAAGGAATGATAGATTTTTACATATATTATATATCACATAGCATATTTAGATAAAGAGAACATAAATCTTATGAATCTTTCCTTTTTTAAAAGAGATATATTTACATGATTTTAAAAGTAAACCAGTATTAAGACTACCTCCCACTCTGTTCCCCACTGACCCTGTTCTGCTATCAGATAACCTTTTATCTTAGTTTCTTACTTATGCTTCTAGTGTTTCAGAAGGCAAATATAAGGAAATAACAAAAAAAAATCTTATTCTGCACCCCTTTTTATTTCAAAAAAAGTAATCATACTATAAACTCTGAATCTAGTGATATATCCTGGAGCTCTCACCTTATCAGTTTATAGAGAGTTCCTTCATTCTTCCTTATTCACTGCATGGTATGCTAAGTATAGTCCATCAGTCTCCTATTGATAGCTTTGTTGTTTCCAATCCTCTGCTACTACAAACAATGCTGCTGCAATGGATAACAATAACTGAACATGTTATGATTGCCTTTTTTTTTTTTTTTTTTAGAGAAGGGGTCTCACTATGTTGCCCAGGCTGGACTTGAATGACTGCGTTTTGTTTTTGTTTTTGTTTTTGAGACAGGGTCTCACTTTGTTGTCCAGTCATCATGGCAGTGGCATGATCATAGCTTACTGCAACTTCAAACTCCTGGACTCAAGCAATTCTCCTGCCTCAGCCTCCCAAATAGCTGTGACTATAGGCACATACCACCACACCTGGCTTATTTTTCTATTTTTTGTAGAGATAGGGTCTTACTGTGTTGCTCGGGCTGGTCTTGACCTCCTGACCTCAAGCAATCCACCTGCCTCAACCTCCCAAAGTGCTAGGATTACAGGCCTGAGCCACTGTGCCTGGCCCTGAATGATTGCTTTTGAAATCTAGTCTTTCACCTCCCAACTGGGAGGAAAGTATAAGCATGCTTGTATTGTAACCCCATAGCCAGCCCCTTCATCCCTTTAGCTTCCAATATTTCATCCTAGAACTCCAAGGAGCTTAATTTTAGACTGAATTCCAGAGGGTTTAATTTGTACAAAATTCCACAACTGTGCAAACAAGAGAAACCAACTCTGGTGGACTTAAGAGAAAAAAGCTATAGGACAAGCACAGACAGCAAAGCAGGGCTGACCTGGTCGGGTTGACATCAGTCGGCCCTGGACAGCTCAGGCCACCACTGGCACCATGGCCACCTGACACTGAACATCTCTGCTTGTGCTTGTCCTGTTGGACATCAAATGCTCCCAGTGGAACCCCCCAGCATGGCATGATTAAAGGGTGCCTCTTCTAGAAGGATTTCTCTAGATTCTACAGCTCAGGAAACAGACGGGAGATGAGATTTTCCCAGGAAGTAGGTAGGAAGTGGGGGGTCAGGTGTTCAGCAGTCAAACCCCCCAAAACTGTATATCAAACTAATTAGCACAGCTGAAACTGGAACTGGGGTCTCTCCCCTCTGCTTTAGCAAGCTGTTCTGTCTCAGTAAAGACAACATATCCACAAGCTTGTCCCTGGCTAGAACTCAGATCCTCTGGCTCCTCCAGCAGCTAGGATGAAATCATCAGTGACAGTCCATGGATTTTCCAGGAACAGAGAGCAGTCATTTTTCCCCTCTTCTCTATTTATATTAGTTATTTCCAATTATTTTTACCCTGCAGGGATCTAGATTTGCCAGTATTTATAGAAATCCCTGGCTGATAAAATGTCAAATAAACCAGTTTTCCACTTCTATCTCATAATGTTGTAGCAACTCAGGGCTAGAAGGGACTCTTCCAAGGCATCAGGCCAATGTTTCCCAATCCAAATATACTCAGAATGGGTCTGGGTCCCTCTTTTCTGACCAGCAGCAGTCCTGACTTAGGAGAGGCCAATCTGTGGAAATCTCCTAGGCCTGGGGAGTCCTAGGCTGATCCGCAGCCCTCTCGATGTGACAGATCATAAAGGGCAAGTTCCCACTCAGAAAGTGGGTGACATCCCCTCTTCACTGCACATATACACAGACAGCCACTCTCATTCTCAACTGGTGACCCCTCACCCTCCAGGAAACCTGACCCCTCACCACATGAAAAATGAGGCTCAAGCTTCTGTTCTTATTTATATCTGACAAAATCTAGCATCTGCATAAACCAGATGTGAGTGGAGATTTTCCTATGCATAGATTTTTGATGGCTCCAAACGGGAAAGAATGTCTTCTAGTCCTCTGAGGGAGAAGAAAATTATAGTTTCCAATTCCAGTTCAGTCACTCCACTAGCAATGGCTGTGGTCATTTTCCTCGACATTTACCTACATGCAAAGAAATCTTGTACCAGAAAGTATTAATTTTCCAGGCAGACAGCATGGACTGGTCTTACATGGGAGAAGTACATTCTTCTGGTCTTCCTTCAGCCAAATGCCTGGTGTTATTGAGCCAAAGTGGCCTCTAGACCCTTTGGTTTTGCAGACCTTGCAATAGCCATTCTGGACCCACGACACCAGCTCCAAATAACTTCCTATGGCATCTAATTCTTTCTCTTGGAGAGAACATAGATTACCCCATCATACCAGATGATACTGCAACCAGTAACGTCTCCCATCTCTGCCATGTGCCCTATTCATTCACTTCCTAGGGCTTCTGTAACAAATGACAAGCTGGCAGCTTACTCTTTTACCATTCTGTGGCCAAAAGCCCAAAATCAAGGTGTCAGCAGGGTTGGTTCCTTCCGGAAGCTGAGAGTCCATTCCATGCCTCTCTCTCCTAGCTTCTGATGGCTGCTGCAGTCCTTGACTTGGGCTGTATAACTCCAATCTTTGCCTCTGTCTGCACATAATCTTCTTCTCTGTATATCTGTGCTTCTGTCTCCCTCTGTCTATCTCTTATAAGAGCATTTGTCATTGGATTTAAGGGCCACCCTCAATCCAGTATGATTACATCTCAAGATCATTAACTTAATTATATCTGTGCAAAGACCCATTCCAAATAAGGTTCTGGTGGATATATCTTTTTTGGAGGGCGGGTACCATTCAACCCACTACACTCTAAGAGAAGAAAATAGAGGACAGTCCAGCTGCCCTTAAGAGGAGACAGGCAGGGGTGAACACATGGTAAGTATATTTCTGCTAAACCACCCTATCCTCTGCCTCTGGACAAGTTACACTCTGGGCTTGATGATCAGACATAATGTGACATATCTTGGATTTGGAACCTACTCTTAAAGAGTTAATAAAATAAGAAGTATCTTTCTTTAAAGAATTGGCATTTTGTACTTAGCAAGAGACTCTTAGGCTGCCTGTTTCTCACATCAACTGAAATTATTGCTACCCATATGACCCTGTCCCTGGGAGCCCTGTCTCCTATCCACCCAAAAAAGGAAAACAGATAATGAGTTTTAATTAAAGTTGGACAAAGGCTCTCATGGTCAAATACAAGACAGGGTCACCCATGACTGGAGGAGCCTTCCTAATAGATGCAGAGTAAAAATGAATCTTTCAAGAGAGAAAGAGAATATATTTACGTAACAGTGGAGAAGATGATCCTCGCTAGACTTGAGGCTATATCGACCTGGATGAATGGAAACATTTTATAAGGACGATGGTGTTCATGCAGAATTTCCCATGCAGAAGAATGATTTACTCGGTCAACTGAGATGTAAGGACACCAATATGTAAGGACATGCCAGTGGCATTCATGACATCACACTGAATTAAGCTCATGAGATACATACTAAGTTAGACAGGCCTGATCCTTAGGGTACCCAAATGACTATACATTTGTCATCTTGGTATCTGCTATAGAGAAACAATCCAGATTAGCAGGGACCAAGCATGAATGCCAAGCAGCAGCTGGGACCCCAAGGCTCACCTTCGGGATATATCCCCAGGAGTGGACACAGGCCATGGCATGCCACTGACAACTTGGCTTGTTAGAAGCAGAATATGGTTGCCAGGAGGGCTTTCCAGACTGAAGCCTTTTAATCATGTGTCAGGATGCTTGAGTACCCTGGCTGCCACTCCAGGGGACAGTCATCATAGGAGCTATTCATCCTGCTGCAAGGTCAGACTGCAGGAGGAAACAAGTGGGCAGTGATCCAAGGGCCTGCTGGGTAGTCCACATGTTTCCAGATGCGTCAGGAACCACAAAGCACCAACCCATCCCCAAGTGCTCTATCCCTAATACCCTCAAGCCACTCTCACCCAATTGTGTCCTCCTTGATGCAAATATTTCCCAGGAACGCTAGAATCTATACCTAGTGGCTTAGCTTCAAGTGAATTTGTCCTTACTCAGCAGACATACTGAATCCCAAAAGGTACATAAATGTGCAGAGAAAATACATCTGTCTATGATGATGAAATAATAGGGTCAGGACAACAGTATCATCCTTGCCCAAAAAGATAAGTGTCATCAGATAGCTTTTCTTAAACCTAGCGCCCTGCTGGGAGAATGGCAAGCCTTCACTCAGCACTTCTGGAATCAAAGTGAGTCAACTGTCAACTTCCCTTAAGTCTGCTGGGTGAGAGGCTCATACAAGGCCTATCAACAGAAATCATAGCACATGGAAGAGGGGTAGGTGCTGCTGTACCAAATATCTAAAAATGTGAGAGTGGCTTTGGAATTGGGCAGAGGCTGGAAGAGTTTTGAAGAGTACATTAGAGAAAACCTAAATTGGCTCAAATAGACTGTTAGTAGAAAGGATTTTGAGGATGCTGCCAGTGAAGGCTTAGAAGGAAATGAGTAACATGTTATTGCAGTGCAGTGGCAGGAAGCTTAGTAAAATTGTCTCCTGCAGTTATATGAAAAGCAAAACATTAAGGAATGACATTGGTTATTTAGCTAAATGGATTTCCAAGCAAAGTGAAGAAGGCACCATTGGTTTCTTCTTGCTGCTTATAGTAAAATGCATGACGAGACAGGCAAATTGAGGAAAAATGTTAAATAACTAAGAACCAGAACTTTATTATTTTGAAAGTTATTAGACTTTCCTGATGGCAAAGATGTTAAAATTAAGATATGGGTTCTTAGCATGCTCAGGAAAGTGCTGCATGGAGAAAAAGCCAAGAGTATGACTATACGACCCTTGTCCCTCGGTCTTCTCAGCAAGAGCCCAAGGTAGAGAAGGGCTTATCTTAAAAGATCTGTAGGTGTGGCTTTTGTTCAATGATGTGAAGTTCAGTGAAATCCATGGGAGACCTACAAAGTTTTCAAGAAGTCATTTCAGTAAAACCACTGCTGTACTGGGCTGAAAGGAATAGCGATAGTAAAAAGCAAATAGAGGCATTAGGACTCCCAAAATCCTACTTGTAGAAAGCAGGCTGATAAAACTACTAAGATGCAAATGCATGCTATCTTTCATTTAAAAAAAAAAAAAAAAAAAAAGGATAGACAAATGATTTAGAGGGTGGAACCAAGAACTCAGAGGACAAAGCCAAGAGCCAAAGAGAATTATTCCCAGGACTCCTTTGTACTTTCCATTTCTTCCTTTAAACAGAAATATCTATAACCATTATCCTATGCCTATCCCACAATTGTATGTTGGGGGCAGGGTGATAACTTGTTTCTCTAGGTTTAAAAGTGGGTAGATCTAGGGGAACTGCACCCAGAGAGGGAAGTTCCTGAGTTAGATGATGAGATTCTGGACTGTGAACAGATGCTGTGATGGGATGAGACTCTTGGCCCCTTTGGGAGGTGCATATGTTTTGCATGTGAAGGAACCTGCAGGAGGTGGTGACTGGGAATCAGAGGGCAGACTGTGGTGCACAGATTCTGAGACAGTCCCCAATGACCCCGGCTTCTTGGCATTCACACTCTTGTGTAGTCTCTTCCCCTTGAGTGTGGCCTGGAGTTGTGACTTGTGTTTAACCAACAGAATATGGCAAAGGTTATGATATGTCACTTCTGTGATTATGTTACATAAGATCATAAAGTCCGTCATGCTAGCAGACTCCTTGCTGCCTTTTTGTAGTGAGCAGCCTTGTTGGGGAGGCCCAGGGGCAAGGAACTGAGGATAGCCTCTAGCCAGCAACCAGCTGGACACTGAGGATAGCACCCAGCTAATAATGGCCAGCCAGAAGCTGAGGTTCTCAGTCTTTCATAGCAAGGAATGGAAATCTCCCAACAACCACCTGAGCTTGGAAGCAGATCCCTCCCCAGTCAGTCCTTGAGATTAGACCATAATTCTAGACTATACCTTGACTGTAGCCTCATGAGAGATCCTGAGCAAAAGACCCTTTTAAGCCATGCCCAGACACCTAATCCACAGAAACTATGAGATAATAAATGTGTGTTGTTTTAAGTTGCTAAGTGTGTAGTAAATTGTTATGCAGATTTTAACAACCTAACCTGG
Source organism: Cheirogaleus medius (assembly GCA_008086735.1). Lineage (NCBI taxonomy): Eukaryota > Metazoa > Chordata > Mammalia > Primates > Cheirogaleidae > Cheirogaleus > Cheirogaleus medius. The sequence goes on along the minus strand of VBSM01002121.1, from coordinate 5,682,201 downwards.
GCTTTCCAGGAGTATCTACGTAGAGCACAGCACTCAGACTTCTATGCTCAAGGCTTTGTGGGGGTTTCTAATGGAGAAAGACATGGGCTCAGTCTGCAAACACCTTATCCTAATGGGTATGTTTATTATGCATATTATTCATTCATTTAGTTATTCAATACATGCCTACCCAACACCAACTATGTGCAAGGCACTGTTATTTTAAGAGCGGGGTTACAGCCATAAGTGAGGCAGACAAAGTCTTAGCCCTTATAGAGTTGACATTCTAGAAAGGGAGGTAGTTAAGAGGCAAGTGAACAAATTAACAAATAAGTAAAAGGTAATTTCAAATTGTGGTAAGCTGTTCAGTAAATCAATAGGACGATGAGATGGGATTGATTTGGGAGAAAGGACTCAGTTTTAGGTAGACCAGTCAGGGGAGTGCACTGAAGAGGTGATATCTAAGCAAAAATTGAAAGGTGAAAAGCAGGCAACCATACGAAGTGCCCAGGGCGAAGGAAACAGTAGGTGCAAAGGCCCTGAGGCATAGCCAAGAAACAGGTTGGTGGTCAGTGGAACTGAGACGGGTGAGTAAAGGAGGGGAGTAGCAAGAGAAAGGATCAGAGAGTTAGGCAGTGGCACCTTGAAGACTGTGGTTGGGAGTCCGGTTTTTATTCCTTGTGTATCAGGTAGTCATGGAAGGCGAGAGTGGCATGATCTGATATTTAGAACAATCCGCCGTCTTTCCTTTAGGCTTTCTTTCACTTACCTGAATCAGTGAAGAATCGTGGGACAAAAACAAACCATGATTTCCTGGAAAAAACCATAGCAAGGTCTTTGTATTAATATTTATTCTCTTACTTACTCATAGACCTATTTCTTGTATAGCCTAAACCTTAAAAACTTATACTGCCTTCCCAGGTGTTGCTGAGAACAGCCGCACTTGGCCAGGATAGCCGTTGTTGTGGGTGTCCCCAAAGGGGTCATGCCTGAGGACATCCTGACAGGTCCTTCTAGAAGTGGAGACAATCCCAGGGAGGCATAGCCACGCCTGGCTGTCAGGTATACACTGAAGCATCACAGCCTTTTGTCACTAGAGGGTGACAAAGCAGAATACAGTCTCTCCCAACCTGTCTTCTACTTCTTACTTTGGTTTCTGGTTTTCATCTTTAAAAAGAAATCAGCAAAATATTCAGTGATCTGTTTATGTATGACATGTGCACTTTTCTACAAGGATATTACACTTCAACAGTAAAAATGAAAGGATGCATGCAATTTCTTAATGAAAATAAAGCCTCCCAAACTGATGTGCTTTCTATTCATAAGCTTTTGAAATGATTATCCCCAGCACGTCCCTTCCCTCCCCCACCTGCTGTGATTTAGCTAAATTGTCAATGCAGCCAGCGTTTATGGATCTTCAGAGGTTTCTCTGTGATCACTCCTATCAAATTACTACAGCCCCCGCAAGGATGCCTCGCAACCTTTGGCGCTCAGATTTACAGTCAGCTGAAGCAATACAGTTCCCCTCCCTCCTGAGGATGGCCCCTCCAAGGCCAGCCAGACCTCCTGTAGCCAGCACCGGGCTTTCTAAAGAGACAGTGCTGCTCCAGAGTTCTCACAAAGAAATTGGCCTTCCTTTGCGATTCCACCAGCTTAATTTGTTCAATCATCATCACTTGCCACTTCAGATCGCTCGTTATGTGAATTCGCTATTGTCTGAGAGGCTCCAGGTGCTGCAGGGCAATGGGGAACAGTGATAATGTCCTTTTTGTGTCAGTGAAATAGCCTGTAAATGCCTAACTCATTAAAACCATCTGATGTTCACATTTCCTCATTCAAGCAAACTAGAAGGCTATTTGTGCCAGGTTTCTTTCCAATCTGGGATACAACGAACAGTGGCACAGGTCAGTTCCTGATCCCTGCATTCTCGAAAGCTCAACAACAACAAAATTTATATATCTGGGGGGTCTGGGGAGATATCAGCCGATCTGTTACTTCCTAATTCTTGATCTGGATCTGGTTTATCCTTACGTATGTCATCACCTTGGCCCCAAAGAAAGCCCCTTTATACCAATAGGCTTGTCTCAATCTGCTGAGGTCGTCTAAGGTCTGTTACATCCAGCTTTTGAAAAAATAATGCATACTATTTATTTGACCTATTTTTCAGGCATTTAGACTTTAGTAAAAGATAGTTATGCCTCCTTTGCATGAATGCCCTCTTCTCTCCCTTTTTGACTACTTTAAACTAATTTTAACTTAAGCTGTCAGTAATTGCTCCCACATTTCCAATTTGCGTATACTGTTCTTTCTTGTTCTAGCAATGCTACAGACATTGAGGATTAGTCCTCTTGTACCACCTATACCTCCCCTCTCCCATCCTCCCAATATATCATAGTTACATTCTCATTCTTAATTAAATCAATAATCAGAGTTTCTGTTGATGACTATGTAGACACTCTCTGCCAGCCCAGTAATATATTATGATTACATTGCCTCTCTTCCAAAGCTTTTCTTTCCCCTGGAGTCTCTTGCTGCCTATCTTTTTTTCTCTTACCCTACCTGGTGTCTACATTTCATTAATCCTTTCCAAATGTTATAGCAATTTTTCTACCAAGTCCTTCCCCAGCCTGCCCCAACTCCATTATTTTCTTGCTTGCAGAGTTTTCTATTCACATGTTCTAATCTGTACTGGTTGCTCTCTAGGCCTCCTATACAGCTATTGTGTTTCCTTTTGTTGCTCTTGGGGAGAGGGTGTGGGGCAGGGGGAACAACTGTTTCCTGGATCCTATGTCTTCTGCTTTCTTGTTTTACTCTTTTTGTTTTGCTGGAGTATATCCTCAAGTAGTTTTGAACCTAAATAAAATGAATGAGAAGTGAATTTTCTGAATAGAGCATGTCTAAAAACTCTACCCTTACTTTCCCATCTTGCAAGATGGCGGGTGAAAAAGTTAAGAAGGCAGATACTAAGGAGAGAAACCTGAAGCCAAGAAGGCTGATGCTAGTGGGAAGGTGAAAAAGGGTAACTTCAAGGCTAAATCGCTAAGAAGGGGAAGCTCTGCTGCAGCCGAAATCCTGTCCTCGCCAGAGGAATTGGCAGATGTTCCCGATCCACCACATATTCCAGACAGGCCATGTACAAGAGGTCGTACTCTGCTGCTAAATCCAGGATTGAAAAGGAGAATGCCTTGCCACTGTTACAAAAGCAGTTGGTGGTGACAAGAACGGTGCTACCCGGGTGACTAAACTTCACAACGTGCCTAGATGTTTTCCTACTGAAGATGTGCCTTGAAAGCTGCTGAGCCAGGGCAAAAAGCCCCCCAGTCAGCATGCGGGAGAACTGTGGGCCGGCATCCCTCCCGGACCATTCTGACCATCCTCACCGGCGCCACAAAGGCAAGAGGGTGGTTTTCCTGAAGCAGCTGAGCAGTGGCTTGTTACTTATGACCGGACCTCTTGTCCTCAATTGAGTTCCTCTGTGAACACACCAGAAATTTGTCGTCACCACCTCCACAAAAATTGCTATCAGCAGTGTGCAAAGCCCAAAACATCTTACCAATGCTTACTTCAAGAAGCAGCTGTGGAAGCCCAGACACCAGGAAGGTGAGATCCTCAACACAGAAAAGGAGAAATATGAGATTACAGAGCAGCGAAGGTTGATCAGAAAGATATGGACTTGCAAATCTTATGAAAAATCAAAGCTATTCCTCAGCTCCAGGGCTACCTGTAATCTGTATTTGCCCTGATGGAGTTTATCTTCACAAACTGGTGTCCTAAATTTCTTACAAAGAATCTAATTAAATAACTGATACATTAAAAAAAACCCAACTCTACTCTCACAATTGATTATCTAGCTACATACAGAATTCTAGGTTGAAAATCACTTTTTCTTAAATTTTTAAAGGCATTGTTCCATTGTCTTTCACCCAGTGTTACTTTTGAGGAAATCAATGTCATTCTGATTCTTGATTCTCTAAATATGCCTCCCACCCCCAACTGGAAGCTCTTAGCATGTCTACTGTTCATTCTTCATGTTGTAAAAATTTCACAACTATGTACCTTGATGAGAGTCTTTTTCGTTCATTTTGATGGGCACCCAGTGGGCCCTATAAATCTGGATCAGGATAATCCTAGGTATATAACAGAGAAATAAAAATTTATCACACAAAGGCCTGTACACAAATGTTTGCAGTAGCTTTACTGTAATTACTAAATATTGGGAACAACCCTGATGTCCTTTAATTGGCAAGCAGACAAAGAGACAATGGAATACTATTCAGCAATAAAGGAATGAACTATTGATTCACACAACATGGATAGATCTTAAAGGCATTTTGCTGAGGGTGATAAGCTGGGTCCATTTGTATGGCTATATATTGAACGATTCCATTTTTATGACATTCTGGAAAGGCAAAACTATAGGGAGGAAAACAGATTAGTGGTTCCCATGGCTTAGGATGGCAAGAGCTGTCTATGAAGGAGGATCATGAGGAAGTTTTGGGGGAAAGTGGAACTCTTCTACATGGAACTGTGGTGGTAGACACCAGATTCTATGTATTTGTCCAAACCATAGGCTTGTGTAAGACAAATGAATTGTACTATATGTCAGTTTTTAAAAACTGCAGGAGAGTATCTAGCACAAATGCTCAAGAATGTTGTTGCATGAATAAAGGAGAAAGAGCAAAGGTATCAGAGGTTTCTTTAATAAAAAAAAAATAAAAAATAAAATAAAGGTAACCATGCCCAAGTCAAAAAAGAAAAAATCAACCAGGATGTGGAAGGAAAGCAGACTACAACAAATGCCTAACTATATTACGAATGAATCATATAACCTGAGAGGATGGGGAAGAAAGGAGTTGACCTAAATTGCAGTGGAAAACAGTGCTTTAAATGAATGTTGTGAAGCTAAAGACAAATTAGAACTATACAAAAACATTGTACTGTAGTTGGTAAATTTGTTTCTTATATAGGTATTGGTTAAGATCTCTGAAACTATTTCATTTGTATATTAAAGTAGAACAAATAAATACATTATAAGTATTAATAATATTAACAGTTTTTCACTCTTGGAGAAATGAGTTACAGATAAGGAAAAGAAGAGGCTAGAAGGAACTCTGTGGTGCTGGATTAGATTCATGTTTTTAAAAACATATATGCAGGTAAATATAGCAATATAAATGTGTGTATGTATTAGTCTCTTCCAATCTGTGACAGTGCCTCAATCTTTCCTTATTTCCTGCTTTAATAATTAAATATAATGTAGCGTCTAGATTTGATCCTGAAAGAGAATAAGGACATTAACGGAAAGACTGGTAAAATAGGAATAAGTTCTGTATTTTAGTTAATTGTACTGCATAGTACTGTATCTAAGATAACTGCACCAAGGATAAGCGTTCTATGGTTATACAATACGTTAACATAAAGCGAAGCTGAGTTTAGGGTACCCAGGAATTCCTGGTGCTATTTTTCCAACTCTTTAGTAAGTCTAAAATTAACTCAAAATAAAGTTTAGAAAAGAAATAAATTTGAATAAAATTAGTCATTTAAAAAATAAGCCAAATTATAAGTGTAACACAATACAGTTCATCCTTGAACAACAGGGCTTTGAATTGCACTGGTCACTTACACGCAGATTTTCTTCTGCCTCTGCCACCTAAGATGGCAAGACCAACTCCTCCCCTTCCTCCTCCTCGGCCTATTCAACATAAAGATGATGAGGATGAAGACCTTTATGGTGACCCACTTCTGCTTAGTGAATAGTAAATATATTTTCCTTATGCTTTTCTTAATAACATTTTTTCTAGCTTATAAGTATACAGTATATAATACATATAACATACAAAACATGTGTTAACCGACTTTGTTATTGGTAAGGCTTCTGGTCAACAATAGGCTATTAGTAGTTTAAGTTTTTGGGGAGACAAAGGTTTTACAGAGATTTTCAACTGTGAGGTGGTCGGCATCCCTAACCCATGTTGTTCAAGGGTCAACTAACTGTATAATGCAAAATTCATGACAGTGATACCTAAATGACTGATGTGTGGGAAACATTAATCTTGACTTAGGACAATGCCTGACATGCAGAATAAATATATGTTGGTGGGGGAAAAGCATAGGTCTTCACAAATAACCTTTGAAGTAAAATCTGTTTTCAGAATATCTGATTAAAATCCTACTAACTTCTTGCAGATAAAAATGATAAAATACAGCAAAATACACAGGGATGGAGGAAGGGAAGGAGGGAGACAGGCAAGCAGCAGACAACTGGAAAGCACTGAAAGGCATGTTCTGGAGGAAAGTCAACTCTTGGGAGATAACAAAGATGATACTGGGTAAGTTTTCCATTTGTATGAGTTTTAGTCTGAGAGTCAACACTATGTGAAGCAGAACGCCAATAGAAAAACTGTCTTTCTGGCCTGAAGAACCAGAGGACAGAGTTTCAGGGCAACACAGCCACTAGAAAGCGAGGCCAGTGCTCCAGAAACGAGTGAGCCAGAGAGAAATCCAAATCCTGTGTGTAACTCAGCCCAAATCTATGGCTAACCCCTGGCCCTTGCATACATGGAACAAACTCTAGGGAAGGATAGAAGAATTGAACTGAGATTTGAGCTGCTGGCCCAGAGTCTTTCCAAGTTAATTGTCTGCTAAAACAATCAATACTCTTCAGAGGAATATAATAGAATCGAGAGTTCCCATACCATTTTATTCAAAATAGCCAGGACAAAATTCAAGATTATTCGACATATGGAAAACCAGGAAAATGTGACAAATTCTCAAGAAAAAGACCATTAAAATAGTTTTTTTTTTTTTTTTTTTGGAGACAAGAGTCTCACTTGGTTGCCCGGGCTAGAGTGCCGTGGTGTCAGCCTAGCTCACAGCAACCTCAAACTCCTGGGCTCAAAGTGATCCTCCTGCCTCAGCCTCCCAGGTAGCTGGGACTACAGGCATGCACCACCATGCCCGGCTAATTTTTTCTATATATATATTTTAGTTGACCAATTAATTTCTTTCTATTTATAGTAGAGACGGGGTCTTGCTCTTGCTCAGGCTGGTTTCAAACTCCTGACCTTGAGCGATCCACCCACCTCGGCCTCCCAGAGTGCTAGGATTACAGGTGTGAGCCACCGCGCCCGGCCTAAAATAGATCCTGATATGACCCGGATGTTGGAATTTGCAAACAAGAATTTTATGACAGCTATTATAATTTATGCTCAGTGATGTTAAGAAATACAGTGAAGAGATATGTAATCTTAGAGAAACTATTAAAATAAAAATAAAGCATCTAGAAATTCTAAGATTAAACAAAATACAGTATCTGAAAAAAAAAATTACCAAATGGGCTTAACAGTGACTTAACAATGGGCTTAACCCAGTCCAGTCTAGGTTAGGGTTAGGGTCTACACTCATTCATGATTAAAAACTCTCACTCAGCAAACTAGAAATAAAAGGGAACTCCCTCAATCTGATAAAGGGCACCCACAAAAAGTCTACAGCTAACATCATATTTGATGGAGAAATACTGAACACTTTTCCTCCCTCTAAGGTTAGAGGAATAAGACTTCCTTACAAAGATGCCCACTTTCCCCACTTCTATTCAATATTACACTAGAAGTCTTAACCATCATAATAAAGAAAAGAAGAAATAAAAGTAATTGAATTTGAGAGATCAGAAATAAAGAAGCAAAACTGTTTCTATTTACAGATAAAATGATTATTTACATAGAAAATTCTAAGGAATCTATAAAATAACTAAATAAGTAAATTTAGCAAGATTTAAGGATGCCAGTTAATGTACAAAAACCAATTGTATTTTTATAATACAGCAAAAAATTGAAAAAGTAAAAAATAATTCCATTTGTAATACCTTCAAAAACCATAAAATATTTAGTAATACATAATAAAGGTGTACAAGACCTCTACACTGAAAACTACAAAATATTGCTGAGAAATTAGACTAAATAAATGAAGGTCTACACGTTATAGTATACCATATTCATGGATTATGTCTTAGTTCATTTTGTCCTGTTATAACAGAATACAAGAGACTGGGTAACTTATAAAGAAATTTATTTCTCACATTTCTGGAAGCTGGGAAGTCCAAAATCAAGGTGCTGGCATCAGGTAAGGGCCTTCCTGCTGCATCATCCCATTGTGGAAGGCAAGAGGGCAAGGGGGTGGGGGAAACAAACTCATCCTTTTATAATGAACCCACTCCTGCAATAACAAGCCCACTCCCAAAGTAATGGAACTAACCTATTCATGATGGCAGAGCCCTCATGGTCTAATCACCTCTCATTAGGCTGCACCTCCCAACACTGTTGCATTGTGGATTAAATTTCCAACACATGCTTTTTGGGAGAAGACATTCAAACCATAGCAGATTATAAGACTCAGTATTACTAAGATGTTAAGTCTTTCCAAAATTGCACTTTCAATGTAACCCCAATCATAATCCTACCAGGGTTTTGGGTTTTGTTGTTGTTGTTGTTGACTCACTGCTTCTAAATTTTACGTAGAAATGCAAAGGATCTAGAATACCAAATGCAATCTTGAAAAAGAATTACAAAATTGAAAGAGAGATAACTTGACTTAAGATCATTATAAAGCTATAGCGATCATGACATTGTGATTATAGCATAAAAATCAATAAATCAGCCACTGGAGCAAAACAGAGAACCCAGTCTTAGATAGACGCTTTCTTTTTTTTGTTATTTATTTTTTATTTTATTTTTTCCCCCCAGCATATTGTGGGGATAAAAATGGTAAGGTTATGTATATTGCCCTTACCCCCCTCCCCCCTCAAGTCAGAGCTTCAAGTGTGTCCATCCCCCAGTTGGTGTGCATTGCACTCATTATGTATGTATAATACATACATGTATAATACACCTGCCTGACATCCGATAAATGTTATTCCTGTATGTCCACTTAGGTGTTGATCAGTTGATATCAATTTGCTGGTGAGTACATGTGGTGCTTAGATACACACTTTCATGGTAGCTTTTTGACAAGGGCACCAAAGCAAATTCTTGAGGAGACTTTCAACAATTGGTGCTGCAATAACTAGATATCCATATGGAAAAAATGGATCTAGAATCCTATTTTACAGCCTACACACAAGAAAATAATCCAAGATGATTCACAGACCTAAACATAAAAGCTAAAATTATAAAGCTCTTAGAGGAAAACATAACAGAATAAATTTTCTGGCCTGGGATGGGGAGGTGGGAAAGAGAAAGGTTTCTTAGGTAACCTACACAAAAAGAAATCATAAAAGAAAACAATTCTGCCTTTCCAAGAATGTGTAGTATATAATGAACATGTATTATAATAAAAAGTCAAATGTATTTCCCCTTAGCTATCCCATCCTTTAGTCTCAGTTTTTTAAAATAAAAGCTAATGGAAACTTAATCTAATGGAAACTTCCAGGACCCATTACTTACTGAGAAATATGAATTGGACCATACACATACTTTGCCTCCATTTTGTAAATATTTGTTTACAGGCAGGAAGCAACATTATGCAAAGAATTAGATATTCCATTGAAATGGTCTCTTAAGTCTTTCCACCCTAAAGCTTTTTGTTACCAGTTTCTTATCCTGTAACTTACCAAGAGGTTGTTCTTCAGATTCTACAAATGGTTACGCTGTGAAATATAAAATTGCTGAATTTATAAGGATTTTCCCTCCCAAACCCAGATTAACTAAATATGAAACATTAACTGGTTAATTCCACATGGTTCCAAATTTGATGTGACTGAATTAGCTAAGAAAAATCACACATAAATCAAATGTTTTACAAAGAAACTAACCTGAGGTAGTTTAAAGATGACTGCAGATTATCTGACATTCTTCTCATCAATTCACGGTGAGGTCTGCGTCCTCTCTGCTTGAATCTGAGCAGGCTCTGTGATTGCTTGATCAAAAGAATATGACGAAAGTGATGTTGCGACAGTTTCTGGGTGCAGGCCTCAAAGAACTGGCAGTTTCCACTTCCTGTATGACAGAACCCAGCTGCCATACTGTGAGGAAGCGCAAGAAGAAAGTCCTGCGTGGAAGAACTGAGACCCCTGGCTGTATAAGCCACTAGCTTTTGGAGTGGTTTGTTACACAGTAATAGAGACTTGTACCATTCCCAAATACTACAAATCCCTAATCATAAACTGATTTCTCAAAAGGAAAGCCTGAACCATACCAACCCCACCACCTCAAAGCTAAGTCGATCAAATCTAATATTTGTATGATTCAAAAGGTCACGGAGGTCAGAACAAACAAAAACAGCCAGGCGCTGAAAACTCTTCACTGCTTCTTTATTGTGATGCACCCACAGTACAGAACCTCTCACACATCTGTGAAAGGGGAAGGTTACATTTCTTTTTTGGGAGCACCTTCAGTTTTGTTTCTGTTACCACTCTGAGGAAAGTAAATCACTTCCAAAGAAAAACATTTTAAATTCCAAGTGTTTAAGACTCAGCTTGAATTTTGTTGTGTTTGAAAAGGAAGTAGCATGTTTTAGCCAGAGCTGGAAGATTGTTTTGTGGCATTTTAAGTTTGATGTGGATCAGAAGTCTCTTCACTGTCTGGTTGAACCAGTCTATAATTTTCATATGCAACTTTTCATATCAAAAATGTTTCATTTTTACCTCTAGTCACAAACAGATACTGTTTAAAAAAACACACACGCACAGCTAAATTTAAAACCAATCATGAACCACAGCATTACTAACAGGAAAAATGAACTTTTGCTGCCCTCTCCTGCTAAAACAATGAAATACTAAAATACCAAAGGATTTATGAAGCTAAAGCGAAATCCTCAAACCAAAAGCAATGGACATGTCATTCTCATTATACTTCAGTCAAAAATCAGACAACAACCAGAAAATGTATTGGTAATATTTATATTTGAAAGTTCCCCATTGATACATGAGGTTTGGATTACAACTTATTTACAATAAGTGATTTCAAAAAAGTAAAGAAAAAGGGAGGCAGGGAGGGGCTGAGAGAGAAGAGACAGAGAAGAAAAAGAAAGAGAGGAGAAAAGGAGGGAAGGAGAGAGAAAAAGAGAAGAGAGAAAAGGGAGGCAGGAAAGGAAGGAGGGAGGGAGGGAGGAGAGGGAAAAAGGGAGGGAGGGAAGAAAAGGAAACCTATATTCATAGACATCATAATATGGGATGTTTATTTCCAAGAGATACTACTGCTGCTATCGTGCACAAGAAGCAGCACAAATTAACATTCCACTAGATCAAAATTTGCTCAGCTTTCTCTCAAGATGCACAATCCTTCTTTTAGATTTTCAAAATTAAATATAGAGGAATATAAAATGCATTGCCAATATACCTACTACAAAAATCCTTTGTGTGGCTCATTCCTTAATTCCACTCAGAGAAGCAGCTGAGCCAGAATACAAAAATAAAAATATTGATGTGCAAATAAAACATCAGTGATCGTGTCTGGTGCCACCTCTTTGCTATAAGTGACTGTCACTTTCTGATAACATTGGTAATAGCATCAAAAGAGAGAATTTCTTCATTTTCTGGGCCAGGTCAGTGCATCCAATTAAAGGGAAAAAACAAAACAGAAAAAACAAAAACAAAAAAACCAAAAAACTCAGCACTTACATCCATACATCCCTTTCCCACCCCACCCCCATCCCCACAAAAAAATAAAAAAGCTTTTAAAGCTCTAAATATACTTTTTTTTTTTCCTTTCCATAGTATGATTGAGCCTAGGGCTATACGTTTAAGTATAGCAGGTGCAATTACAAGCAATTCCTGGCTCTGCACCCTGGACTGTCCCACGCATAGGAGGAGGTACAAAATAAATTAGACCCTTTCATTTAGGCAAACAAGCCCAAGATGAAGGAGTGTAACCCTGCTTGTGAGTATCCAGCGGCATCGAGGGTATTATTTATTTTACTTTTTTTCTTTTTTCTTTTCTTTTATAAAAAACAGTCAGATGGTAGGGAGAGCAAAATATAACAAAATTTAAAAGGACAAAAACTAAACGCTGAAGGAAAACAACTAGGGACACTTGCACGATGCGAAAAAGGAATGCATGCTTGATTCAAAGTATGAGATGGGTCAATTCACTCACATAGTTGGTTTAGGCCCACAGCCTAAGGCCTCAGCATCATTCTAAACCACAGGGTTGTGTGTATTTTTTTTCTTCCAAAGACACTCTTAATCCTATCCCTGAAACCAATATGGTAGGGATATGGTTGGAGTGATCATCACTCACTAACTACAATATTTGCTATTTAAAAAATATATTTATATATAGTTCTGGAAATTATGAAGCAAACAAAATATAACACAAAGATGCATTTGTCACAATTAACTCAAGTTGCAGCAACAGCAGAATTGTGGGAAGGGACAAAGAGAGAGGGCTGCTGCAAATGCAGCAAGTACGACCTTAAATATGTCACATAGTGCAACAGTCAGATTACCTCAGTTACTCTGCGTCACCGCACACAACATGACAAATGTCACATTGTCACTTTCAGTTAAAAAAGAAAAAGAAAAGACAGTGTTTCTTCTCAGAAGTTGCCCTATGAATTTTAGACATATAGCTATAATTGCTTCTCTAAATATGTCTAAAATTTGGCTTTATTCTTCTCAGTTTGGAATGATCAACATACAAAATTGACATCAAGGGTATCTGTGTAGTTTTCACCTTAACTCTTGAGGACAGGATAAGGTGCAAAAAGGATCCTGGCCTTTCTCATTTCAAATGACTGCATTTCATTCCAATGGGCAGAGATTCTTCATAAACCTATGATTTTAATGTGTTCTATCTATAAAGATGAATTTATGGCAAACAAAAGTTTACACTATCAAAAATAAATGTAATACAGAGTCAAAACTAAAAAGCTAAAATCAAAAGGGCTAAAGGAGAATATTTGTTACAAATTTATTTTTTACCGTTAGTATTTGAACTTGCACCTTTACTCCAACACTTTGAAAGTAAGTTGTTTCGTCTTTGGCAGCCTCTGCCAACTTTACATTGAATCCCTGTTAATGTTCTTTTTTTAAAAAAATCTATTAATTCCATTAAACCATGTTGTGTTTGGTGTTGCATATGACTTCTTTACTGCTGTTTCTTTCTAGGAATTAACAATGCCAAGTTTTGTTTTTGTTTCTTTTTTTCTACAAAGTGACCAAGATGACAGTATCCATAATTAGCTGACTTTTACGTACACACTGTGACCTGATAATCCTGAAACACTTCATGGGGGAATAAGGTCAGTGGCTTTTTTTTTTCCTTTTTCTTGAAAACAATAAAACTGCTTATTCTACTTTATATTTAAATGGAAGAAAATATACAAGCCCATATTTATATTGTATTTCTATGAAGAGCAACAACAGTTCGTATGTTCATGTTTGCTACTATCACAATTCAATACATGAACACGGAATTGGCTCTACACCATGAATACTGCTGGAAGTGATGGTTAGGATTATCAACTCACTCTGCCATGTCCATAACAAGCAAAAGTATCCTGCAAGTAAATCCCCGAACACGTATCTTTCAGTACATAAAAATGCAACTGCATCAGGCAAGTACATACTGCATACAAGTTTTATCAGCAGTTTACCTACCCCAGATGTAAGATTCCTCTTTTAAATACAAAGCAGAGAGCCAATAAGATATATCTACAATACAGCCCTAGATTTTGTTTTTTCTTTTTTTTCTTAAACAATTTGGTCACAATGCACCTTTGATATAAAAGCATTTTTAAACTTTATTATTAATACTCAGGACATTAGGAATTTCCAGATTTTTTTTTCAGTAGCATTTGTAGAACCACTTTTGGTAACAAATACAGTAGTTAGGAATACGCATCCAATTCAGAATGCATAATAATGTTTATCCTGAATCCTTTGTGGCTAAAAACAGGGCTGGTGCTGTGATGAGATATAGAACGAGAATCTACAAAAAACACTGTAACATGTTTGTTTTTTCCCAGAGGCTACATCCTCTTTTGCTGGAATACTTTATAAATACATATTAAAAAGTAAGGCAACAACTCCAAACAGTCCAAGCTGTTTGCTCTTCTTTTCCCAATTAGATTCACAATCCTGGCGATCAATTTCATGGTTGTATTATTTAGTGTTTGTCTTTCTTATTTCAAATGATCCAAAAGGATGTTTTTCTGACATTTCTAAAACATCTCTGGTATATGTATCCAATGATGTATGTAACTAATACTGGTCAGGTACTGAAGCCTATGATGTCCCTGTTTTCAAAGGATTCAAGACATTGATTTGGATTCACCATAAACTGATGCATGAATCCAAATTTCCCTTCCCTACTATGTTTATCACCTCTTCTCTTTTTACTCCTAATTTTAAAACTAAAGGAGTACCAGGACTACCTGGTTACTGGAAAGATGTTCACCCCAGTAAACAAAACTTTTATCAGGGACCTTTATAATTCATGGCCCCATTTCACGTGGACATTCAACTCAGGAAGATGTGCAAAAGGAAAAGATGTCAAATTACAGTCAAGTTATCCAGAGGAGGATGTTATACAAACTTATAAGGAAATGACAGTCTTTTTTTCTTCCTTTACTATAAATACATTTAACAGCTTAGCAGAAAGACAAGCTAAATTTAAGATTGTTCACATTTGAAAATTGTATCAGACTCTCTGCTAGTGATAAATAAGGAACTCCCAATAATGGAATTTTAACATAGCAATTTCATCAACAGATCTCTGAAGACCGCTTTTTTAAAAGAGGGTTAGAACAATGATTATGTTTGCAAAGTTCTGAGAAGTCCATCTACTGTCCAAACTTTGGATTGAAGTCCTTATTTTTTTCCTTTACTTAGAGACAGGTATATACAGTGCTGTTGTAATAATGAAACAAATGTGAAATCTACTGTAAAGTTGCACAATACAGAAAACTGTTGCTCCATCTTCTACTACATAAATGTGTGACTCCACAGGTTAGTAATGGTGTTGTCATTATTTTTGTTAAGTTGGAATTATCCCATCACGTCTAAGACCTCTCTTTAACTCCAGATCCTCCAATTTTTTCCACAATTCTTCACGCTCCTTTTCTTTCTTTTTCTCACTGAGGAAGAAATAGAATACAATGTAAACATCAGAGAAGGTTTAAAGAGATTATCCAGCAATAACTGCCCCTTAACATAGTTTTCCCTACGTATGTTTTAAAAGGTTTGCAAAAAAATTTTGGTATTAAGCTTGTGGGTGGTTTTCTTTTTGCTTTTCCTCTCTCAAGCTTTTTCTGTTTTTTAACTCATAGAGACACAGAAGTAGTATTAATGAAGAGTAGGAAATGGAAAGAATACTTTAATACCCATTTATACATAGCTCAAATCAGAAAATTAACTTTAAAATTACTGAGAAAGAAAAATGGGGACGATTTATATGTGTCAGTTATCCTAAAACCAAAGGCACATTAGTGATTTTTACTTGGGGCCTAGTTAGAATCTAATTTTTCTTTGTCTCTAAATATTACAGTTTCTCAAAAAGGAAGCTGGAGATGACACTTATACTGAGAATGTAGCAGGTCCAGAAAATATATCCTCCCCTTTATTCTTAACTATTTTTCCTACCCTTTGTAAATTTAAACTCCATAGCAGTTTAGAAAACAGTTGTGATTTCAGGCTGGGTGCAGTGGCTCATGCCTGTAATCCTAGCACTTTGTGAGGCTGAGGATCATTTGAGGCCAGGAGTTCGAGACCAACCTGAACAAGAGCAAGATCTTGTCTCTAAAAAACTAGAAAAGTTTTTTCTAGCCATGTCACCATGGCTGGGCATGGTGACATGCACCTGAGGCAGGAGGATCACTTGAACCCAGGAGTTTGAGGTTGCAGTGAGCTATGATGACACACCACTGTCCTCTAGCCTGGGAGACAGCAAGACCTTGTCTCCAAAAACAAAAACCAAAAAAACCCAAACTTGTGACTTCAGTTTTAATTAATTACCTAGACAGAACTTTATTGATATATTATGTATTAATTTTTTAATGTACCAAGCCTTCAAATTTGATTCAATATCAATTTTACTAGTGATTTCCAGACTTGTGGATTTTCCTGTTTGTAAAATTTTCCCCAAAACCAGATATCCAAAATAGGGTCAACAAAATTTATTTTGCTAAGGACATTTTTTAATTACCATATTTAAAAAAACAAAAGCTGTTCTAACATCAAACAAGTAGGAAATATACATTATCCAAGAATATATGACTATATTATAAATGAAATGAATTCACATTTATTAAAAATAATTCACTGCACCGTCCCTGGTTCCTCATGTTGCAGTGAACCAGTAAAAAACGGATCCAGAAAACATTTGTGAATCCAGGAATTCAGATAATTCCTGAAAATGGGGGCTCTGCCATCTCCGACATGGAGATATGGTCCTTGTACTACCTCTCTTGCAAGGATTTAACTTGAGCCACAGCACAATTTTTACTCAGGGGAATCCACATGGGTTAAGGAAAATCTATATGTAATTCCAGTGCCTCATTTTTTTTATGCTGTCATCAATATTATTAAAAGGTATACTAATACCTAGAGCAGTAGAAATTAATCTTCATACTCAAATCTCCCCCCCAAATCTCTAGAAAAACCTAAAGTAAATTTATATTCTCATTCCACTAGTCTTGAGGGAATAATGAATTATATAATATGGTAATTAATATTATTTCATAATTAATATTTTGGTAATTTAGGCCTTGTTTACTACAATTAGTTTCAGTTATCTCAAATTGCACAATATGAATTTCAGTAAGCGTAACAGTTATCATACAATTAAACTATTTGGTAATTTTGACCCTGAAAAATTGTATTTATAGGGCAATAGGGGCAAGATTAGATAATCCTCTAAACATTATGAATTTCAAATTCTTAACATAAGCAAGCTGCTTGGCAAATTATCGATTTTTGTTTCTTGGTACAGTCTGGGGATAATATTAGGTCTAAATAAATGTTAGCATAGAACACTGATTTGAGTACATATAAATCAATTCTATAGATGCTGCTAAGTTTCAGTGCATATGACTTTTTATTTGGAGGAAGAAGGGGATGGTAAGCAAGGGCTTGGGAACTTTATTCATCCAAAAAACGGCTCACCATGTTGTCAAGTGCACAATGCCCTAATCTGCAGTCAAATTGAGTGTTGACATCACTAAAACACTCATTATCTTGTTACTAAAATGTTTCATTCACGTTTTTGATCAAGAGTTTCATGGCATTCAATGCAATTTGTCTTGTGGGGCTTTTCTTCCAGATGAGCTTTATGCTAAGTTATCATACAGCTTTCATGATGACAACTTTTTCTTGAAAAATTCTAAATATTTCTGATATAGTTACTGTCACCCCCATTCTTTCCCACTTTTCTCTCTCCTTGTAGGTGGGAATTTTAAAACTGTCGCCCTGGAGATATTGTCAAATTCTCTTCCAATTGCAATTTTACATAGCACTAATGTTGGCATATGTACCTAACAGTGTTAAATACTCATTCCACCCACCATTTTCAGATTTATAACACTTAAAAATTTGATCTGAACTGAAATCATTAACTTCATGTCATCCAGAAGCATAATCCTCCATTCAGTTCTTCTGAGAGTACCAAATAAACCTTCATTCTCTTTTCCTATTCCCACATCTACAAAGAAACCAATGTCTTCCATCTGTCAGTACAACCTTCTATTGCTTCTTTGACAAAGTATTACCCTTGCTTTTAAAAAATTCTTCTCTCATTAAGAAAGTCCACTCATTATAAATCACTTTAATATACAATATCAGAATCACCTTCACAGTTTTGTCTCTTCCTTAGTCCCCTTAGTTAATTCTTATCTTTCTTAAGGGTTTGATCCATTTATTTTAGATGATAATAATCAGAAAACAGTTTTATTAATGAAGTTCACTAAATATGAAACAACTGATTTCAGTATTTTTATAATAAGGCCTTAAATATTCTTGATGGGATTCTACAGATTCAATCCTTGTTCAACTAGGATAATAATAATGAGCTTTCGGTTGCTCTAAAAGAGAGGGTCTTATGCACAATGCACACTTAACGCACACTTAATGGTGCATCACAGTATTAAAATGTGCCCCTAGCCCTTTTTAAGTAACATTTTAAAAATATTTTAATTTTAAGCTTGGGGCAAGGAGAGTTATCATTATAAATTTAATGACTTGCAACAACTGCTAATATAGTAAATTAAAAGTTGTTCAAATTTCAAGTGTAGCATGACATATTCCATAACTGATATTTATCTCAATATTCTGGTACAAAATTTCAGCCTCTTCTATCTACAGCTAAACACCTGCCATATTCCATAATTACATTGCTTTTCATAAACCACTTCCCTGGTAACTTAAAGAAATCACTGCAATGGTCCTTTGCCCTCTGCCACCAAACTTTTCTCTTCATTGCTTTTTATTAGTAAAATGCAAGTGACACACTAAAAATCAGGCAAAGCAAAGTAGCAAGGGAACCACAGAGAGCTTTGCTCAGGAGGTCCACCAAGGTCCTGGGTGTGAATACTCACACACACATCTGAGATCCTCTAAAGTCCATGGTTTTGTAATATACAAAGCCAACATTTGCTTTTGGGTGATCAAAGCCAAAACCAGAGGTTCAACTATTAAGAGCTCTCTAGGCTTTCCTTAATCTCTCCATGTACAGCTTTTAGAAAGTTGAACATACTGAATAAGACATAACAAAATTGAAGAATTGTGTAAATGAAATCAAGACAGGCTTTACTAAGCCATAAGCATTTACTATAAAGAGTTCCACTGGTTTTTGTTCCCTTATGGTCTTAAACATTTCAAGATTTGTATAATATCAGACTATTAAGCTGCATGTTCTTTTCACTGTTCTTTAAATTGCAATGAATTTGTTGGGTTCTAGTAAGTTCTGGGCCAAAGAGCTAGATAAATGGTACCTCATCCCTCCTGCTGCTGGAGTGAAATACAAGATCAGCCCAATGCTAGTTCAAGTAAAAGTTCAGAATGGGAATGAAGCCAGGAAGCAAACTATTAATACTTGTTGGTCTTCTTATATGGCCCTGATACCACTTACATGCCAGGCTCTTAACCCTGAGGCAGAACTGAAATATTATTAAAGGAAAGGAGGAAAGCAGGCTTTATCAAAGTGACACTATCACAAAGCTTTGTTGCCCAGTGGCACACTAATAAAGACACAGCTAATGAATGTGCAAAAATGAATATATAAATACACTCATGTGCCTCATAACAATGGTTTCAGTCAACAATGGACCACATATACCATGGTGGTCTCATAAAACTGTAACAGAGCTGAAAAATTCCTCTCATCTAGTGGATTTGTGTTCCAATTGCCTACAGTATTCAGTACAGTAACATGCTGTACAGGTTTGTAGCCAGGAGCAATAGGCTGTACATATAGCCCAGGTGTGCAGTAGGCTATGCATACAGCTTTGTAGAAGTACACTCCATGACGTTAACTCAATGATAAAATTGCCTAATGACACCTTTTTCAGAATGTATCCCCATCATTAAGCAATGCATGACCACAAATAAAATTGTGCTGCTTATGATTTGGGATATAACTAGCCAACTTCAGCAAAGAACAAGGAAAGAACTCAATAGTTTTATGCACAACTGACAAAAAAGCTTTAAAAAGTTACCGCTGACGATCTGACTTGTATGTGGCTGTCAGCTCGTCAAACATGGTGCTGTTCATTTCCATAAATGCCTTCAACACATTGTACACTAACGCCACAATAGCCCTGTGAAGCACAGAAAAAAGGGGGCATATTAGTTAGTCTTACATAGTGGGATGCTGAATGAAGAAAGCAGAAGCCCAACTTTTGCCTGAATGAGTTCCTTGTACTGTGTATTGTCTCCATCCCTTTTTAGTTGGAACACCTAGAAATGACCCACAGTTCATTTCCACATCGAGAGGTTTATTCTTTATTGTTCAAGGCCAGATATCTTTCTGAGGCGTGGTAGAATTAGAACAAAAAATCTAATTTTGCCCTCTACTAATTATTGGTGCCCAGAATAGACTTGCCTGTGGGCACTGAATAACTTCATTTAATAAAAAGAAAAGTACAAAAATAAAGCAACTTTACCCTAAAAGAAGCACCTGTGGCAGGACCAACCTTAGACACCTGGATTTGCATAGAATTTAAAAGTAATAATATACATAATTCAGCAATATCAGAAGCTGTTCCCATAGAAACAAATAGTTTATATATATACATAAACATGATTCATATGCAAAGATATGCTATCAAGCCCCTGCAACAAGGGCAGTTTAATATGAGTTATTTGTCTGGCTGTGATTTGCTTCAGTGCACCCACTCCTGCTTGTCTCCTTGCTGACCTGATACGTATGTTGGTAAGACAACTGGCAAACTGGCGGTGGCCATTAGCTCTGAAACACTATACAGCTAAAATAGTGGCCCATACTTATCCAGTGGAAAAACAAGCTCTTGGGCAATGTGAGGTCTGTGCTATGATGAGTTTGACAGCTTCAGACTGGAGTCTAAATAGCTTCACTCTCTGCAAAAATATCCGTTGCTTCCGTTTTGCAACAAACATGCGCCCAATACCACTGAAAAAGGCATTGGTAAAAATTAAGCCACAGATTAAATAAACCATGAGTCTGATGTTTCTAAAACATTTACAAGAAAGTGCATTTGCTGTGTAGCCTCTTCCCTGTGCCCATTAAAAGGAAAATTTAGGTTCCCTACTGTTAAGATTCCAAGGACCTTCCTCACAAGGGCAGTGATGGAGAAATACTAAAGACAGTATACTGAGCAGTTAGACACATGCTAGAACCACTCTCTAGGTCCTCAAGTGACTATCTTTATGGGACTTAATTGTTTACCAGCTTCTTATTTTTACAAGTTCTATTAGTAAAATTTGGCAGATTTGAAAAATGAGAAAATATGATATTTTACAATTACGTGCAAAAATTTTAAAGACAAACATATTATGAATATACTGAATTACACCTACTAATATTTTAATGCCAAAGTAAATTTTGATTCCATTCCACAGAAAAAATACATAAGGTCATTCAAATATAGAATGCTTTAACTTTCATGGGGCTGGATATTAAACTTCTTGAAGATTTTAAACTCTGTCTTTTCCTAGAGAATATGTATAATGACTGAGTTGGTTGTTAAGAAATGAATCTTGCTAAAATGCAAATCTAGTCAGGATACTTCCTTCCTTACAAGTCTTTAGCTTGGTGAAGGCCCATGTGAACCCTGTGCTCCTTTTTCTAGCCTACCTTCCAGAACCCTCCCCAAAAGGCCTTGTACCTTAGCCCTCCCAAACTCACAAGTCTCAGAACTGGACAGGTGCTTTTTATATTTTTGTGCCTTTTTGTGTGCTGGAGGGACCCACTGTCTGAATGGGCTTTTCCCCATCCCATCCACCTGCCAAATTCCTTTAAGATTCAGCTTGAGCACTGCCACCCCATCTATACCCACAAACTTCTCCTCTCAGCCCCAGAGCATCCCCCCAAAATATCTGCTACCTTCACAGACAGGTCAGGAAGCCTCTCAAGCAAACAGATATTTTAACAAAACAGCACAAAATATTTGTTTATTTGTGGGTATCTCGAACCAGTCAGTGAATTTTGAAAAGGTGGGGATTTTATCTTTTCATGAATCTGTCTTCAGCAGCAAGCACAGCATCTGGCACAAAGCATTCAAGACATTTTATTAAGAAAAAGGGGAAGGAAGGGAGAGAGGGAGGAAAGGAAGGAAAGGGGGAGGGGAGGAAAGAAACTGAAAACCTACGGATTCCAATGTTCTTTCGAAATCCTATAAAGACTGGAAAACATGATGGGAAGGATGACATTAGAGTTTTCTTCTATCAAACTCATGATGTATTCATTATTCCAATAATACAGTGCCCTTTCTGCCACCTTTGGGAAAAGAAAAATAAGATGTTAAGAGGGAGAAAAAGATGAAGATAAAATAAAATTATAATCTTTCCAAACAAAAATATTTTAAAAGACTATTTTTAAATCATTCGTTCAAATATAAAATTAAATATTAATCACATTTTACATTTTTGTGGATTTGAAATCTCTCAGAAAGTTCCAAAGTGTTTCATCAATTTGAGTAAGGAAAAGAAGTAAATTTTCCTGTTTATTTATATTCTCCTCTAATTCTGCCCATGTCATCTGATTCTACATTTTCCTGACATAGCTCCCAAGCTGAAACATCTTTGCCCTCCTTCCACATCCCATACCATTGTCCCAATGACAATCACTGTAGCATCGGCGTTCAGTCACAGCTGCTGAGGAAAACCCAAAGTTGCCCATCCCTAGAGAGGGCCACACGTACTAAGCACCTCCTAGGGGCAGGCACTGTGCCTACAGTAGGTAGAAAGTATCCTCCTCACTTCCATCCAAGAAGTAGTACCACTGTGCTCGTTTTACAGATGAGAACAGAAGTTCAGAGAGATGGGGTAACCTATGCAAGGTTACACTGCTAGCAAATGATAAAAGCTGGGGACTCACTTCCAGGGCTCCTTCCAGAGTTAGTTTCTGGTCCCTTCCTTTGAACTGGACAAGCCAGGACACTGGCTGCACCTACACCCACCTGCTAGCTAAGATCCCTTTTCTCTGCCTACCATGCCATCAACTGACTCTAATTTGATTTGCTGGGCCTGGCTTGCTTATCTTGAATTTTATGATTCAAAGAACACCTCAAAAACAAAACCTAAAATCTCTAAAAAGGATAGTTATATGGGGAAAGGAAAAAGAGTAGCTTCCTTCATTCACACAGATTAAGAAACTACATTTTAGAAGGGAACAAAATGGTAGAAGATGTACCCATCAATAGACTCTGAGAAATTAGAACCTTTACAATTACATTATTCAACTTGGCCCCCCCAAAAATCCTGAGACTCATTGTACTAGACCCTAGGCGTACAAACAAAACAATCATGATTAAATGTTTACTATACGCCAAGGCACTGTGCTAAGTGTTCCACACATATATTATCTCATTAAATCCTCACAACCAACCAACCAAATTGATACCATTATTCTATTTTACTGAAGAGGAATCTGAGGCTCCCGAGAAGATAAGCCATTGGCTCAAGGTCACACAACTAGCAAGTGATGGACTCCAAAACAGACTCTACTCTTAACTTCTTTACTCTGTTATCCCTAAGGAGTACACATGCTGGTGGGGAAAGGGGGAGTCTACGAGCCTATCCATAGTAAACTGTGACAGATGCTAGATCAGACACATGACGAAAGCACCAGAGGAAAGAGCAGAATGAACAATCCAGATGACTTGGGGGAGAGAAGGGGCAGCAGGAACGTAACACAGGAGGTGGCATTTAAGCCAGGCTTCGAAGAATGAAGGAAAGAAGGAAAGTGCATTCCAGGTAGAGGGAACTGCAAAAAGGAGAGCAGAGGCACCAACAAGGTCAGTGTGTTTGGGAACCATCCAGGCAAATGGGGTAGCTGACGTGGATGGGGCATGAGGCAAGGAAAGGGCCACAAGAAAGGAGGAATGGGGATGGGGTTGTTCTGAACCTTGTGACTGAAAGGAAGAGTGCTCAGTGAGACCACAGGAGGATGCCAATAAAGAAGGAGGGGCTGGGATTTTCCCTAATCCCATTATGAGTGTAATATTTACACCTGCTATTTAACTCTAATAAAGTACCTTAATTTCTATTAATCTACTTTTTAATACATAAAATCACTTAGAGAAAGAAAGTATGTATACAGCCCCTTAAAGAGAAAAGGTGTTATTTATGCAAAGTAAAAACTACTGTGTCTGACACTAGCACAAAACCACTACTGTCCTGGGACCCACCTTCTACACACAGTGGCAGAGTCACTTACTGGGAAACCTCTGACCCCAGTGACACACCTGGGGCAAACAGTAACAGGTGTCCGGCTACACAGAGTGGGCACTCAATAAATGTTTGTTGGATGAACCGATGGACACTTAACAAATAAACAGCTTCTTGCCTTTGTTTTCAGTTTTATTTCTATCAAATAATTTAAAATTCTTGTTTTTTTTCCATTATGGACTGAATTATGTGCCCCCCCACCCAATATGTTGAAGTCCTAACCCCGAATGTGACTATATGTGGACACAAGACTTTTAGGAGATAATCAAGGTTAATTGAGGTCATAAGGGTGGGGTCCACATCAGAGAAGACTGGTGGCTGTAAAGGAAGGAGCGCGTGAGATTGCCCTCTCTCTCTGCACGCACACGCCAGGAAAGGCCATGTGAGACACAGCAAGAAGAGGGCATTCTGCACACCAGATAGTGGGACCTCATCAGAAACCAACCCTGCTGGCACCCTGATCTCAGACATCCAGCCTCCAGAACTGTGAGAAAATAAAATCTCTGTTGTTTAAGCCACCGGACTATGGTATTTTGTTATGACAGCCTTAGCTGACTAAGACACTGTCTCTCTACTTAAGCCTCCCTGGTGATGCTTATTTTAAAAGAGATCCCTGTTCCTTGACCTCCATGATGCTAAAAACATCCTGATGAAATCTGAAAAATTAGGTAAACAATCTAAATGTTTGTACACTACAGGCCCTGGGTAATATCAAAATATCTATATACCAGTCTGTAATTTCTCTATTTTTATCTAGGCATGTGTTATATCTGAACACTTGATATAATAGTTGCTATTTTGTTTTTTGAGGGTTTTGTTTGGTTTTGTGGCACAATTGTTAGATTGTCATAAGATCACTGCTTTGACATACTAACATGTCTTTAGGTCAAAAATTAAAGCAACAGCCAATATTTCTGACTATGCAGGACAATGACAGCTTAGGGGAAAAGTCCACCATCAAATAACCCTGTTAGAGGTAGGGTTCTGTGCTAAGAACTACAATCTGAACAATTTCTTCAAATTGACAGGCAGTATGTAAAAAGTCAATTCTCAGGTTTGTGATATGTACCTTCAGTGAGACAGCCTAAGGATGAACCTAAAGTGTGTTCAATCCAGATCACCTTCTTTCCTCCTGGTGGGGTCCCTAGCACTGCAGCTATGACCTCAAGAAAAGAAAACAGTTCCCTGTGTTCTCCCCGAGTGGCCACGAGGAGGCAGAGCAGTGCCACTGGAAGGTCATGGGCCTTAGCAAGAAACTACACCTAAGAGCAAAACTTGACTCTACTACCTATGAACTTGGGACCTTGAGCAAATGGTTCTCTGAGCCTCACTTATTTTTTTTTTTTTAATCTAGAAAACCTTCAGAGGATAAAGTGAAGTTTATAAATAATGTATGTAAAGCATATAGCACAGTATGGAATATTAGGGTTCTTTCTTCCTGTTAAGCATTATTTAGCATTCTCTCTTACACACTTATAGAAACTCTACCAGCCCACTTATTCAGCAATTTACCCAAAACACTTTTCCACTTTGAGCTTTGGTGTTCACATCTGTAATTCTGTAAAAAACACAATGCCTTCCCCTTGCAGGGTGTTATGAGAATTAACATTACTGGACAGAAAGCACCATTACTGTTGTTATATAGCAGGTACTCAAGATAAAGGTGGCTATAGTTAAAATTATCATCATCATGGGAGAAAACAGCAAACAAACAATAGATATAGCTAGTGTCCATTACATTTCTTTCAACACAAATAAAATTTAACCAAAATAATTCATTTTGCAATTCACTCTGGCTCGTGTTCTCTTTACTACTAACCTGAAAATGGGGACTAGATACACACTTGGCAATTTGTTTAAACAAAGGTTCTTGAATTTTAACAAATTGTGAAGGTTCAATCACATCCAATATTTCTTCCAGCTCCCCAAGGAACATGACCTATAAGTACAAGCAAAACACAAAATGTGAGGCATTCCATTAAAAAATCCATATGAACAGTGAGGATTAATGAGTTTTAGTTAATTTTAAGTTTGTACTATTTTAAGAAAAATTTACACGTAAAACCAAATATAAATGAACCAGATATTATCTCACTTTAGAAGATGTTCATTTCACAAGGAATTCACCATAGGGTATTTCTTAAAAGCAAGTTCCCTACAGCATTGCAAATATGATTCTACTTACTTGGAAAACTACTCTACTCACTATGTATATTACACAGAACAAGGAGCACTTACACCCTGCGCTGGGGCTCCTGGGAAGCAGTACTGTCCCTGTAGGGCTCCCCTCTCTATTGCTAGCAACTGAGCTAGCTCCCCTCAATGCTTTTTTTAAAACAATAGGAGGGTGGCCCTCCTACATGGATAAGCAAAAGTCCAAATGTAGTCATTTGCCAGAGAGTTATAGCCCCTTCAATGTGCTAGGTGCTCCTCTAGGATACACAGAACAGATAAAGTCTTAGAAACACAAATGAGCAGACTCACCCACATACAGGCACCACTTTAAACTCACTAGCACACGCTGACCCATTCTCCACACTTACATACAGAGCCCAAGGAATCTCGTGGCCTCAGCACTGTGTGCCTTGACAAACAGAGCATTTAGATCACAATACAGAGCCAAATCAATAGTGCAAGTCGATTGTTTTAAATATAATGGAAAAATGATAGAGAAATAAAAACCAATTTACCTACTTAGCCATGAAAAAAATAATTACCTTGGAAAAAAATTTAAGTCTGAAAAATGGCAATGGTTTCTTATCTTGAGATGCATCTGGGTAGAAATGCATGGCTTAATTTTATTTAACAGGTACTAAGAAATAAGATGATCTCAAATTATATAAAATAAGGTTTGGAGAATTGAAGTCAATTTGAGAAGGAGGGTGTTTCCTCTAAAAGTAAAATAGAGTAGACCCTTTCTGTCTGTCAACATACACATAGACATTCTCCCAAAGTCTACCAAAATATAAAACTAACAGCTGACCTATTTTCTGGGCCATTTTCCACATGGCTTCTAACCTTTCAGAAGAGTGTCTGCAGATTTGCTGTCCAGTTAGGTCCACCTCTAAGCCAAGAGCCTCAAGTACTCCTTGACAACAACCTCACACAGTAGTACACATCTGGCTAGTTCTCAGCAAAGATACAAATGATTGCAGGTCTGAACCTTCCAGGGTCACCTGTGAATGGCTGAAACTAAAGGCCTGTTGTAAATTTTAAGATAGTAAGATTCCATCTATACTATGCTTTCAAGTGGGTATTTGGGCAGGTTGCCCTAGCATCTTCCTACAGTGATAGCAAAACCTCCATACTATGAAGGGGGTCACTAGGAAAGTGACATCAACAGAGCTAGACAACTGGATACCTGACTGGGGCCTGATCTGCGCTCACCTGAGACCAAGCTGCATGGTGAATAAAAACCCAGGGTGCAGAGGTCAGGGAGGCAGGGTCTGGCCTAATCTCCTGTTCTTAGTGTTCTTGGGCAAGGTACTTAACCTCTCTACAGTTTCATAATTAGTGAAACAAAAATTTTATAGCCCTTAATAGAGCTACAGTGAGGTTCAGATGAGATGGTGTATTTTTACACATGCTTATTAGCCCAATGCCTGGCACTTGGCAAAGTATTTAGTAAGCTATTAACACTCTCTGACATTAATTACTTACCTCTTTTTGACTACACGTTTTAGGCCAAAATTTCATTAATCCCCTAATAACCTAAAATGAAAAAGAGAAAAACAAATGGCATTTATTTTTTTCATATACGCTTCTAGGAAAGGTGGTTTTCCTTCAGTTTTTTTGAAATTATGGAATAAATACTTACAGGTTCTGTGAGTGAAGGATCTTTCTCCAGAAATTGTACTATACAATATGCCAGCTGAAGAAAACAAAAAAAAACGAAAGACAAAATTTTACATTCTATATAGTTAGGGCTCAGGAGGTGTATTATTAAAACTTCCTAAAAAGTTTCTGGACTGGTTTTAATAACTTTACACTGGATTCATTTTAACTATTATAAAATAAAACATATATGAAGCAAAATAAAAAGCCACTTTTTCAAGCCAAAAATTGACACTAATAAGGCTGCAGGGGAATTTGTAAAAAAGAGTATTGGAACATGAAGTACCAGCCAATGAAAAGCAGAGGTGAAATATCACATTCAGCGTATTGTGAAAGTATCTCAGCTACATGCAGTTTGAACTACATCTCATGGGCTTTCTTTCTCTTTCCGCTACCATCAACCACACTGACTGGGCTTTACTATGGTTCCAGAAGAGTCCTCTGTGGGAAGTAGGCACTTACTAAAAACCTTGCTGACTGTCTGCAATGGCACATGCAAACTAAAGCAGTTTCATGAAGAAATAAAAGGCTGTATCTGCCAGTTAGAACTTGGAGAAATACAAAAAGAGTTCTACATCTGATGCTAACACATCAAAGTAAGAATTCTTTTAAATAATCACCAAATGTGATATCCCATTTCAAAAATTAAAGGCAAGATTTGTAAAAGGGCTTGTAAAGATTCTTGGACAACAACACTACCTTCACAAAACAACATTTTGGTTGTGTTCTAAATTAGAAACATATGGACTAATTTTTCCTCAAAATACAAAATTTCACATTTAAAGAGGAATACTGCTTAGAAAAATGTACATTTTTGAGCAACTCAAAACATTCCCATGGGGGTGGGGGCAGTCAGATGTCTGAAATACTAAAACTGAAAAAACCACTAGATAATGATCTACCCTCTAGTGACATGCTTACCATGCAAGGTGGTGTTAGCACGGAAATTAGAGTGGGGACAAGACAGGGTATGCTTTTTAAAGTAATGAAGGCTTAAAAAAAGATGTGAAAATACTCATCAATTTGTTTACTTGTGAGAGTATTTATTCGTGTATAGAAAGTGAGGAAATGGTGAATGAACTAGAGGGAGCAAAAGGCAACTGATAAACTAATGCAAAGTAAAGACAGAACAAAATGCTCAAAACATTAAAAAATGCTTACATCTATCCAAAGATCTACATCTGGAAAACTCACATACATTATATGCAATATATTCAGTATATAATTGTGTGAACTTAGGCAAGTCATCTAAATTCTCTATAAAATGAGATGATTGAACAAAGGCTCTTCCTACTTTTAAAATATTCCCATCATTCTCCTCTGCACAGAAGAAAATATACACATTTATATTTTCCTCAGGGAGTATTTTAAACTTTAACAAGTCTCTTTTTTAAGAAATTAAGGAAATATCAATATCAAAAATACACTAAATTTACAAACTTTTTGCTTCCAAAAATAGTACAAAATTCTACCTGGGCATGGAAGAGTGATAAGCTCCTGACAGTGTGTAAAGGGATCAACACTTTCACCAGAAACTGTTTGTGTTCTGCCTTAAGAGGTAAAGCAAAGCCATTGATAATACTAGGAAAAAGAAAAGAGACACAAATTAGCAATGTTACCACAAGCTAAATTGAGACACACTGTTCTTGTGAGATTGGTTAAACTTAATCAGTTTATGTTTGTAAAGAACAACCTAATACCTATCCCAGTGAAATCCAAAATTTCTTAGTTACTTCAAAAAATACATTTAAGTAGGAAGGAATTAAGGGAAGAAGAAAATTTGCCTATGATAAGCCAACAAAGGCTCCTGTGCTCTTAAAATTAGTTGGATGTTTCCCAAAAGCTCTTTATTGAAAATCCTTTATTTTCCTTCCCTTTTCCTTCTCTAAATAATTGCCTGCCTTGCTCATTTCCTCTTTAAATATGACTCTTTCCATTTCCAGACATCATTCCTTCTCATTCCTGAAATCTCTACCCAGGCTAGGAAAGTCACTGAAAGAAAACCGTGTAATTCCATCTTCCTTTTCTCCTAGTATTAGGAGGAAAGACTAAGTAATTTCATTGTCCAGTCACATGACCCTCCCTTGTGTGTGGAAACTTACATAACAGCTTTGTCTTTCCAATTCATTCCACTACTCTAGGCAGCAGCTGTTCAGGAACTACACCTGGGTACACAGTTCCTTTGAAAATGACAATCTTTCCAATTTACTATAAACTTGCTTTCAACAGATATGACAAAGGACAGATATCCTAGAAACTAATGAACGTAAGATGTTTTGGAGTAACTGGCCTGAGTGCAATTAGATGTATCATCTCTGTAGTAATGAATGAACTGTTAGCTCTTCCAGTCATTCCAGTGGAACTAGCAACGCATAATTGTGGAACAAAGGAAACAGGAAATCGTGTCTTGTAGAGTCAGTTGGGGAACATGCTAATAAGCACAAATGAGAGCGACCCGATGTCCATACAGCAAGAGATCTAGGGCAGCATTTCCCTATGTCACCTGAACCTAATTTTCAGAATGATATTCACCTGAGATTAGCAAGTCGCTAAAAAGTGCTTACTTACCTTCCTAATATTTCCAGCAGTTCAGCTACACCATTGAAGTGTTCTGTTTCATAAACAAACCTTAAAAAAGAAAAGGAAAAAAAGGCAGGCGGGGGTGGGGGGTAGAAAGAAATCAGTACACTGTGTTCAAATATTTGAGGTTTATTTAATACTTCTATAAAAAACACCAACTTAGCTGCTTCTTCTTCTACCCCCACCCTCCACTTACCTTAGAAAAATATTGTTAATCTGTTTTCGGATAAATGCTCTAAGACCAAGAAACTTGCCATAAATTCTGTGTAAGACTGTTTTTAAGTAGTCCCGTTCCCGAGGGTCTTCACTGTCAAATAGCTCCAAAAGCTGTTGTAAATGAAATACAGTATAGCTGTCAAAGGCAGTGAAGGATTTAGCAATTCCATCTCTCATTATTTAATAATCCTTCTTTCCTTCCTCACAAGTTTATTGAGTATCTGTATGTGCCAGGCATAGTGCTAGTCTTTGGGAATAGAGTAATAAATAAGTCAGACAAGGGGCTTATGTTCTAGTGAAGAAGTATATAACCGTAATAGTAATAACAATAATAATAGCTAACACACATGTAGCATTTCTATGATCATCAAGCAATTTTTGAAGTAATCTACATGTATTAATCCTCCCCATAAAGTAGTTTTATCCTCATTTTTCAGATGAGGAAAATGGGGCACAAAAAGGTTAAGTAAGTTGCCCATGATCTCACAGCTAATACGTAGAATTTGATCCCAAGTAGTCAAGGCCGAAAGTCTGTGAATTCAACCACTGTACTGTGCTACTGAGCTTATATTCCAAGTATACATCAAGATAAGCCTTCAGCTCTACCAGAACATACAGGTAAATGAAACAATCTAAACCAAAACACACACCAAAAAATTCCCAATGATATTGTCAATGTTCTCTTTCTAAATCTGGATTCTTGTTACATAGGTGTGCTTCATTCTGTAAATATTCACTGAAATGAACATTTATTATTTCTGTATGTTTGTTATACATGACTAACATTTTTAAGTTCCCAATCATTTGTAATCTAAAGTTAAAAACTGAATCCCGATAACATCACATCTATGTACTCATAATGAGACTCATACAACTAGTCCAAAGTAACAAGCTAAAGTCTCAGGCCAAATGAGATTCAACCCAAACTCTGGAATAAAAAATTCCAGCTGCTTTGTTTTTGCAGAAATTGACAAGTTGATCCTAAAATTTATATGGAAATACAAGAGACCCAGAAAAGCCAAAATAATCTTGGGAAAAAAAGAACAAAGTTGGAAGACTCATACTTCTCAATTTCAAAACTTAGTATTATGGAGCCAAAGCCATAGTAATCAAGACAGTGTGATATTGGAATAAGGACAGACGTACAGATCAAAAGAATAGAATCAAGACTCCAAAAATAAACCATCACATTTACGGTCAACTGATTTTCAACAAGGATGCCAAGACATTTTAATGGGGAAAGAACAGTCTTTTCAACAAATGGTGCCAGGACAACTGGATATCCACAATCCAAAAGAATAAAGTTGGACTCCTACCTCATACCATATACTCAAATTAACTCAAAAGGGATAGTCAACCTAAACGTAAGAGCTAAAACATAAAACAATTAGAAGAAAACATAAGAATAAGTCTTTATAACCCTAGATTAGGTGATGGTTTCTAAGATATGATATCAAACCACAAGGAACAAAAGAAAAAATAGATAAAGTAGACTTCATCAAAATTAAAAACATTCATGCTTCAAAGGACACCACCAAAAAAGTAAAAAGATGACCCACAGAATGGGAGATGATACAGTTGACCCTTGACCAACTTATAATAGGTCCAATTATACACACATTTTCTTTGGCCTCTGCCACCCCTGAGACAGTAAGATTAACCCTTTCTCTTTCTCCCCCTCAGCCTACTCATCATGAAGACAATGCAGATGAAGACCTTTATGATGATCTACTTCCACTTAATGAATAGTAAATATATTTTGTCTTCCTTATCATTTTAACATTTTTTCTCTAGCTTACTTTATTGTAAGACTATAGTATATAATATGTATTAATATATATAAAATATGTGTTAATCAACTATTTATCAGTAAGGCTTCCCAACAAAAGTAGGCTATCAGTAGGTAAGTTTCGGGGGAGTCAAAAGTTATACATGAATTTTCAACCGTGCAAGGGAATTTGGCACTCCAGCTCCTGTGGTGTTCAAGGGTCAACTGTATTTGCAAACCTCTGATAAGAGACTAGTATCCACAGTATATAAAGAACTCTTAAAGCTCAATAAAAAGACAGTCCAATTTAAAAATGGACAAAGGATTTTTTTAATAGACAAACCCCAAAGAAGCTATACAAATGGCCAATAAATACATGAAAGGGTACTCAATTTCATTGGTTATTACAGAAATGCAAATCAAAAACAGCAAAGAAATACCACTCATTGGATGGCTGTAATCAAAAAGAGGGATAATAAAAAGTCTGGCAAGGATGTACAGAAATTGGAATCTTCACATATCGTTGGTAAGAATGTAAAATGATGCAGCTACCTTGGAAAACAGTTTGGCGGTTCCTCAAAACTTCCAGGGTTATTATATGATTAAGCAATTCCACTCCCAGGTATATACCCAACAGAACTGAAAACATGTGTCCATATAAAAATTTGTACACAAATGTTCATAGCAGCAATATTTATAATAGTCAAAAACTGTAACAATCCAAATGTCCATCACCTATCACCTAATGAATGAATAAACAAAATGTGGTACAATGGAATAGTATCCAGCCATAAAAAGGAATGAAGATACATGTTACAACATGAATGGACTTTTCAAATATCATGTTAAGTAAAAGAAACTAGACAAAGAAGGCCACATAATATATGATTCCACTTCCATGAAATATCCAGAAGAGGCAAATCCATAGCGACAAAAAGGAGAATGGGGAGTAACGGGTATGGGTTTCTTTGGAGGATAATAAAAACGTTCTGCAATTATACTATGGTGATGGTTGTAAAACTCTGTAAATACACTAAAAAACAGTGAACTAGAAACTTTAAAAGAATGAATTTTGTGGTATATGAACTATAACTCAATAAATCTGCTACTTTTAAAAAAATGATGTTGGTAAATTCCTCTGGATGAAGAACAAACTTGGAGATTGGTTTCAATTTTACTAAGGTTTTTATACTCATCATTATTGCAATAATGCAAAACTCATAGTTCTAATATCTTTATAGCAAAACATTTCAAGAACATACAGACAGCATACAAATGAGAGCAGACAACCATCATTATGGACAAAGCTATCAAGGCATATATAAGCTTGACTTCAGGTGATTAAGACATAAAGGCTGAGACTGACAGCAGAAAAATAACTTGATGGGCAACAATCAAATGTGCTTTTCTTTGAATGAAAGACTGAGTTATGGGCAAAAAAACAGCCCTTCAAATATGGCAGGAAGCACAAACTGAAAGACACTCTTCAAAAATAGGCAGTGAGACAGGACACAATTTTTGGCTACACAATGCCATCCATTACCCATCCATTCATTAATTAAAAAAATGAGTATTTCAAGTAAATATTTATTGTGTGTCCATTAAGGGCCAACCAGTGGGCAAGGTGCCAATGATACAATGATAAGCAAGACAGAAACAATCTCTGCTTTCTCAGAGCCTATTCTAAGGGGGAGATACAGGTAAATAAACGGCATGATAAGTGGTTCAGGATGCTGTATAAACAAATAGCAGACACACTGACAGAGTGATCAGGGAAGACTTCTAGAGGAAGTGACATCCAGGCTAACCCATGAAGAAATTAGGAGTTAGAAGTGGGGCATGAGTGTTCACAGCCGATTCAATGGTACATGCTCTTACTAACAGCCTATCCAAATTGAAGATGTTGTTAACATGTCTCTGCCCATTCAGCAATAAAATAAATAAATATATACTAAGTTACTGCGTTCTTTCATTGTACCAGAAGCTGTCCTCACTGCTGGGCATACACAGTGTTAAACAATTTTGGAGCCCACTAGGGGAGGCAATGAGCAAGTTAAAAATACATTTCCACAGGAAAACATTCTATCTAGGAAAGAAAGGCATGCAGCTCCAACAAGCAAAAAAGTCCAATATAGACTCGATATATTTTTATCTATGACATGTTCAAAATGACGTAAGATCTCTAACACACCTGTCCCACTCTTGTTAATGGAAATAATTAATCTCTTAAATTCTATGTTTTAATTTGGTTTCTATTTTTAAGTGTTGCAGAGTTTAATGAATAATCTGCAAATAACTTTAAGAGAAGGCTTGTGGGCATGTAATGTTAGCTAAACTTGAATCAATTATGCTTATATGTTGTTATTCTTGAGTTTAATGAAAATATAATAATTAAACGAAAATGATTTAACTAATGTTTTCATTAGGCTCTTAAAGAAAATGCATTACTAAGCACCTAACTTTATTTACAAAGCCACAAATATTAAATGTGTCATGTTCTATGAGAGAGATGAATTGCAGTATTAAACTATTTTTCTGCTGCTCTATAGAACACACTTGAAGATTTTATGTACGAAAGAAAAGAAATAAGTATAAATAGTGCAAAGGCCAAAAAAGGAGGAGTACAATGAGCTCTAATTTCCAAAACAAAATAATATGCAGTATGCTTAGTCATATATATACTCCCAAACACTCCCACAAAAAAAAAAAAAGCTATGAGAAATATAATCCTGTACCTGTAAATGCCAAGGTGGACTGTGCCATCCATAATATATAGTCTTCAAAAATAGGCAGTGAGACAGGACACAGCTTGTGGTCAAAGAAAAGAAGCTGGAGAATTTCCAAGGTGATTACAGAGCAAAGACAGATCTGTCAACATGCTGGCTTCAAGTTTACAAAAAACAAGCTTTTCTGAAGCTAACAAACAGGGATGAACTCTGTAATGATTTAGCCAAAGAACCCTTCTTTGAACTTCATAATTAATTACAGTGGAACGAGAAGGGTAAAATGAAAAAAGCAGTAAGGGTCTTCCAGTTACACGCGGGGGAATGAACCTTTCTCTTCTTGAAACCTCCCTGAAATGACAGTGAAAAAGAACAGAAGAAGGCACAGAGCAGAGAGGATTGGAGAGCAAATTAGACATACTTGTAAACTTTTCAAAGATGGAAAGTGGATGACAACAGGTGACTATCTTAGGTTTCCTCCTTCTCCATTCTGCTAAGTGTTTTTCCATTCTGCAAGCAGGAAGAGAAGCCAACAAGAAGCAGGCCAATTCACACCAGAGAACCCTCAAAAGGCTTAAGAATTGAAGGCACCAGATATATTTCATGGCAAGGGTGTGAGAAGGAGCTAAAAAGAAGAGGACTGGTTGAAAGTTTGTAGAAGGAGTAACTGGTTCCATGGAGTGTACTGAAGATTTACAACCTAACTCTGGAGAAAATGAATGAACAAGTATATAGTCTTGAAGACAGTTAAGTGAAGCACTTATTTAAAATAACAGATTAAATAAAATTCTGTGTACTAAAGAGTTAGATATTCCCACGTGGCCCTGTGTGGTGTGCTCTGCCTCCTGTTTTAGGGACTTGTCAAAATAAACTTCTTCCTTTGAACATCAAAAAAAAAAAAAGAGTTAGATAGATCTTTATCATCCCTCTTCCCTGACTGAGCTCCCAATCTCCCAATACCAGATGAGTCAGGAGATCGGAAGGTCCTTTTCTGGAGAAACTGATAGCCTCAAGAGAAAAGATCTATACATACACTTGTATCTGAGGGTTTTCCAATGAAATGGCAAGGTCCCTGCCCAATTATCTTATGGAAAGTTACCAGCTGCCAAGTGTTAGCTATACAAATATCAACATTGTATTCATGTGCATACATGCACACACACACAGGTTCTAAGCAGATTTTCGTAGACTAATATGTAACTATGACTATGAAGTCAAGGATCACCAGATTTTCTAACATAAACAATTATAAGGAACTCAGAGGAAACAAGCATAATGCAAAGAGTACCAAAAAACTGCAAAAAGGAACTAAAAAATCTCCAGAGATAAATATATTGGATCCTTGAAACAAAAGCAGAATGCTATTACAGATGGATATTCGGAAAATAAAAAAGAGCTTTTGGAAATTCAAAATATAACAAATAAGAAGTTCAGCAGAGGACTGGAATATCAAAATGAAAAAATTTACCCCTGAAAGTACAACCAAAAGACAGAGATAATATATAAAAGAAAGAAGATATGAAAACTAGAGGCTTGATCCAGAAGGTCTAATACATGAATAATAGGCTATCAGAGAAACACAGAGACAGAAAAACAAAAAAATGGAGAAAAGAAAAACATCTGAGGAAGAATTTGATGGAATTTTCCAGGAAAAAAAAAAAATCAATGGATTTCAACGTAGATATAGCCCATTAGGTGTTCTGCACAATAAATGAACACAGACCCACATGAAGGAACATCACTTTCTGGACTTGGGGACAAAGAAAAGATCTCAGAAGCTTACAGAGACGATAGGTCACTATAAAAGATAAGGGATTCCACTGACACAGGCCTTCTCAATACCAACACTGGAAGCCAGAAAACAATGAAACAAATCCTTAAAAAACATCTGAGGGAGTATGGGTTCCAGCCTGCAAGTTTATACCTAGCCAAAATGTCAGTCAAGTATGTGGGTAGAATTAAGATGTTTTCAAACAACCAATCTCAGAACATTACATCCCATTCATGCTTTCTTAGGAAGCATCTAGAGATTATGTTCCACAAAATGAGAGGAAGTTAAGCAAGCGAAAACTCAGTCAAGAAGAGTGACAAAGAGAAGTCCCAGGATAAGCACTGTGGATACAGCCCCAGGGAAGCAACCAGTGCCAATTAAAGCAAGATGACCTCCAGGAAGGGGGGCGGAGAAAGGAACTGATAGACTGATAGAGTTGCTAATGAATAGGCCATACTGAGAAGATCTGTATGGTGCTCTCAGGGAATTAAGGGACAAACTAGTGACCAATATACAGGAAAGCAAGCCAGCGAAAAATAAGGCAACTATTAATTCCAGGATTTTTTTTAAAGCTTTATAAGAAATGTAATTATGTGCCTCAGGCATGAACAATATGTATACAACTGTACTAATGTAAACACTATAATTTGATTTTGTGATCTACCGTAGCCTATAAGATAAAATCTAAAATGAAAGATCAAGCGTGCTATTTAGAAATATGGAGATAAATACATGGAAACACCTAGAAGACTTAAGTGTGGTAACTTCCAGGGAATAGGACTTTGGATTGGAGAAGGATGAGGCAAAGGACTGCTATTTGTCATTAAATACCATATAAATATATTTGAGTTTTAAAAAGACATTACATTGTTAATTAAAACTATTTTAAAAAGTCGTTAAGAGCAAGACTTCAAGCAAAAAACCCAGTTGCCCTCTATTACAATAATGTAATTGCCCTGCCCTATTCCATGAAAAGTAATTTTAGAAAAGATCAGAAATCTTCTAGTAGATAATCAATAAAATTGGTATTCTAAATGTTTTGCATCCAAACTGTCACAGAGCACTAAAATCAGATGTCCATATTTCTGGCTTTGTTTGCAACTTCTACTATTCTGCTACCTGAAAACTGAGTATCTTCCTAATACCTTCACTCTGACCAAATAATGCACAGGGAGAAAGCCCAGAACGAAGAAACAACAGCCAAAGGTAAACTGACTCCAGTGAATCAGAACAACTGAAGGGAACCACTACATGAAATGAGGCGACCTAAGGGCAACCACCGAGAAAGGGCAGTGGAGACAAGGGATCAAAAGGTTGCGATTGTAAGATTCTAGCAATTCCGACTTTAAAACCCCTATGGAAATGCAAAATAGGACTTTCAAGGGTGTAAGTCATACAAATAAGAACAACTCTGCCAGGTTACATGCTTTTATTTTCCTCCGAATTTCAGGCATTCTTTCCACAAACTAAAGAAGTCCACTTTTTCCCCCTTGAGCATTCTATCTGATTCAAGAAAACCATGTGATTTAAAATTTTAAGACAACCCAACCGATTTGGTCAGCATTTCAAGAAAGAGCTGTTGTGCTAACTGATGATGCACTCATGGGATGCAGGCAGAGACTACCTAATTTGTGGGGCTGGGGCAAAGTGAACATGCAGTGCTCCTTGCTCAAAAAGTATTAAGAATTTCAAGACAGCAAGGGCAGAGCACTGAACCATGCACAGGGCCGATCTAAGCACTGGGCCCAGTGCAACTGCACAAGTTACAGGCTGGCTCTGGGTGCACTGGTCAGAGCAGTGAAGTCTTTTTTTAAAGGTTTTTGAGTTACAAGTTGGACAGGACAGGATGAAATGATTTACTGCTAATTAGTAACAGTTGATAAAACTCCAGGGAGAAATAAATTCTCTAACTTCTTATTTGCTATAGGTTCTGAAAGAGAAATGTAAACATTTTGACATATTCAAGGAACTTGTTTGGAAAATAGGATCATTTTGTACTTTGTATTAGGGCTGAGATTCAAGGCCTTTTGGAATTTATTTCAGTTTAGAACTTAAAATTTTTTAACAGGTTCGTTTGTGTCATGTCCAATTTGTATTGAGTTTTTAAAAACACAATAACAAAAGGTCACTTTTAAGGACAGGCTGAATGATTTACATGATTTGCATAATTTGCATGATAATTACTGTACCTTTCAGTTAAATATAACTGCAAATGTGAAGTACAAATTACTAAATAGCAATCTCCAGCAGTACATATGTTTATGGGGATACTTGAATAGTATGTCTCTTAGCAACCACTGACTGCTTTTCAGATTTGCAGATTGGTTGAAAGCAATCTTTAGTATATGCTGCTAAACTATTACCACAATAATCCACCCAATGAAATAATTCAAGATTTGGCAATTCATTTGGGTCTAAAGAAAGGGCAGGGGGATCATAAAGAAACCATTTTCCCACCCATCCTAACATAGATGAAAATTATCTTTATTGAGAATAGACAAAATTGTTCCATAAGCCAAAGCAAGTCTACACACTTAGAGCTATAGAACACAGTTACCAAGTCACCTACATCTAAAATCAACATTACTACAGACACAAGTGCACTGTGCAATGAAACTGACTATCTTTGATAAATCTCTGACAGCTTTCTTGTGTAAACATTTAAATGAGTACATAAAAAAATGCTGAAGGTTATGTAAGCCTACATTTAATCAAAATCACAATGAAATTCAAGTGAGCCAGTCATACTATTCTTGAATAAAAAACAAGAAAACTCTTCAAGACCCTTGAATAAAAAACAACAAAACAGACTGTTTTGTCTGGCCCACACAAAAATCTGGATTTCCAGCTTCTCTTGAAAAACCAGAAAATCTAGCAACACTAGAGGCCAACAGTTTCAGGAGTGGATTGGCAACAGGGTGCAAGCTCTCTAAATCACCACAGTTTCCATCACTCCCTTTGCTTACACCCAGATGCAAATTTTGTCCTCTGCAAAAATTTAAATGTGCTATCACTGGTTTTCATATAAGTTATATGCTCCTGGCATTAATACATTTACTTCCAACACTAATTGGAAGAAATCAGTTGGCAAAGGAGAACTGATGAGAATCCTGGGACACAGGAGACCACATGTAACAACTTAAGAGAACCTGACATTCTGAGAAGAACCACATAAGCAGATTCCAAAGGGTATTAATGATTTTTAGAATAAATAATTCATAGCACACTAGGTAAGACATGATAGACTTAACATTATATTATTTCATGGTCTGAAGTTATTAAAGAAAACACAGCTAAAGAAGGTTGTCAAAACCTTCTTTATTAGAATTGATCCTGATAAAAACATGAGTGACAGAATCGGTATAACATTTACTGACTGCTTACCATGTTGTCAGGAATTGTTCTAAGTGTTTGTATAGGTATTTAGTTATTAAGTCTCCTCAACAACCTTACAATGTAATTACTATTATATTATATATATTTTGCATCTACTTTCCAGATAAGGAAACTGAGGCAAAGAGTAGTTATGTAGCTTGCCCAAGGTCACACACTAAAAAATGGCAGAGTCTGAATTCAAACCAGTTTATACACTTAACCACCAATCTATACTGCTTCCTGATGAAGAAGAAAAACTCAAAGTATTGAGAAAGGCTTTTAAGTCAACACAGGAAGCTTTTCTTCAAGCTTCAGATTTTAAAAGGACATATGCAAATGCTGAAAGGAAGGAAACACAACAAATATTAGGCATAAAAAGAATGGTGCAGTCCTACAAAAATAGTCTTAGAAAGGCTAATGCACAAAATCAGCTGAAGTTTATGAAAAATGCAAAACAATAAAATGAGACTGCACTTGAAACTGAAATCTTTCTACTATTCTTACTGACTGTAACATGTTCATTATTTTTAAATGCAAGAAATAGAGATATACTTTAAAAATAGTAAAGATCATCACGTAATTATGCCCTTCCAGACAATTAATAACAATTTGGTATATCTCTTTCCAAAATTGTTAATGCATATTGCTGTAGTCTGAATGTGTCCCCCAAAATTAATGTGTCCCCCAAACTTAATCGCCAATGCAACGGTGTTAGGAGGTAAGGCCTTTCAGAGGTGTTTAGGTCATGAGGGCTCTGTTCTCATGAATTGTATAATGCCACTATAAAAAAGACTTTCTGGAGTG
Organism: Cheirogaleus medius; assembly: GCA_008086735.1. NCBI lineage: Eukaryota > Metazoa > Chordata > Mammalia > Primates > Cheirogaleidae > Cheirogaleus > Cheirogaleus medius. Next base: position 5,641,300 of record VBSM01002121.1, on the reverse strand, counting down.
GGTTCACTCTTTAGCCCTTTCACGTTCTACCATGTGAGGGCACAGTAAGGCCCTTACCAGATGCCAATGCCTTGATCTTGGACTTGCCAACCTCCAGAAATATGAGAAATAAATTTCTGTTCTTTATAAATTACCTAGTCTTAGGTATTCTGTTACAGCAGCACAAACATACTAAGACAAAAATACTAATATTCCGTTTCCCTAAAATAACACTGGCTCAAAAATTAATCTGTTCCATAAAAATGCATGTTTCACTTAAAAATAGATCACGTGTAGGTCTATCAAATGCTTTTTACTAACTGATGAATATTCCACTACATGAATGTCTACAGTTCAACTACCTCCGGAGAAACTTTTGTTTCCAATTTTCTAGTAATTATTAACAATGATACATTCAATATCTTTGTACATATATATTTGTGTACATATCTGATTATTTCTCATGGAATTGCTGGGTCAATATTTGAGTTGACAAAATAGTATCAGATTTCTTCTTCTGAATGATTATACCAATTTTATGTATGTATGTGTGTACCTATTGATTGATTGATGGATACATCATCTTATGGGTTTAATGGCATATTCAGAAGGGTCTTCTCCACTCAAACCTCTACTATGTTCCATTTTCCTGTTAAATTCCACATTGTTTTAATTAATGTACCTTTATAATATGTTTTATTATCTAATAGGTAAATTACTGTATTATTAATCATGTTTTTCAAAAATTTATTTCATGAACTCTGAAAATTCCAAATAAAAACTACTGGAATTTTAATTAGAACTACACTAAATATATAACTTATTTTGGGATTATATGAATATCTTTATGATGGCAAGTCTTCTCATCTAGGAATATGTTACATTTCTACATTTATTCAAGCCTTCTTTGCAAAATATTATCATAAGTTTCATATACATTTTTAAATTGTTTCAAAAGGTGGAGGTTTTAAAAAGCAAGGAAAAACCTAGGGGTGTGAAAAAGACCTGACTACAGAGTGCAGAAGTGGGAAGGACCCGCTAACTCAAGACAGTTAAGGCATGGTGGGGGGAGAAGAAGGAGATGGGGTGGGATGGGGGATAACAGGGTAAAATATGAGCATTAACCCCTCTGAGCCCTGGTCTGAAGATGAAATTCATCAACAGATCCAACAGATGGAAGGTAAAAAAGCAAAGGTTGTAAAAATGAGGAAAGAGCTGAAAATGTAAACTATATAGGTTGACTTCACTATTTAGCTCTAGAAGTTCACGAATGCCATATGGCAGATGAATGGCATTCCTTTTTATGACAAAGTTACAAGGCCTGTAGATGAGGGTATGCAGTAAACACAAAGTCCTGGCTTTTACCATAGCATCTAACAAAGTCACTATGCTTTCTTTATGAACAAAATTAAGAAATGCAGAAAGGATGATAATATTCTAGTAAATTTCTAACTGGTTCAAGGATAGAATTAAAATATTACTGATTAATGAATCTGTGTAAAATCAGGGAATTTCTAAAGGCATGTCCCAGGCCTCTTCCTCAGCCCTGGCTAATTGAACAATTTTAATCTATGACTTAGATGAGGCTAATAATTACAGATGTCATAAAGCGGGAAGACATGGTGAATAAAGGAGAGAATAATGATCCACAAAGACCTCCACAAACTGGAGAGAAATCATATTCCACAGATATATATGCCAAGTCCTACACTTAGATAAAAAAAAAAACAAACAAACTGCATAACAAACAAGAACAAGGAGGCCAG